>CACRXP010000228.1:342909-471027 GCA_902702965.1 Spirometra erinaceieuropaei
TCGCGTGAGAGTTCGAAACGTCGGATAAATAAACCATTGGTCCCAGCGATCGCCTTCCCATCTTCTTCTATTCAATTACCTGGGCCGCGCGTGTTCTCTATCATTCGGAATATATATATATATATATATATATATATATATAGGCAGAATGATATTACCGATAAAGACAAGGGAGACTGGAATGGCCATTTCTGGCTTATTAGCCTTCGTCAGCCAGCCATACCCAAGACCGAAGTGTGGAACACCCGAGCCTCGAACTCGCGACCTGTTGGTTTAGAAGTCAACGCCTCTACTCACCGGGCCACGAGCCCGTTGCCCTGTCGGTTTTCGATCGGGAATATACAATGTTAGGGGGCGCTCACCGATCTTTCATACGGAACTCACTCATTCCGTTGTGCCTTAAGGGCTCTCTCTCGGGCCCAACCAGCAGCCGCGCAGCGGCGCATGATATATAGGCAGAATGCTATTACCGACAAAGACAAGAGAGACTGGAATGGCCATTTCTGGCTTATTAGCCGTCGTCAGCCAGCCATACCCAAGCCCGAAGTGTGGAACACCCGAGCCTCGAACTCGCGACCCTTTTGCTTTAGAAGTCAACGCCTCTACTCAACATAATATATATATATATATATCTACATATTCGCAGGAGTAGTGAGCTTATGTTGAACAAAGTTGAGTTTCCTGCGTTTAGCCTATTCAATATTTCTTTCATAAATGTCAGTGAGTTCTGGTACCATGTCTTAGGAAACCCCTTTAGTTTCTTAAGGGCGGCTGTTGACATCAATCTCAAATTGGTTTGACGATATAAATCAGTTTTTAAGAAGACAGGAGGGACACGCGAAATGACATTGATAAACTCCAGTTGGAGGAATGGCCGCGACGTCCTGTCATAGAAGGTAGAGGGATTGTTATGTGTGACATACACTTTTGGCCTGTTACGTGCTGTTGCGCGAATACTTACCGAAAAATGACTGCTTTACATCCAGCGCCCACTCTGACGTGACCGTTGACGCATGCAAAGATGAGCATATTTACTTGTTCAGTTTTGGGTGAATCGGGATTAGGATCCGTTTTTTAAGCGTAACGGGGGTGCATTCGCAGAACTTAAAGCTGAAATGGTACGATGACCTCTAGTCTAACAGGTTTTCAAGGAGCGATTAGATCAAAAAACTTGACAGCTGGTAGTACATGCGGCATCAACGATCTCATGTAACCAAGTAACTGACGAAGTCTTTGGAAAGCGTGACTTCGATTATCCATTCTGAGTTCTGTACAACTGCACCAAAGAACTCCTTCAGACTTACACCACTGATGTGCCTGCCGACGCTCTACTCCAAATACTTGATGTTTGTCTAGAAACCAACTTTTCTTTCGCCAGACAATGTTATCGGCAACTGAAAGGTGCTCCTATGGGTTCGCCTATATCTGGCTTTCTAGCAGAAGCCATAATGCAGAAACTGAAGTCTATAGCCCTTCCAAAAATTAATCCAAAACTGTGGCTAGGCTATGTTGATGACACATTTGTCATTGTCAAGAGAAACCAAGTAGACCAACTTCACATGAATCTTAACTCCACATTTCCAGGAATTCAGTTCACATTTGAAACAGAGGTTGACGGACAGCTCCCATTTCTAGATGTCCTCGTATGCCGAAAAACTGATGGATCCCTTCAGACTTCAGTTTATCGCAAAGAAGCATACTCCGAGGTCATCCTACACTTTGAGAGTAACCACCCCATCACTCACAAGAGGAGTACTGTCTACAGCCTACTAAACCGAGCTAAAACACACTGCTCTGATGAAGAAAGTTATCAAGCAGAAGTGAAATACCTTTTCAAATTATTTTCCCACAACGGCTACCCGCGCCACTTTGTGCATCATTGCATGAAACATGAGTTTAAACAGAAAGGTATTTCGAAAACAGCGGCCACCCAAGCACCAAAAACTTTCACCTGGCGGACCCTCCCATACATCAAAAATGTATCTGAACTTGTCGAAAGACAACTGAAAAAGAATCAGATACACGTAGCACACCAACCTACAACCACCTTGCGTACACAGCTTGTACACCCTAAGGACAGTGTTGGCTATCTTGATAGGAAAGGTGTTGTCTACAAGATACCATGTTCCAGTTGTGATGCCGTGTATTATGGCCAAACTGGGAAATCCGCCTCTACCCGCTTACATGAGCATCAGTTAGCGGTGAGGAGACGAGATCATTTATCCCAGGTGGCTATGCACACACTGGACACTGGACACAAATTTGCATGGGAGAACACCCGCATTGTTGGCGCCTGCCCAATAAGGAAAGGCCGCGAATTCCTGGAAGCAATGCACTCAGATGAGGCATGCATCAATCGGCATATCGATTTAGATGCCACATACAAATTTCTCAAGGACAAATGGAAGCGAGCGCAGCCAATGCCGAAGGGATGACAAAATCGTTGACGCGCATTGGCGCAGACTTCGGCCAACCATAGAATCACTTGTTTGACACGGTTATATAGTTAACTGTTTTTGTACATTGCCCAAAAGTCTGACGACGAGCTGGGGATCCAGACGCGAAAATTTACTCATTAAAGTTTATTCCCTTCCTAAAAAATCTTACTTATTTTCAATATATATATATATATATATATATATATATATAAACAACATCGAAAGTTGAAAAACGGCCAATGAAGACTTGTAATGGGGTAACAGAGTTAAATGCTTTCAGATATCAGAGGTAAACACTAGTCTTGTCTTCATGATCACCGGAGGTCGCTTCGTTGGAAGCGGACGATTAGCTCGTGTACGAGGTTAAGGAGACAAGCTGAGAACAGAGTAGAAAGTAATACAACAAAGGTTAGCGGGCCACAGACGAGTTGTCCGACGATGGAGTAGGACAGTTTAGTAGCCACGTCAACCCAGTGAGCTCACCGGCTACTTTTCCAAATGTTCCGATGCGGTGCGTACATTATATAGCAAACTTTACGCTCGGCAAAACAGTAGCCGACATAGTACTCTCAGGACACAGATTTTGTTTTCCTAGTCAAAGACTAAACAGAGTTATAACAGAAGCTCAATTTGAAAGCTGAGTCAGACACATGACTTACTGCTTGCAACGCCGGAGGCATTGAAGCACCTCAAGTCCAGGCTCGTGAACTGATCTTACCGGTTTCGTGAAAAAAACCACTTAAAATGGGGAATACCAGGAAAGTAGATCTGGAAAGGTTCGAAGAATTACGCCAAAACAAGTAAATACTCGCCACCAAATCCGACAGACGTTCTGGTTTCGTTCCAGTGAATAGTGTTTATGCTTCTTGAATTTAATCAATTCTGGCTGATGAGACTAAATTCAGGAGAGAGTGACAAAATAAAAAGTAAAACCGGGCCATAGGATTCCAACTCACAACATGTCTTCGAAAACTGACAGACCAACTTTATCTGGGTGAAAAAGAATTCGATTCTTAAGCATCGCAAGACCATATGGTTTACTAAGGGTTCACAGCCCCGGACCTCCTTTGGCGCCGATATTACACATTCACATTTCCTCTGATCACACAATTGCAAAATGGCAGGCAGAAACGCCTAGGCCGACAGGACGCAGAGTAGCACCATGCGGCCCATAGAACACATTCGTATTCATCGATTCCGTAAGAATACCTATTTCCAGGGAGAAAACTTGCTATCACTGGATGTTTCGTTTTTGATTACTGGTATTCCTTTCACGGGGATCGTAGAGTATTTAGGTTGTGAGATTGTTAGGCAAGATTTCCCTTTTGGCGCATCGATCGTAGTCCCATTGCCGGCACCATCCTCGCCCATGAGGTGTCTATAACGAGGCTGTGACGGAGCTGTGGCGGGGCAAATGTCCGATGTCCCCTCGTCGAAAAAAAATGCACAGGGGAACGCCACATCTCCGTCATTTATGCCCCGCCTCCTTTGCGATACGGATTTCCGTATCAGACCGCATTGCGGCATTTCGAAGCCGCAACCTTCAGCTAGTAACCCCACCGTAGGAGACCTACCGCGTACAGACAGTTCAACCGTCGATTCCGATGTTATTCACCATGTGATACACAGCAAGGTGCAACAGGCACGGTGACTTGCTCGTGGATTAGTTTGTAGTGCTAGTGGGCTTACGCAGCATCTACCGCACTCTCTCATCCTCCCCTCCCCTAGGTCCGGTGTCAGGACAGAGTCGGGAAAACCGTGGGCGGGGAGGGCGCAGGTGAGTGGCACGGCCGAGCCCGCACATTGGCTCTGCACTTCACACCCCCTGGTCCACCACAAACACTCGGCCAGGATTTTTCGACAACAACAACAACAAAAACGTCCCAACGGGAGTCAGGAGGACGAGGAGGATGACTGAGCAGTCATGTCCACCACCATTGTGCCTAGCGGGAGCGTAAGCGAATCTGCCTGCAGGGAACCAGGTATCAGCGAACTACCAGCGCATACCAGGTTGCGAGGGTCATGATTGGCCGATACTGACATAGCACACGCGTTCAGCCCTTTTGAACTACCGCGTACCAAACCCCCACGATAGAACATTGACACTCAAATTAATGGGTATATACACTTTACCAAAATAAGAGTTTAAGGAAAAAATATGTACATTCAAAACTTTTTTTCCGTCATGGTTTGGCGAAGTGCATGTTAAGCATGACTGCCGTCATCCATGGCCGCCCCTGCATGAAAATAAAACCATCAGTTAGAAACGTCCATGTTTACTTAGCATTGACAAAAAAAGATAGGTGGAGGCTGCAAATACCTCTTTTAGATTTGAGCAATATTGTTAACTTTACAAGCCATATTTGTAAATGCAGATCCATGGCGTGATACATGAAGGGCCGTTTAACGGTATTAAAAAATCTCACAATTAGAATCTTTTTTAAAACCAAATTATACTCTTCTTTTGAGTATGAAATTGAAAAATGACGTGATTTTCAACCGAATGAATATTTTGATGCATGTTTTCCATGAAATATAATTGAATTTTCAAGGACATCGAAAATCAATGAAAGATTTGCATGCCACATAAGTATTCATTTTTTGCAGTGTAGATCTTGCATGCAGCCGAAAATAAGTTCTTTCGAAAGCCGACACCCTGTGGTAACTGGATCATTATAGATTTATGATGCATGATGATTAGTTTTACAACAATATTTAATTTATCTTTTCGAAACGAGAATGCATTACGAAATGTTGGTTGGCATTTCATGAGTTAGCACATTTACTGTACCCGTAAAAGTTTACTGCTTAACTGGTTTGACTTCCAATATGTATTTAGGACTTCTGTATCTACACTCGAATAGCCGCTTTTTCTAGACCAGTGAATCCCTTCTTTAGGTATTCTTTTGGCCAGAAATTACTTACAAATCAGTTAAAACTAGCTTCTAGGGTCTCTAATGCAGTCATATAAATGACAGGCAACTGAAAATATATTTTATTTAAGAACTCATACGATGTCATTCGTCTGGAGAAAAGTGATGCAGTTGACGTTTAGGTCCAAATAGTTTCTTTAAATTTCCAGAGTACCACAGGTCATAAAGTTTCCTTTGTAAGGTTGCAAATGATCAAGGCACTAAATGATTCTTTGTTTCTCTATTACTTTATTCGGCGACAAAGGCAAACCTCTAGAGCGAGAAGCTCGATTTTATGCTTAAAAATGTGAGAAAATTTCTTCTCCGATAACTTTATCACGAGATAGGCGAAAAAACGTGTTCATAAACGAAAGTGCCGACAATACAAAAAACCATTACTTTACTATAAGGTCAATGGAATAGCGATGGGACCACCCTTAGACCCCTTCCTCCGGGTGTATCCATTGGATAACTGGATAAAAACCAACTCTATTCCGTTATAAAGCATCTTGATTCCGGGACTGGATATTTTGGCAACAGTTTTGTGCTAATGGATGGAATTTTTTTTAAAATGAATTACACTCATCCAGCGTTGACCTTCAATTTGGAGAAAAAAGAGAAAGCTCTCCTTCTTCTAAACATCGCACTAAGTGAATCATCTTAAAGAACGATTTGGATAGGGATATTTCTAAAGAAAACGACCATCGAAAATCAATGTAAAAAACGCATACTAATTGACTAGTACTTTTTTTACCGAGTGCGATTATTATAGGAGATCGGATTGATGTGAACTCTAAAGGCAACATCCCGGTGAGTCCGATAAATTAAAGGGGTGTGCTGAATGATAATCAGTATTACAACTTCATCTAAGTAATCCTTCCCAGTCGAAAACGCATTTCAGAATTTTGCTCACTCACTGTGGATTCCAAAAAGATGACGTAAAAACACTTCCTTTTATCACGCCAGTGCTTTGAACACTTGTCTAGCCTTCCTGGCGTTACGATTACTAACGGATAGTTGCAACCCGGCGATATCGGCAGATTAGCGTTTATTCAGGAAAAAATGTGTTTACATGAAGCTTGCGACGGAAACCAATGAGATGGCAACTTGAGCTTTCAAGCGACCCACTTTTCCAAAATAAATACAACGCCTGTGTGGAGAGGATCACGCCATGCGGAGAATGCACATGACGATGGTTCTTCATTTTCTCATGGTCGCGTTAACCTTCTTTGAATCAGGGTAAGCTACTAGTATTTCATTCACAAAAACACTTTTATTGAGTAATTCTTCCAGCAGCAATGAGACTAAAGGCTTGCATCTTGTGATGAGGAATACCTCAGGAACAGGCATCTGATATATTCGTCATCCCCATCTTACCGTGTGTTTTAAAGCCGAAGAGATAGACAACAAAACACGACTGTTAAATGAAACCAGTTTGATGCACCTCCACATCCTACTAATGCTACACCATTTTTGTGCGTAAACTTGCCTCGCCATCCAGAACATTGCGCATTTTACTAATGGCGTACACATCAGACATCCGACCTCGACCCAATTTGACTCCCTTTTTAACTTTAAACCTCCCTCCCTCAAAAAGTTTTGAAGAAACTGTACCGTAATACGATATGCCAATGAATATTCCAAAAACCATTGCGATAGCAATCATTCGACAAAATGCATGACATTTTTATTCAGATTTCAAAGCTCTCGCTCCTAATGTGATTTTAGGCCGTTTTTAATTAGGAGAAATCATCAGATGTCCCCACATTTTCGGCAGTTATGTTTCTTTCCGCCAACAAATTCTAAGTAATTGGTAAATGGTACACAAATAAAGGACTGTGTTAAAGATATCTTTGAGGATACAGAACAATTAAATGTTGGTGTATGTGCGCTTAAAACAAGGAGATGTTCTTTAAAGACTGCCCAGCGTCCTCGTATTTGGGAAACTCCTCTTAGCCCAACATCATCACTAAAAATAAATTATTGTTTATGACACTTGACATAATTTTAAATTTATCCTTGATGGCAGAGAAATTTTCGATGCTTGCTCCCCTTATTCAAATGCTATCTACGTCTTTTTACACAGTACTTACTGTTTAATAGAATAGGTTTTATATGGAGTAAACACAATAAACGTCATTTGCACTCATGCGCGGTTCACCGCAGCTGCAATTTATATCACATTGAATTTTTAACTAGAACATGAGTCAATTTTAGGTTCGGTCAAGATCCTTGCACTTGGAGCAAACGCATTATCCCGAAGGAGGCAGTTGGGAACTACACTATAGAAGTTCCGATACATTACAGTTATCGGGTGAGTTAACAAATTACAGGTGCTATTGAAACGAAGCGCGCTTTTTGATTAGCCTGTCATATAATGTTACAAATGCTTATAACAGCAATGCGTTCTCTACATCTTTTAGCGTGGATATATAAATGAGGATCCATTTGGAACATATTTCTGGACAAAGGGCTGGTGTACGCTCAAAGAGGGCTATTTTCGATGTTCTTACGGAAACCGTATGTTGTTGATCCCTGTCTAATCATTCAGTCAACCATTTGCCTCTGACGTAAATGAGCTGTGGATCATTCCTTTTCCGTCACATTACGAACATAGAACTCGCCATCGAGAACAAGATATATATATATACATAGAAAAAAAAACATGTTTCATATGTAGTTTTACTGCCTCAAGCGTAGCAGTAAGGTGTCTTGTATGCGTATACTAAGCTACAATAAATTAGAATATATACTAGTGGCTCAGTTGTATGATACTTTTGATAGAATAATGACTTAGTATACACGGTCTTTTTTAAGGCAATACAATACACACGACCATCCTTACACTTCCAAAAGTTGAAACTATCTCCTACGTTATGCTGAAGGACAGATACCCAATCACACTTCACAGGCCGGAAGACAAAACCGTCCGTACGTTTATTTGTTCCATATCCTGCTAGAATTTTCAGGTTCATATTTCTCGTTTTGCAACCTAGTTAAAACAAAAGACTATTACGCATGTTCCTTAAATTCCAATTTTGAAAATGCGCTTTTCCTCAGCTGGATTTTATGTGAAGGAGGGCGACGTTCTGGACGTCTGCTCGAACTTCACCACATACACTTTGCGCTGGTACTTCAATGGCAATGAAAATGACTTGAGGAATGTAAGTTATGAACGGGTGCCGTATATGCATTTAAGTCATGACAGAACTATTGCATTTCACTTAATATTGATCTCCCCGCAACAGGTCAGTTGTTTTCATAATGGCGAAGAATTTTGCAGTGGACTGAGACCTGCAAAAAAGGGAGCAGAGGATAAGTGTGGTAAATGCCCTACAATTATTTTCAATTGATCCAAAAATGCTTGGCATTCATTAATCCATTTTTGTCAAAAGCTGAGTCTTCTGTCACTTTGATCTGTTATGCTCATATGAATGCGGTGGTATTTTCTGACATTATTTTAGCTTTTACCGAAACGAGTGGCAGAATACGGATAGGGTACACGTTTTTCAAACCATCAACACGCTTCGGATACTACTACTGTTACCTGGACAAGGGAATGACCAAAGCCCTGACTTATATCGTTGACTGGAAAAGTTAGTTTATAAGTGATTTCATGAACTGTTAATTACTCTTAGTTATTGGAGCTTCGCAGTAAGTTACTATACCCTACACGTATGACGACCTCAGGAAGTCGACATTCTTTGGGGATTGCAATCAAAAGTGGGTCTGAATGTTTACGAATTTAGTGTGAATTTAATATTCCGTAGTCGGCCAGACGATTGCTATTTTAGCAGTCGAATTCGGAGTGAAAGATGGTTAAAGCGTCTGAAGCTGCGGCAAGTGTTTCAGTCTTCAACTGTCGCCGTTTACAGGCGCGAGTGCGTTTTCCCATGCAGGAATTTAAGAAGAAATTAACATATCGAATAAACTCGCTGATCTATCTCCCCCGAAACATCTGCGATTTAGCTTAACGATGACTGTTTCCATGGTGACTAAATAATTACCTCTTTGCACAATTTGTTAGT
The DNA here is from genome assembly GCA_902702965.1 of Spirometra erinaceieuropaei. Taxonomy (NCBI): domain Eukaryota; kingdom Metazoa; phylum Platyhelminthes; class Cestoda; order Diphyllobothriidea; family Diphyllobothriidae; genus Spirometra; species Spirometra erinaceieuropaei. Next base: position 352,288 of record CACRXP010000228.1, read on the forward strand.
TTTACTATACAGGATGCCTTATGTGAACTAACTATAGATGGCACAAAAACGAGGGACAATTCATCTACCGTGACAAAGCCGAGTGGGCGTCAGGATATTCCAAATCCTTCTACTTCCAGCGCATCAATAATACTGGGTAAGTCAGCACCAGTCTGCATACTTGAACATTGCCATCCACCATGGGCATCTGAGTAGGTTTATAAGATAGGAAAAATGTAGCAAATATCAATTCTATGCAATACTTTTTAATTTTTGAGATCTCTCCCATTACAGTGCAAGAAAGTGAAAGAGAAAGACACTGTCATGAGTTCAGTAAATCCTTTTTGCGAAATATGCAGAAACCAATGGAGGCATATATATATATATTTCAAAAATCTAACCATTCTCATTGTTTACATTATCTTTAGGTGAGATCTCATTGGTGTGGCTATGGTCGCTTCTTGCAAGCCAAATTTGAGCCAAGACAAGGATGGGACAACTGCATACAGCGGGATTCTCCTCACCCCGTCACGGAAAATCACAACACTTCATAATGAAACAAAATAAACCCTTTTTCAAACAGAAAATATTCTTGCTAAAAGCTGACCAATCATTCATTTATTTTTCGATTGGAATAATTAGGAAATCGCAACTTTGCAAACGAAGTATTGCACCTAAAAAATTAAATGAGGAGACCATACATGTTACTAGCCATCTACTCGTCACACATAACAGGAATTGCTCGCACTATCTCCAAAAATCCAAACTCTCCGAAACACCTTTACAGAGACGACTTTATCCTAAAAAAGGCACGATTACCGGTCTAGATAGGCATTTGAAATTACTCACTTAGCGGCGGCCAGCATATTGACGTCTTGCCTTCTAACTAACTTCCACTGATGGAAATTCGTAGCGTCGGTCTATGCTTGCCTGCAGGCCTCTCGTTGGATACGAGGATCTAGAATATACCTCATTATACAAACTCACCAGAAGTACTTTCAAAAAAAATCGCACGTCAATTTTTGTAAAGTTTATCGACTTCTACCCTGAATCTCCAATGGAAAGTCAAGTAAAACGCTCTTATGGAATTTAGTGAGCTTGTCTGCTCCCTCTTATAGGTCGTGCAGAAATGTACATGCAGTATCTGAGAGGAGGGTGAAATATGAAATGAATTTGTTGAAAGCTTGTATGAAGAATCATTGTTGTGACGAATCCAACTTTTTGGTCCACAATGCGCGTCAGAGTTCTAATTAATTTACTTGTTCGCATGACTATAATAAAGTGCTCAGTCCACAAATTCCCCTGCAATCCATATCCAATGGTCACGTGTTCGGAATCGCAATTTGCTTAATATCACAAAGAGGAAATATGTATAATGACTATTGAATGGAACTTAGGCAGTCGGAGGGGTTAACTAGTAGTTCCTTGAATATTTCGAAACCAATTGCACGTCTCAGTGGAAAAACCCATGGCAAGTCTTATTCGAAGGATGCAGTTGGAAGAATGCCTCATTTCTTCACCAAACAAAGCCATAAACGCGAGGAAAAATGAACACATCCTTTGCGACTCGGGCAATTATTATTTTCGATGAACGCAATGCTGATAGACCGAAAACATTCAAAAAATACCCCATATCGCATTTGCCATCACTGGTCGACGCCGGCGGTCGCAATCCCGAGCAAAGCAGTCTTCCGATAGTACAGCTGCCTATCTTCAAGTAGAAATGATAGTCGGATGAATCTGTTCCACGATTATTAAATGCATTAGGTCAAAGTGTACTAGTTCGTGTCTCACATCGTGTAGATCAGATATATTGTCACTGAAGGTCCTGAACAGTTGGACGGTCTCACCTTCTGGGCAGACATACAAATTGGTGTATCAATTTAACATGAAAACCAGCTGGAAATGAAAATACCATCCATGAATTAGTGCTAGTTGTCCGTTTTTCGCCCTTGCAAACATCAGACCGTGTACATGAAAGGAACAGCCTCGTCAATGTGCGTAATATTTAACCATATGGCGACCTCCTTCGTCTGCTTTGTGAATCGTAATTGGAAATTTGTCCTTTTTCGACGTCTTTTGTCTTTTTGACGTCAGAAAACGTCAAGCGTGCTGGCTTAATGAAAAGGAGAACAGAGAGGAATCTGCAAAATGCAATCTGCTACTGCTGATGGATTATTTGTCGGTTTTAACTGGTAAAAGTGAAGTCACATAAAAGAACAAAGGTTTAATCACTTCCACCCGACGAAACGGTGACTCACAACGAACACAGATAATACGCTCACCAAGCATCCCATGAGGGGCCAAGGCAACGAAGGAGAAAAATCGATCAGCATAAGGTCGGCCAACGCAAAATGCCACTTGAAATTTCTGGTCGATTAAGAACATTGTAAACTTTGACAATGGGCAGCCGACCAATCTCTTCGAAACCTTTCACCTAAATAAACTCGTTCCAGTAAGCCCATCTTTTCTGCAAATCATCAAGCCGGATCTCTCAACTTTGCCAATCTAAACTAAACTCTATCGCCTTGTAAGACTAATCGCGATAGTTCTCTTTGATCCTCAACAATGCACTCATTTCTTGATAGCGACATTGATTGGCTGGCATCAAAATTTTAAATATTAGAGGCAGAAGTTCATTGTCTGTAAATGGGATCACTCAGATCACAAATCGACCTTCCCAACGGGCAATTTTGACCGGCGTTCCTGTCTATTGTGTATTCATGTGACAGTAGGAGTGAGTCCAGTCTGCAACTCCTATGTGCACTCCAAATGGGAGAATCAAACGACCGTTCTGCATGGGACAAAATTAATGATTAAAAAAAATTCGCAAATCGAGGACAGCAATTTCCGAAGAAGAAAACTGGGAAAATTACAAAGTACTATTAGAAGCCCCAAAGATGGACCCTGCAAAAACTATCAAAATTGACGGATCGATTGGGAAGTAGTCAGGGGACTAAATTCGGAAAGGATAGGCCTGGGTACATTCATCCATGTTTTGGCTCGTGAAGGTCTAATTTTCACCTTTTGAATGAACACAGTAAAAAAGGCCTTCCGTCTTCTGATGGCGGCTGAAACGTGCGCCTTCTTTGACGTTAAAGGCAGCTTGGAAGATGTATTGGACGGGAGTTTAATGTACTGTGATACGATCACGAAAGTACTCTTCTTAATAAAAGCTATCAGGCAAAATGTGAAACTATCACAGCGAGTCCTATGCGGTAACCCAAAATGTTGTCTATGAATAGTACAAATTGGTCGGATGTGGTTATTTAGCCCATCTGAGGTAAACAAACGGCAGCCGCCTGTAATACGGGATCTGTAGCAAAGAGAAGCTTTTACAGGTGGGGCCTGGAAACGCACAGGCGCACAGGTGAAACAATTGTATGCGAAAAGAAAGCTATTGGGAGTGTGCGGTTAAACTTTGATTGATTGAAATACAATTGTCCTAACCCCTAACTCTAACGCCTAACAGACGACACTATGAGCTCTATGAAACTAATAGAAGCGAAGCGACGAGTCCCAGGAAGCAGACTTGAAGAAGGAGACACGATCGGATTCCTGCTCGAATCCATCATCAGAGACAAAAGCAGATAATGGTGGTTCATGCATTTGCGGCGGCAGTATTTATAGGATTCAGTAGCCATTCTACTGCATACCTATGAATATTCACGGCTCATTCCTTTCATCAGGACTCGTTCCACGTGGAGTGATGGTCGACATTCGCGTCGTTAATTGCTGCAATTTCATCACCTGCGTTGGTTGTTGGTGTGATGATTACTCGACCATCTGACGCGCTGACCCGGGTGTTGGGAAGAGTATTCACCCGTGCGCTCCCCGCGTGGCCAATTAATCTGCCTAGACGAAGTCTCAACACGGAGTATTGAACGGGAAGACCATTGCACTTGTTAATAGACTGAGGGTCAGTAAACCATGATTCAAGCAGCTCGCGGTTCACGAGGTTGTCAACTTCTGCGAGAATTTCGGCCTCGTCAAACTTGAATGTGTGGCCGGAACCCGTCGAATGAGCCGCAACTTGAGAGCTGGCGTCATTTTTCCGCACCGCTGCAGCGTGTTCGGCCATTCGCGTTCGGAGTTGTCTTCCGGTTTCTCTAACTTAGTTGCTTTGACCGCAGTTGCACAAGGTCCGATAAACGACTCCAGATGTTTCTTATCGTGGCAGCGGGTCTTTTGGTCTCATCACCTGACGCCTCATGGTTGCCTCCGGTCTGTGTGCGACCCCAACCCCAAGTGGTGAGAGAAGGCGGCCGACAGCTACCAAAACGTTCTTGACATACGGAAGCGCTCCCCAAAATTTGGTGTCCGTGCAATTAAGCCTTTTATCCCTTTTGCGTATGCACCGGTTGACGAAGTTGCACGGGTAGCCATTGGTCTTTAATAGCCGTCTGAGTTATTTTAGTCCGGCAATCTTGTCTTTCAACTCACTGCAGTGCATTTTGAAACGCCAATAAAACGTCCTAACACAACTGCATTTGTGGCTGATTTGGTGGTTGCTGTTGAAGTTCAGTACTTGCACCGTATTTTTCGCTTTCCTGAACACTGGTCTTTAGTCCACCACAATCTTTGCGGCATACGAGGATATCCCGGAAGGCCAGCCGGCTGTTCTCTTCCTACTACATCGTAAACTGTATGTCCGGAAAGACCGCATTCATGTATTCCTTAAATTTTAGCAGTTAATCTCGGTCGATAACAATTATCCACGCAACTTCGCCAACCGGTTAATACGCAAAAAGGGGGCGAAAGGCCTAACTGCACGGACACCAAATTTTGGCGAGAGCTTCCGTATGTGAAGAACGTTTCGGAAACTGTCGGCCGCCTTCTCGCACCCTGCGTTGGTCAACGCATCTACCGCGTCGCTCGTCTTAGGGGCAAGCTTTCCACACACTGACTAAATGTCTAACGTTGTTATTCGCTATGCTAGCACAAATAAGAGATAGGAAGTGTCGTCTTGTTGCGACGGTGAATCAGACAACATTTTCATACTGCTGAATGCCCTATCAGGACTTACGAATATTTTATTTTTATTGGGCCTAAAGGATTCATCGAATTTCGGTAAGGAATGTGTACTTTGGGACCCCGTGTGTAACAAGCCGGTCTTGCGAGAGTAGAATTAGGATGAACAAAGTAGCCGCGAGCATTCAGAATGAAGATGACTTGATATTGAAAGTTGTTAAAATTTCTTGGCATATAAAATTAAAACGCTTTTTCCTGTCACTACAGCATTATGATAAAGATATGAACTGCTGACTGGGAAATCGAACTAACAGCCTAGTCAGGTTGGAAGTGGCGGATCCCGATGGATCAGTCGCTGAAGTGTTCGAAGGAATGTCGGGAATGTTTGCCCTTAGCAACAACAGAAGCGACTGCAATCAGATTACTAAAGTTGATCTTGTAGGCGCAGACTAACCTCATACAGACTTCGCGCTTACCGCAGTCAAATTTCGACCAAGCACATGTCAATCTCAGCGTACTTAAGCTCTCACCTCGCCCATGGCATTGACCATTAATTACCCTTTCCTTCCCTCCCCTATATTTCCACAACCTAACTGTGTTTTAGGACCAACTTTAATTTATTTTGCTATAACTGGTAGGTTTTACTTGGCCACGTTCCCACACAATTGCGCTGATCCAACGAGGATTTTTCCACCACCACCACCACCACCACCACCACCACCACCACCACCACCACCACCACCAACACCACCACCACCACCACTATCGCCATCAGTATAAGCTTAAACATCATCATTTCTATCCATCTGAGAACACCGTAATAAAATTAAGCGACTATTCAATGAGTTTCCAGATAGCATTCGTGACAAGCCCAAAAGAGTTTACAGAAGGGAACGTTTTGGCAAAAATGCAGAGTGTTGCAAACCTAATTGAACGTCCGCTCACTATCTCTCAGCGTTTTCGCCGACTGCTGCCAGACTTTGGTGTTATCTGCCAGCACCAGATTACCAGGCGACAAATCAATTGTGTTGACCGCAGCGGTGCCAAAAGAATTCAGACAGCAACGGCGCCAGCGGCAACAAACAGCACCTTAAAATCAGGCGTCTGCAGAAGTTTGAGCATAGAGTAAGCTGAAAGCAGTTTTCACCTCGAAGAAAGCCGTAGTGGAGCACAAGAAGAAATGTTGTTTAAGTGAGCACTTTCTATCTCACTCCAGTGGTGCATATGTGGCTATTTTCGTAAACATAACCCTGATCTCCCTTCGCTTGGCCCTTTGAGGACGATCAAAACCAAATGTATGGTGGGTTGAGACAGTGGTCTGTTAATTGGACTTTTCTTTACTGAAGGTTGCACAAATGAACCATCATGAGATCACAAATGCACAAAATGGCGCAATCGCAGGCTTCAAAGCAGCGATGATATGTAACTGCTCGCATTCAAAGCCTCTTTCGTATACTTATCTTCGAATCGGCAATACGTTTTTAGAGATTGGTCTGCTAAACTGCAGGGATGTAGTAATCGTCTAGCATGTAGACAAACATATCAATGACTTCAGAGGAGTAAGCAATGCAATGATCAATGTCTGTACGCCAGATGTAAAATGTGGACACGTCCATACATTTACTGAACCGAAAGTGACTGAAAACAAGCTTCGGGTACTCGAAATTAACTGATATTGATTAAAGACAAGCTACTCACGTTTAAAGTTTTAACGTAAACCCATATATATATATCTTGAATTTATTGTAATCCTCCATCCCATAGATCTTACCTTCACGAATTTCAACCATATTGCGGGCGTCATATAAAGAGTCATACTAAATCTAGGCTAGTCAACTCACCAAAAATCAGACCGAATAAAGGTAAGCAGGCACGTATTGCTTCAAAAAATACACAAGGCTCAATTTTACAAAAAATCTAACCTCACTTTGAAATGAACCGAAAATTAACCCATATCTTTTCATATGCTCGAAATTACGTCTGCATCCTACATCGTCCCTTCGCAGTTAAGCGAAACATTTTCACATTTCAAGACTTTGCAAAGCTTTGACACCAGTGAGGAGCTAAGGATTCCTCCATGTCTCTACACGCATTGTTTCCATTTATTACTAGAAAATGTGATTGGTCTCTTTGTCAGAATCGAAGACATATCTCTTCAAATATAAGTGAAATAATTTGTCAGAATCAACGAGGTCAAGGATGACCGAGTTTACCCTCCGTTTCCTTATTGACATTTTCACAGGAAATAAGGCACGCAGATTGTTGACATGTGTGCATGTGGATTCGCTTCATTGGTCATGATTTTACTTGAGAGAAACGTCCATACTGGCCACTAAAATACCATGGTCCACACGAGAGTAGCCACTTACGAAAGGCTCTGTATGTCATTGTTATAGCATTTTATATCAGTGACGATAAAATGCATAGCGAAATAGTCCAGGAAATATGCGAAATACGCGTTCATGTTAATGCATTTTTTCGCTGCATTTTAGAAGTTACACACCAACAAATTTTAGATAGTCTACTTGGTATGGCATGAAATTCAATCAGTACCATCAGTTTGGATTATATTATGTTCGGCATACTAGTCATGAATGCATGCGACGTTGTATGCTTTTGAAAGCAGTACCGAAAACGTTTAATTTTACGATGCTACATGCGAATAATTTACTTTATTTTTTTGCACAAATTGCCAGGACTGAAAATCGAAAGTCTCCGCATGGAATCTCGAGCGGATGAGCCTATTTAAATTAATAACAGTTTGAATTCAGTGAGAGTGAACATATTCATTGACAGAATCAATTAGGATGCAAACATTCAGTATAAAACGAAGAATGCAAGGCCGTTAAAAATTGGGATCACAGTTGCGTTGATGTCAATTACTGCACATGATTTGGGTCATCGAAAAATGCACAACAACGATGCCGTCAACACCCAGAGGCCAAATGAATTAAAGAAAAAAATCAAAAGAAACGAATAATTGAAAAAATAAATTCTAAACTGGTTATTACGCTCGTGTGCACTGAATATCGCTTATGTATGACTGGCGTTTAACATTGCAACTTGCGCCAGACTATACTGAGGTAAATAATTTTTATTGTTAGTACGTCACAGAATTTTTTAATACAGTAAAAAGTAATATGATATACTTTGACCTTCTCAAACAAAGCAGATGCCTCAAAGTATAATAAGCAAAAAATATTGGCCTCGTTGTTGTCATACGCATTATTCTTTCCGTTCCCGAAGTAACTATACTAGGGGCCACCAACACAGAGTCGATTACACTGGCAGATTGCTTAGGGCCGCTTGAAAAGGTAAAATCAGTTTGTGGTTCGAATGGGCAATAAGATATTTCCTTATCCGGTAAAATGTCCCGGTTATATGAATAGTTAGACAATATAACATTTTAGTTTTTAGAATTAATGATTGTGCTAATAAGAGATTTTATAACCGAAATGATTATCCTGATTGCCTAGTAGTGAATCATTCTTTGTCCCCAGAGGAGAAATTCAACGGTCAAATCTTTCCTTTTGAAGATGGGTTAAAATGAAGTTGTACACCGTCAAACATGCTCAAAAATCGGCGTAGGATATTGTTCTAAATTAGGAACTAGCTGATGTCTGCTAATGGCACCTATGCCTGTAGTCTGTTTCCGATGTCCAGATGCATGAGGCTGCTTTTTGAATTAGAAGCGAGATTATAGGAGCTAGTTTTTTAAGACAACCGACCAGAAAACTCAAGAGACTAGTTAATGAACATGTGTTTGCCTTTTATAATTTACAGTCCGCTTAGTACATTTATATAGGAATTGTGTCAAGTAAAGCGTGTCAGGGATAATAGAAAGTCATCTCAATTTGTTTTAAAATACAGGCGGATAAAGGAATATGGGGGGGAGGGGAGTATTAACGGTCATTTCAAGAGCAGTGTAGGAACGGAAGACGCGGATAAGAACATGTATTCAGTTGGTTTTTGGCCACGAAAAGCGTGAATACTAAACGAGGTTCTTTTGCAAGAGCAAGACCGACACTTGCAACCTGACAGCGCTCGCTTTTGATGTTGCGAATAGACGCTGGTTGAGTACCATATGGCAGTTTTTCGTGGCCAAAATTCGACTAAGCACATGCAACTCTCCGCGCACTTCCACCCCCAAATCGCCCCTAGCACGACTTTGATCCCAATATTCCCACATTCCACCTGTGTCTTAAGACGAACTTTACTCACTCTCTCTCGCGCCATTTTGTTACTTGACTTCATTCTCATATGTATTTTGGACGAAAATTTCTCAAACGTTTTCTACGTGCGCCGCGGGGAATTTTTAAAACTCAATAATCGTCATAAAATCTCGATCGATATGTTCACCCTTTGTTTTTTATGCTCATACTGAATTTGCAAGGCATTTCTTGAATCTACAACGGGAAGTCAAATAAAGAGCCATAATTTAGCTTGGTGCAGTAAATTCTACCCCCCTTGTTAGTCTAACCACAATTGTTTTATTTGTTTCCGAATATCCCCTTAACATTTTGAGAGGTGCGTCTATGGAGCACTATGAACATTTGACATGCTGAAGTGACTTGCCCATAGTCTGGTAAAAACATCACAGAGATCACAAAGTTACATTTCCAGTCTATAATGTAGGTTAACGTTCTAGTTTGTTCCTTGTTCGCGTGGCAGTAGTAGAACGTCCAGTCTGCAGTTTCCTCGTAGACTTGATATCCAACAGTAACACGACTTTTTCGCACGTAATATCCTTAACAGTTAAAATAATGGGTGTTTAGCAAGCGGATTTTTATAATGGGAAGACGATGGTCGAGAGAACTAAGACGAATGATAGGAATCGTTTATCGTGAAGAAAGAGACACGATCGTTGTGACAAGAGCTTTATTAGCCGGACGTTTCGGATTCCTGCTGATGGGCTCGAGTAGGGATCCGAAACATTGGGTGACTGAAGTTCTTGTCCCAGCGACTGTGTCTCCTTCTTCACGGCTACTTCCTGGGATTCGTCTCTAAGATTCTTTTGACAATCTTTGGTCGTTTAGCCGAACGCTAAGACGTAGCCAGCCGAAAAGGCTTGCAGAGGATTCCTTAATCATTTTGAATACAGCTGCACTTGTCATTGGCCAAACCTGACGATAAGTCTTAATCGAAGATTGCAAGCTAAAGACTCCCTTTCCTTCCACCAAAGAAGACAATAAAACAAGGGATAATAAACATTTTAATTGTAATATGAGCAAAAATCACTTATGAAGGATGCTTTGCTTGGAGGACCGAAAACAATTCCAAAGGAATCACTTACTGCATTTGCCATCATTTGCCGATCCGAGGCGTTGCAATCCCGAGCAGGGCAGTCTTCCACGGGTAAAGCCGCTTATCTTCAAATAGAAATGGTAGTCGGTTAAATCTGTTCAAAATACTTAAAGGCGTTTTATTAGAGAGAATCAAGTTGTGTCTTACATCCTGTAAGTTCGATTAATTGCCACTGAAGGTCCAGAACAACTGGACGGTTCCGCCTTCTGGGCAGACATCTAACTTGGTGACCTCTTCAATATAGAAACCAGCTGAAAATAAAAATACCATTCATTGATTTTGGTTAGAAGTTCAGTTTTCGTCCTGTCAAACTTTACACCATCCTCATGAAAGAAGTGACCTTCTCAAGGTAAGCAATACGCAAACCTACGAATATTTTCACTCCCTGCTTTGTGAATCGTAATTGGACGCGTGTCCCTTAACATAATGTAAGAGATCTTGTCAACGTCAGAAAACATCAGGTGCGTCGCCCAATTATCGTTTCCTTAATCAGAAAAGAACACTGACATCTCTGTATGAAATCGGTTTCCCACTGCTGGACGTTGTTTGCCGGTTTTAAGTGTTAAAATTGACGTCCCTATTTGGCCGCCACATGCTACTCAAGGCGTCAAGTAAGTAGATATTTCCGTGAGGATTTACTTATTGGAACAGACTGGTTACAAGAATAACAACTCAAAAACGTCGAAACAGGATATTCCCTCCAGTATATGCGTTGAAACATTAGCAAACAGGATTATAGGAGTTAAAAGCAGAACGGTTTCATACGTTCATATTAGGGACACCGAAAGTAACCTTGCTTGTACGAACATCAACCACTTGCCCAAGGGTATGTCCAGAAGGTTTCATTTCCAAGATATCCTCCCCTTAAAAAACCGTACGAACAGGTCCAATTTAAGTGTCGACGTAATGGATAACGGAGTTAAAGGTTAACTAAATGCAAGACGCAGTATTTATTACAAACTGTAAACGCACCCAATAACTTTCCAATACCGGCAAGTCAAAAGTAATGTTGCCGGTTGCAGTCTTTGGTATTAGCCTTTTGCTTCAAGTACAAACACTTTGTCCATAGCTGGAATACAGTTTTGACATTATTGATCATTTCGATTTATTCATTTCAACTTTTGCTAAGATGAAAGTGACAGAGCACGTTTCAATTTCTATCGGTGATAAATTGCGTGCGTCCTCTGTGCCACATCCACTAAATGGGCAAAATAACTATACTTGGAGCATAGTCTTCATGCCTATCTGTTTAGTTTTAATGTTTCTATTCGCTCTTGCATGCTAACAAGTAAATCTGACGAGTCCACCCATGCTTATGTGAGACAAAAGAAAATGAGATAATAGCAAAGTTAGATCTTTGAAAATCCGCTAATGTTGCTGGCAGAAAATGATGTGTGTCCCCATGTTGGGACGGTGAACACTCATCATTAGTTGCTGTAGAAGAAAAATTAAGGGGCGAATTTCTTCTGTTCAGCATGGTCCATGAGAACGCTTTCATGGTATGAACCCCTACAGTTAACATGTTTGTCTTCGCAAAATCATTTAGCAGGGCTTACTTTTGGCTTTAGCTTTTTATTAGAAAGAGAATATGGACACAGTTTCAAGTTTTCGTTCTTACAGCGGCATGATGCCAAACGTAGGGGCGTTCAGTAAACTTGGCTGTTGATCGATGCTCAAATACGGAAACGCGCCAACTATAGGTTAAACTGACCACTTCATCCAAACGTCCTCGATCATTTATTTATATGTGGTTTATCTCACAAATGCGTTGCGATTCGAACACAGCTCTTTCCGTTCTGCGTTAATGATGGGTCAGCAACCACTACCCACGTATAATCTTAGCTGGTATGACATTCCATTTTGATACTTAGTTTAACATTACGCACCTCTGCATTGGCTTTAAAATCGCATCGGAAAATAAATTTGTCTTTATATCAGAAGCCCTGTTTCCGTAAGTATTACAATTTCGTATATAACTGTTAAAGAATGCCTGATACTTTTCAGTTATTGAAAACAGCATTCGCCTATTCACATAGAATCCAGATCTCTCAGTGTGCACATATAAGTAATCAGGTCACCCTGCCAAGTACGTTTTCCAAAATGTGTTTGGACCAAGGCAGAAGCATTATGTCACTCGGCGTCTTTCTTTAATAGAGTACAATCTTTCTGCGTGACATGACTATACGAGCCTCTAGCATCCATTTTGATAGTGTTGTTATTGGGCAAAAAATGTCTTTCGGCAGTCTCACGCCCTCTTAAGGGAAAATGCGCTGTAATTAACGGACGATGAATGGTAAAGTAGGAATAAAATGCAAGGTACGACGGACACGATCTTGAGAGAGCGTCTTTTTTCCGTGGCCTCCAAGTGCCGTGGTAGAATTACACCTGCATGGTTAAAATGAAGATAATCTAGTAACTACTGTTTAATTTTTAGGAGTACGTAAAGTAAGTCTAAACTACCTAAATACATAAGGCCTTCCACAAACGAGGTCATTTTGGTAAATAAAACACGGGCAGGGGATGACTCGAGTAGGCAACCATTTAGAACTATTAAGAGATGACTGGTGACACAAGTGATGGGATGATTTTGGTCAGTTGACTATCAAAAGCACGGAAATACAGAACGTTCCCCACATGAAGAATAGAGAAAAGTAATGCTAAACTGCAAAGACAGAACGCTCTGTGCATTTTCTTTCGTCTAATGTTAAATCAAAAAAGTCCCTACATTTGTATTGTGAAGACAGATATCTCTGCCGCACAAAGGCATCTCCATAGGTTTATCAATACCTAATTGAGGCCAAATGTTTGTTTTTGAATACAGTGCTGCGGGGGTTCAGTCGAGAGAAATGTATTAGGAGGTGAAATTTGCCGGCAATTTCTAATTTCCCAACCCAGTGTCAGACGTACAAAACAGCACTTCCTTCTCGCTAGCCCGCCTCCACAGGTTAAGCGCACGCATCGATCGAAAATGACCTGAAGAGCATCAAATCTAAGGACTTATCAACATTCACAGGGTTATACCATATGTCTTATTTATCAATTCACGCGACGCGTAAGCGAAATATGCAGCCTTTACACTGTAAAATATGTAACGTAGAAAGCGCAATTTATTTCCAAATGAACAGAGGAACGAGCCTTCCTCTGCATGTTTTTAATAAACCATGCTTGCATTTATAAGTGTGTCCCAATCGGTAGGAATGATTCATGTGTGTTGAGAAATCATCTTAGATGAAGTCAACCTTACTGAATCTGTCATTATAATGTTCATTTGGAAGCCGATATCTTAGTGCGATTGTTGTATAATAACATTACGCGATGCGGCAATTAGTATGAAAATCCTACCTAAGCACTTCTTACGATTAAAAACGCATATGCGAAATTCAGTCAGCATTTCACGAGACGTCATCACTTGACCCCCTAGTGCTTTCAGCTATATATTGCACATTTTAACTCTCAGCTTTATAGACTTCCCAGAAATTACTGTTTTACGCTAAAGCCAATTTCCCGAAATAACCTTTTCATACTGGGTACAAAATTTAACATAAATATTCCGACCAAAATCATCCAGGTTCAACGAAAGTTGTAAAAGCTGCCACCGAAGCTGCCCGTACCGTTGGCCAGTATGCCAGCTGATGGCATAGACTGTTCGATCAAATAACCGCGATAGTAGTCAATCTCCTAAAATCACGTCAATTGTGCAAGCGCGCTGCATGTAAATAGGCAATGCGCTGGGTGATGTCAGTTAGCTGACAAAGTCAACCATCTCGAGGAAGCGGTCACACAGATAAAAACTCTGTTAGAGCAAAGTTTGGTCGCGGTTGACTATAACAGTCTACCAGAATAAGAAGTAAGGCAAATTGATCTCACTTAAAAGTAATGTCAACAACGCTTACCGTAGCTGGTGTGTCAAAGTCAAAACAATCAGTGAACAGAAAAGCAAAGAATGCCAGCAATGAAACCAAAAAGCCGCTAGGAAAATAGAAATGCGGTGGTGAAAAACCAAAAGCAAATGGACAGCCGTCTCCTACTGATATTTCCACGGCATCCAAACCAGAGACCTAGACAACCGCCCACTCCATAACCGCTAGGGACGAAAGTATCAGAACCGTTAGCAGAGTAATTTTGATTTGCATAGACTTATCGCTAGCAATGGCTGGGAGTCTATCGTCGAAACCACAGACCAGGTTAGTAAATGTAAGAGATCCGGGTCGATAATCTGAGAAAAATGAAATATTCACTGGACATTGCATTGTTGACGGTTGGGAGCGCTTGGTCGGCTCTGCATTCAAGTCGGTCAAGACGACGACACATTTTTCACTTTTAGGAGAGCTCGCAAAAGTTAAGGTCAATCGGATTATCTCTCTCGTCTCGTTTGTGCAAAAACTGGTTAACGAATTTACCCGGTAGCAGTTGGCTTTGGATAACCGACGAAGATACTGTAATGCAGCAACCCTGTCTTCCGGTTCACTTCAGTGCCTCAACACGCTGGTATAGTGCTCTTAGGCCACTACGCCTGTGACTAATTGAGAAGTTGTTATCATAGACCTTGGAGGACCATTAGATTTCCAAGATCCTATTCCTTTGGAGTGTGTGCAACTGATTTGTGGGGGGTCCTTGAATAAATAAACACGCCTTTTCATATGTTTTATTTATTTTTTGGGGTGTCGTTCTCAAGCGTCTCGAAGCTGTACCTATAAGTAATGGTAATTATGAAAAAGATGTTATTTTGTGGTTTATATTTTGAGACCTGTTTTGACTGATATGACAGCAGTCGTTGACACAGAGGACTGCGAACAATAATACTTTGGGGTAAGAGAATGCCATATTAACAGCACAAGTACTAGCGTGTAAGGGCGTTTGACTAGTACCCTGAAATGTATTACTAGCTGCCCGTCGGCAGTTGATGAATATCACGTGGTTACCCAATGTGAATGATGAGCCTTAGCCTAAATATTCATGCATTACATTTTCTGTCTGTGACTATAGACAGGGAGTATATTGATGTATTCCATGTTCGCAGCTATTTCCTGCGGAAATTAAAAGATAACAATTTTTAAATTGGAGTACCTGCGAAACAGCAGACGAGGAATGCTGGGAGACGCACCGATGAGTCGATCCCCTCGCAGCAACGACAGAATCTCGGCGAAACACGCGCTTCTGGGTTTCGACTAGCGAGTGTGCTTTTGGTATGGTATCCCTTTATTTTAAAATATATTGATGGCCGCCTGTCGACAGTTAATGGATACAGTACGTTTACCCGCTTTGGTTGATGGTCTTCGACACCTCGACAGCTGCAGAGCCTCCAACCCCATTACTAGCTTTCTAAACGGTACGCCATTGCAAAACATTGACAGTCAGAAGGACTTGGGTGTGTGGATTACACCTTCACTCAAACGAACAATGAATTCCAAGTCCACCATGCCTGTATTGTCCTCTCCTCATGCGTGGATTTATTTAAGTGCCATCTCAAAGCCTCTCACTGGCTAATCACAAAGAACAGTTTGACCGTCGAGGACGACGCTCACCGTGTGCTCCACAACGTGTGCTCCAAGGTGAGAGCAGACAAGATGAATTGCGCGTGAAGTGGTTTGTAATGGAGGAAGGCTTGCGAAGCGTCTACCACACTCTCCTCCTCACCAACCTGGACCCGATGTCCAGAGAAAATCAAGGAGACTGGAGGCGAGAAGGAGGCAAATGACTGGCACGGCCAGACCAGCATCTGTGCATGACACCACATCCCCCGGTTCACAAGAACTACTTGACTAGGTTTTTAATCAACAACAAAAAGAGAACGGGCCAAAAAGAGGAAGATGACTGGGCAATTGTGCACATAACCTGCATACCTAGTGAGGAGCGGAAGCGCATGGATCTGCTGCAAACCGTGATCTACCAGTGTACACCAAGTTACGAAGGCCGTGGTTTATTGAATCGTGACACAGCAGACGCAGTCAGTCGTCAAAGCCCAGTGTGATGAAACGCATGCCTGCATTTAGTCTGAGCCATCACGCCTCAAAAGCTAAGCAACCAGTCAGTTATCGACGGAGAGCCACCACCACCACGTACACACACGCACACATTTCCCACATGCGTAGGAGTGCCAAAGGTCGCGTTACGAAGGCGCCGTTGTAGTCTGACACCCAGCCCATCAGTCCGCCACTCCACACAAACACACAAAACTCGGCTGACTGCGTAGACTTTGTTGGGACGTCAGCCGATAACCTCCCATGCCATGGTGCTTTGTGCACCGTGAAAAACTCGGGCTCGGGTCACACAGGCAGCCACAAGGAGAAGGAGCCGAGAAGCAGACTTCCCATTTAAGTGGGCGGTTTAGTTTAGTGATTGAGTAGTATGGCGATGTAGAATTGTGGTGCAGCTATTGATAGACGAAGTGTGTGATGGTGTAGCGTAGCCAGTGGTTGTCTGCATGTGACGTACTGAGTCCATGAGGTGACTGAATGTGCTGGAAGTCGAGGAAGACGTGTCGAGTGTATGTGAATATTTCAGACACTCCAGTCTCCATGCGACAGATTCTCAAGCAACGTACTCGGCCGATGTGGGAGATGAAAGTGCGATCGCAATGAAGATGGGTTGGAACCGTTTCCGCATCGTTGGAGGTGGGGGTGTTGGCTGTATCGGTAGTAGGTGATGGGACTTCGGATGTCGTCCATTCGGCGGGGGAGTGCGAGAGATCGTGGTGACGGCACAGCTGGTCGCTACGTTTGACGCAGTGGTTGAGGCGAGGCGGTTTATGGCAGTGATTGATGGCGGCCGGGCATCGGCAGTGTGATCATCGGTGACGGGGTGGTCTTCGTGGAGTTTGCAGCAGGAGCAAGAGTGGGAGGAGGTGTTAACGTTGTCGGGCCATTGGTGCATTCAATCCAAAGGACTCCTACGAGACCGATTCGGATGCGGTATGTGCGTTGGCGGCGAGGGCATGTTGGAAGCGGCTGACTGTTAACACTGAGGAATCGAGACACTTGTGACTTGAGAGCCACCAATTTGTCGTTGGCAGCGACGGTCCGATTTGCTTCGTAGATGTCTGCGTGGGTCCTCACTTCTCTTCTCCAAACCAGTCCCCTCACGTCGATGGGTTGATATGCAATCGTTTCAAGGAGTTCTTCAAAGTATCCATGTTGCGCCGTCTTTGTTTTTACTGACGAGTACCTGTGGCGACACCACCATAGAAGAATTGCTTCGGTAGATATGTATCTTCCATTCTCACGAGATGGACGCACCAACGTAGTCGCAATTGCCTCAAATTGGCGTCAATTCCGAGAATTTGATACGTTCCATACTTTCGTGTCGGGAATCCTGTCTTGTCATCTCGACATTTGTGGATGCAGAGGATGGACTCCAAAATTAAAACACTGTTCTCCCCCACGCTGATCTAGGACTTTCATCTCACCCCTTCCTCCATGGCGCCCAAACCTCATAGGTAAAACCGTTTAAGATGATCGCCACTACTTTCAAGATGCAGAAAAAGCGTCCGCAGAAGCGTTTATCGGGGAAAAACTGGTCTGGACAATGCCTGAACCAAGGCCTTTTCGTGTTCCTTCAACAAAAAGGAATCTAGTCCGGTGCTTGCCGCAAGGGACGTGTGTCGTGAAAACGGGTATCCTGACACATTTGCTGCAAGAGATATTGCCAAACAACCGGGAAAGTCGACTATTCACTGATGTAGTATTCTTTATTCGCGGAGGGGGCGAAATTAAGTTGTCATCGTAGACCACCTTTATATGAACCTATTTGTCCTATCGCTCCTGCGCAAAAAGGTTGTATTGGCGAATTCATCCGCGTCTGACTTGGAGAAGGCGACACTATGGGCACAGTCAGCACGATTCCCGTATGCGTTGTTGTTTCTGGGCATCGTGTGGACCCCAGCGGATCTTTTTGTATGAATCCTAAGGCTCCATCTATTAACCCTAGGCTACTGGATGGGGGTCTGTCAGCAACAACGGAGGCGGCCGCTTTTAGATCACAAAAGCCAGTCATATGCGCGCAGAAGAACCCTATCTACAACGAGATGTTCTTGTTGATTGACCATGCCAGCTAAAAGTGACTATAAGTCCTAGAAATCAAGTTAGCAACCGCGGAGTCCACATTCAGGAAGTTGCGTGAATCGATCGCGATTTATCGTGTTGTCATTGAAATTGCTGCCGACAATTGAGCGGAATTTATGTCCTCCCACAGAACTTTGATTGGATGAAAAGCAATAGGTGGATCTCAAGTATGTGAAACCAGATGCGCAGGTAAGTTCTACGAAGCGCTTTACGCACTCCTAACAACTCTGTAATGACGGACAGACTGACTGTCCTCGGTGAATGTAAATATCTCGTCGGCACGGACCTTGCTGTTGGGGGAGAAGATTTAGGTCACTACGAGGTTTGGCAACTGCAATATCAATGGATCCTCTGCTGTGGGCCCACGAGAGTCACAGTCTTCTACTGCCAAATTGCTTACCAAACTAATGGTTCGTCGATTATGTAATGTCATGTATAGACAGACAACTTGATAATAAATGCCGTTTGTATGCGGCTTCTCGAAGGAATGTGGCACTTACCACGGTATCCACTAAGTACTTTCTACGCATAAAATTTATGTCGATCAGAGCAGTAGTGAATATCCAAATAAATTGCATCAATCACTTCTTACTTCTAGCAAATCAGTACTCATCATTTCTAATGTAAACAACTGCCTAGCATTTATTGACGTGCATTTAGGAAAGTGTGTTGACGTGGAGCTTGCGATGGGGACCAATGATATGGCAGCCTGGATTTTCAAGCAATCCACACTTCCAAAATAAATACAACGCCTGTGCGGAGGGATCACACGCTAGTGGGAATGCACGAGATGGCGGTTTTTCATTTCTTCATAGTCGCGTTGACCTACTTTGAATATGGGTAAACTACTGGTTTTCCATTCTCAAAAGATCACTTTTATTGAGTAATTTTACTAACGTCCGCGAAATTGAAAGCTTGCATCTTTAAATTGAGAATACTTTGTGAACAGGCACCTGCTTCCTTTGTCATCCCTAGTTCACCGGGTGTATTAAATCTGAAGTGTACGTAATCTTACCTCACCATCCAGAATATCGTGAAATTCACCAATAGCTTGCACATCGGACATCCGATCTCCACTAATCTGACTCACTTTCAACCCTAACCCTCCCTCAAGCAGGTCGTCTGTGTTTTAAGTGTTTGAACAATATTCGCATCTGTTACGATTTACGCCGTGAACTATTTTCTCCATGATCTTTACATTTTCGAACGTTGCGCTCTAACTGTATCTAAATGCGATATTTTTAAAATAACGTCAACTTCTAAGTCGATACCTACCATTCGACAACCTGCAAGGAATATAAAACGTGGTAACGCTCAGTTACGCATTGTGAAATGAGGAAGGGAAGCAATCCCGTTTGTGCAAATTTTAAAGCTCTCGCCGCGAATGTGAGTTTAGGCCTTTTGAAATAAGTATACAGTCAGAAGTCTTCACATTTCCGACAGTTATGTTTTTTCTGCGCCAAAACTTCCTCTTCAGTAGGTGGGCTAACTCATGAAATGTCAACCGAAATTCCGAAATGCGTTTTGGGCTCGAAACGATTACTTATAGTGGGTTGCAAAAATAATCATCGTAGAGCATAACTTTATAATGATTCAGTTACCAAAAGATACCGGATTTGAACGCACCCCTTTGCGCTGCTTGTAAAAACAATACCATGTAATAAATGCCTACTTACGTATCATGTCTTTTTTCATGTATTTTCGATGCTCCTAATAAGTATATTAGATTTCATATCTAACATACACAAATATATTCATTCTCCTGCTTATTCGGTAGAAAATGACGCTTTCCTTTATTTTTACACTCGAAGAAAGGGTATAATTCGGTGTTAAAAAGGTTTCTAATTATGAGATTTTTTAGTATCATGTAATGGCCGTTCATAAAACGTCATGTCAATGCATTTACCAATGTGGCTTGCAGAGTTACCAATATGGCTTAACTCCACTGCTAGATTATCCGAGGCCCAAATATCCTCCTCATAATACCACAGAGAAATGTATGATTTTTCGTATGCAAAAACTACACGGTTTGTAGTTTGAAAGCCTGAATACAAGTTTAACTGCAGATCGGGTTCGAATTTATCGAGGAATGGGTAAAGTTTTTGAAAACCAAATTATACCTTTCCTTCAAGTATGCAATTATAAGAAGACGTCATTTTCTATCAAATATGCAAGAGAACGAATATGTTTATGCATGTTTCCCCTTGAAATATAATTGAATTTGTAGGGTCATCGTAAGACAAAAAGAAAGAAAGCTAGATAATTAGTCATTTATCACAGAGTATTGTTTTACATGCAACGGAAAGAGGTGCATTTCAAAGCCGGCATCCTGTGGTAACTTAACCATGCTGTACGATGCTTAGTTTTACAACTTTACTTTATTAGTCTTTTCGAAACCAAAATGCATTTCCGAATTTCGGTTGACATTTCGTGAGGTAGCTTACATAATGTACCTGGTAAATGGTATAAAACAAAAAGGCTAGGTCAAGAATATCTTTGTAGGTAGAAGAACCATTAAATTCCTGTGCACGTGCCTTCATAACTAGGAGATGCTCTTGAAGGACTGCTAAGTGGGATCGTTTTCGGGCAAGTCCTTTTATTTCACTGTCCTCATTAAAAGCAACTCATCAATACTGCTTCATATAATTTTGAATTCACCCTCGAGGTCAAATTGCAAAATGCGATTCCTGTGAAGACTAACTCCGACTTGAGTTGATCTGCAGACATTAGTGCTTCAAGAGAGTGGCGAGCTATATCATATTGATTTTTTAACGGAACTATGAGTCAATTTTAGGTACTGTCAAGACCCTTGCAACTGGAGTAAACGTATTATCCCGAGGGGAGCAGCTGGAAACTTCACCGTAGAAGTTCCGATACATTACAGTTATCGGGTGAGTTCACAAATTACAGGTGCTGATGAAATGAATACCTGTTAGGGATGCGAAAAGCGCTTTTTAATTAGCCTGTCATATAATGTTGCAAATGTTTATAACAACAATGCCTTATCCATGTCTTTCAGGGTGGATATATAAATGGGGAACCCTTTGGAACATATTTTTGGGCAAGGGGCTGGTGTACGCACAAAAAGGGCTATTTTCAGTGTCCCTATGGAAAACGTATGCTGCTTGTCCTTGCCCAATCCTTCAAACAAACATTTGCCTCTAACGTAAACAAGTTATAGATCACTCCTGTCTAGTCAAACCAAAAAAACACAAAACTCTCCATCGACAACGAGATAATTACCAATATACTTCAAACAAAATAAATAATTTGGGAATAAAAGCAACTGATTTGTACACTTTTGACCTTGATTCCCTAAGCCATGCTCAGACATGAAGTGATTGCGCGAAACACTAAATATTTAAACATACTAGAAATCGATATTTCTGTCACTCCTGCTGGTCAGACTTTACCGTGTGCTGACATCATGAACTGATTAGCAAACGTATTCTCCACTATTCCTTGAAGTTTTTGAACACACCAGCTAATTTCGTATGTCGATTTATGAATGAGTTTTCAGAATAAATGACCTCTAAAAATTCGTTACCATTTCTAAACTTATGTAAATGTGTATTGCGAAATGAGCATCCCCGAAAATTTAGTGAAAAAGCCGGCAGTTTTTTATCGTGTAAATAAATCACATATAAATATATTACTGTCTTTATGTAGCGGTGACGTGCTGCATAAAATATTCCAATAAAAATAAATTAGAATATTTATTGTTGACTTAATTGCACGAGGAATTAAATAAAATAATGACTCGACGTTCACTCTGTATTTTAAGGGAATGACATCCATACGACCACCCTCACACTCCCACAAGTTGAAAATATCTCCTACGTTATGCTGAAGGACAGCTATCCGATTACGCTTCACAGGACGGAGGACAAAACCGTCCTTACGTTTGTTTGTTTCCCACCCTGACGTATTTGCCACATTCATCTTTCCTGTTGTCCAACTCATTTAAAACAAACGACTATATCGCATTTTCCCTAAATTTCAATTTTAACAATGTACTCTTCCTCAGCCGGTTTTCATGTGAAGGAGGGCGACAGCTTAGATTTCTGCTCAGAGTACTACACCTTCACATTGAGATGGCACATAAATGGCAAAGTTGCTGACTTGAAAGATGTAAGTCATGAACGAGAACCGTACGTGCACTTAACGTATGACAGAATGAGGAAATTTTAATTAATATTGACCTCCTTTCAACAGGTCAGTTGTTACAGAAATGGCGTTCAATTTTGCAGTGGATTGAGTTCTGCTGATACTAGAGACAAGAATAATTGTGGTAAGTACCCCACGGTTATTTTCTTCTGGTAAAAAAGTATTTGGCCCTCATTAGTCCATTTTCATAAAACATTTAGTTTTCTATTATTTTAGGCGGTTACGCGCATCAAAATAACATTGCATTTTCGAAAATATTTTAGGTTTTTCTAAAACAAACGGCGGACTATGCATAGGATACAGCTTTTTCAAACCATCAACACGTTTCGGATACTACTATTGTTACCTGGACAAAGGAATGACCAAAGCCCTGACTTATATCGTTGACTGGAAAAGTTCGTTTATAAGTGTTTTCCTAAACTACTGATCAGTGAAACTTATTGTTATTTCACAGTAATTTGGTAAGCAGTACATGTATGACGACCTCAGTTAATACAAGTCCTTCTGCGATTACTGATGAAGTCTAAAGACTTACCAATTTTAGCCTGAATTTAGCCTGAAAATTTTGTTAAATATATTGAACACAATTCCCATTATAGATGCTACAAAAACGAGGGATACATCAGTTATCGTGACGGAGTCGGGCATGCATCGGGACATTCCAATGCCTTCGACCTCCAGCGCACCAATAATACTAGGCAAGTCAGTGATAGTGCCTACTTAATCATCGCACTTATCCATGGGCTTAAATGTATGCTGAATATGTAGAAAAGATATATCAAGACACATTTATTAATGATTTCTATGCAGGCGATTTAAATTTACGTGACCATACCTGCAACAGTGCAAGAATGTGAAAGGAGAAAGCACTGTTATGAATGCAATATATAATTTATAATAGAAATTGTAGAAACAACTGTGGGTTTGGATATTGGTTTGTGTGCAATAAATTTATCCATTTTTATTGATGCTGTTGTCTTTAGTTGAGATCACAATGGTGTGGCTGTGGCCGTTTCTTGCAAGTCATCTATAAATCTCGGAAACCAAGGAGGATGTGCAAGTATGTGACAACTGCCTACGACGAGCTTCACCTCACTCCGTCACAAAATATCGTAGCACTTTATAAACATGCTTAATTAACCATTTTTCAGATAGAAAAGTCTCTTGATAAAGAGCTTACTAAGTGTCCACCTCTTAATAAACGGAATTATTGGGAATTTGCAAGTCTTCTCACAGGACCTTGCGAGCGAATAAATCAATGAACAAAATTATTATTATTAATTTTATTATTATTATTTTATTTATTAGCAATCAAGCGGTATGGTGCAAATGTGAAAAGCAGAAAGTCAAAGCCGGATTTAAAAGGGCTATATGGAGGATTAGAGTAGTTACTTAAGAGATAATGAAACGACAGAACAAGGGTAGAAGACATCGTGCTCTCATTAGTGCCTCTTTTTGCGTAGGAACTACCGGTGCAAATGACAATACAGGAAATATTGGGTGCAGTCTGAAAATGGTGAGCAAAAACCAGAAGAGAATTCAAATTTGTGGTTTCAACAGGGTTGACTCACAGTCGGAAGAACAGTTAACATTTTAGAGTTGTGAAAATCCCCATCACTATGTTCAGAAACGAAAATGGCGAGGGAACGTTTCTTTCGGTAAATTCTCATCAGGCCAATACAGTTACATAGGGCGGGGTACAGTGAGTGAAACAAAAATCGATAAAAGTTAGGTTTTAAATTACAGGCTCGGCAAGAGTAGAAGGGCACCGAAAGTTGTATGTGGTTAGTCAACCTTTGACCACGGTAAGCGCGGAGCTTGAACAAGGTTCTTTTGGGCGCATAGAGTCGGTTTTCGTAACCTTATGGCGGCCGCTTCTGCTGTTGCTAACAGGCGCTGGCCCAGTAGCTTAGGGTAGCTCGAGGGGACCTTGTAAATCACACGAAATGCTTCAGTGGGGTCCACACGATGCCCTGAGTCCACTGCATGCGCAAGGATGGCGCTGTCTATTCTCCTAGTTTCACCCTTTTCCAGCCACGCGGAAAGGCGCTCTGGTATTCTTTTGCTGATAAAAGTGGGGAGGCAAATTCGAGGAAGAAGTAGCTAAGGAGGAACTCATGCACTAAAGACTGCCATCTGTGACAGACAGCTGGCAAGTACCACAGTTCCGGAACAATCCACTACCCTTACCTGAATCTGTCTCTGACGATGGACTCAAGTGATTAACTGAAACTTCAGGCGACTAATGCTCTTGTTTCAGCGATCACGTGTCTCCTTCATAAACAATAAAGAAGCCGTTCCGGTGCTCGTTCTTACATCCTTATTCGCACACTCAACTGGAAATTGAACTGACATTTCGAGTTTACCTCCAACATCGGACAATGTTTGTATTGCTTATTCGCTTTCAAGCGAGCTATTTGCTTCTCTTCACATATGACTCGTCAGGGGCCTTCTCTTGTCCGAATCAGTGGAAAAAAGGAACGGGAAGGGCATAAAAGCAAGCAGTGCATCCTAAAACGACAATTTATTTTACACTGTACGAGTATGAGGAAAAATTATTTAATTTTAACTATGGGGAAAATATTTTTGAATGGAACGATCGTCTAATCTCAGTTAAAACAACCAGAAACATCTCTGTAAAAGGTCCCAGTACGAAATTTAAAAGTGTGGTCGGAATGTATAATGCGAAAAAACGGAGAATCTGTTTTAATCAGAAGGTCCGTTTCAGGATGAGAAAGTGACACGAATGTCCGAAAAAAACATTCTATTCGCCTGAAGTTTTCCTTTCAGATTCACATGCAGCATCAGCTGCGGAGTCGGATAAGACCATTACTCACAATATGCTACTGAGTAATACGACGAAAAAGCCAGTAACACTAGAGTATAATTCCGGAGCAATTTTCTGTTTATCGATATATTAGTGAGTTTTAGTTTGCAAAAATAGATTAAGCGGGCGTCGTTCGATCGGACTATATAGATTAGGATAGCGACAGTGCAAACCAACATGCCAAAGCTACAATTGCAGTTTAACTTACGTTATGTCAATAGTGTAAATATCCATATATCGATATGCGTAAAGATTCGAGGTCCAGACATTGTATCGCGTTCATCATCTCCCAAAGAAGACGAAGAAGTAGAGAGGGCGAATTCATGGACCATATTGTATTCGAACTGACGTTTCGGAATCTTCCTCGTTTCCATCATCAGAGTAGCGTAATTGTTGCACTTGCCGGTCTTGAGTTGTTCAGTCTTGCCGCTTGCCTCGTATAATAGCCGTGCTGGACGCACGAACTTTGACCTGCCTGTTTGCCGCTGACTGGCTTAGACCTCCCAGGGGCTGACCGCTGACAGGCCTGCGTGACCTTTGGGTCGGCGTAATTGTGGTCAAATGAACGTGCCGCTTAGCCTCTCCCACATCAGCCGGTGGACTGATCGGTCGTTGCTGTTCAGGTGAGCAGCATTCAGCTTAGCGGGCGCATCGGTGAGACAGTGTTCGGCTTTGGTCACATGACCTCTGGCCCCCAATTCTGCTCTTTTCCGTGGGCGTTGACTCTCGGTCCCGCGTGCTCGCTTGCCTTACTAGTCTTGTCCGGACTGATCCGAGCCTTGTACGAAGCGCCTGGTAGGCGGCATGTAGATCTATTGCTCGGTTGAATCGTTAAATAACTGGAAATATCTCCTTCGTGTAATAGGCAAACTCTGCGAATTGAAGAAATAGCACTAGCATATACCCAACTAAATGGTATTGTCGACAAAGACAAGGGAGACTGGAATGGCCATTTCTGGCTAATTAGCCGTCGTCAGCCAGTCATGCCCAACACTCGAGGCCCGAATTCGCGACCTCCTAATTAGAAGTCCAACGCCTCTAATCACTAAGTCACGGGCCCGTTGTCCTGTTGGTCGTGATCGGGAATATAAAATGGCAGATGGACGCTCACCGATTGTTTCTACGGAACCCACTCGAGGGAGAGCCATAAGGCGCAACGGGACGAGTGAGTTTCATAGAAACGATCGGTGATCGCACCTCCACCACCATATACCTGACTTCAATACACAATACACAAACTGTTCCGATGCTCGACCAGTCTACCCCCTTACTTAAACTTACACCTGGAGCTCAAACTTCATGTGTTCATTTAAAGATATGTTTCTGAGTAGTGCAACGATTTGTATGCGTCAGGATTGTAGAGCTACAGAAATATGCGTGCATACTAGGGCGAAAACATTAATCAGACTACAGTGATGCAAATGGACTCGTATCTACGCGCGATGTCCGGCTGCACGCATGAAGGCGAAAATGGGCTTCCGGCTATTTGTTGGACGGAAACGAATCAATATAATGTCCGCTTTTATGACAGATGCCGATCATGGCCATGCTGACTTTCCACGTTAAGTATGTGCTCACCGGTGACAGGGAGGGCAATCGTGTAAGAAATGCCACCAAGCGAGTCGGCTTTTCTGAATGAGGGCAAAAAAACGGCGATATGCAGATAGGAGAGTTCCTGCTGGCCATAATGCTCGGTCGGAGGTCGGACTTCGGAAACCGCAGCGCCGCTCTGATTCACTCCACTGAGGTTGATAGTCACTAAACTACCACAGAATAGTCTCCTGCCAGACGTAGTGGACTCGGCTTCCGGGAACTTTAACAGGCTCGTTATTTTTCAGTCTTGATTACGCAACGCTACTGAATACTGTAATGTTGGCTTTGCATTAATTAACTTACAGTGTAAAATTTGCGAGAACCGAAATTCACCACTGTGTTAGAACCAATATCTATGCTCAACGAAATTTCCTGCAAAGTAGTTTCGATAAGTTTGATCTTAGCATGCTTGTCGATGGTAAGTCAGATGTAAACATAATTTTAGCATTGATTCAATAACGCGTAGCAGAATATGCCCCTGCAGGACTTTGCCATGTCGAAGCGCGTGAGGGAGAATGACGACAACGTTAAAGTAACGATTGATTCGCCAAGAGTCAGTCAGACCTTCGAGTTCGATGAAGTGAAAATTCTCGTGAGAGCACAGATTGGCAAAATTGAGAGATCCGGGTTGATGACTGGAAGAAAAGGATGGATTCATCGGGACGGGTTTATTTGGAAGCTGACGTTTTGGCTCTCCATTGTCAAAGCGTGAAATACCCCTAAACGACCAGAAATCCCAATCGGCACGTTAAGTTGGCCAGCCTGTACTGTAATGTTGACTTATTTCGAACATGAATGTCGAGAAAATTAGACCAAATAATGGAAGTGCATCTTAATGATTTGGTGCTGCGTAATGAGTCTTAAGAGACATCATATCTTTTTTATGCGAACTAACTAGAGAAAACATGTTTATTACCTCTCCGTCTCGTGAAAGGAATGCCATGATTAGTGCGTGGGAAATTTCGAACTACGAATCACTTAATCTCGCTAATACAAGCGACTCGTAATCATTTATTATGGAAACTGACACGCCAAATTTTCATTTCTTCTAATCTTCTAATTTGCCTCCTAGTTAGTTATATTTTGTCCTGGATTACCCATACCGTTTGTTTTAAGTGCAATGTTTATCTTCATAGTCTCTAGGGCACCTTTGCATCTTCGGATGCTTGGGGTTAACCGTAAAGATTTTCCTCACGCTAAGTTGTACAAAATTATTTCGGTGGATAAACATCAAACGCGTGAATGCTTATACTTTTTTAACAAAGGCGTAAATGCGAAGAAATTGCTGAGATATTCTGAATGGCTTTGTTAACCGTTGAATCCGACTGCATGGACTCAAAATGGCCGACAGCACCTACAGAAACGCTCTTGAAACTATAACTTTGAAGTCTTTTGAAATTCCAAACTGATAAGGAGGACCAACGCTTTAACAGGAGAAATAATGCTGTCATTTGATGTCCCTAATCTGCCTTCTTCCATATAATTGAATTTGACTAATCCTTGCCTAGATGCATTCCTCCAGTCCTGCGACTTGTTAAATCCTGCGCCTGTCCTGTAAGAACTACAAGATCTTCGTACAGTATATGTGCTAACTCATGAAATGTCAACCAAAATATTGAAATGCATTCTCGTTTCGAAATGATAAATTAAGTAATGTTGTAAAACTAATCATGTTGCAGCATAAATCTATAATCATTCAGTTACAGCAGGGTGTCCGCTTTCGAAAGAACTTATTTTCAGCGTCATGCAAGATCTATACTCTGCAAAAAATGACCATTTAATTAGTTTGCAATTTTCTCATTGATTTTCGATCCCCTTGAAAATTACATTATATTTCACAGGAAACATGTATAAAAATATTCAGTCTTTAACCCTTTTGGTAGAAAATCACGTCTTCTTTCAATTTCATACTCAAAAGAAGAGTATAATTCGGTTTTAAAACAGTTTCTAATTGTGAGATTTTTTCAATACCGTTAAATGGCCGTTCATGAAACTCATGTATCTGCATTTACCGATGTGGCTTGTAAAGTAAACAATATTGCTTTAATCCTTTGATTGATTTTATGAACCCCATATGGTCTCATCTTAATACCGTAGAGAAGTGCATGGTTTTCTGTACAAGAAAAATATGCGGCTTGTGGTTTTGAAACCCTGAATGCAAGTGTAACAGCAGGTCGGGTTTAACATTATTCGGGAATCAGAAAAGTCTGTTGAAACCGAATCAAAGTCTTCTTTCGAGTAAAGAATCGTAAGTAGACGTGATTTTCTACCGCACAGAGAGAGAGAAATTCGTTTTATTTTGAAATCGTAAGTTCAAACTGTTCAGCAAAAAATTGGCTCCATTCAATTTGGGCAGTAAATAAGTTAAGAGATTATTCAAGAGTCAAAGAAACGATTATTATGGGGATAGTTCAAGTCTTAGCCTCTGTATTTCTATCTCTTCGCACGTAATATAGCGCGCCAGGAATGGCAGTACAGAAGCTCGATAAGTCGATGTGCGACAGGATAGAAGTCGGAAGCTGCGCGGCATCGGACGGGAAGATTTCGCAGACATAAGATCAGAATGTAAGGGATGGGCAACGTCATCTAGAATTCAACCAGCAAATTGCTTGACCGCATTGAAGTGTCGTTGTAAGATAGTGTCAACTAAAAAAAGATAAGAAACACCAGCAGCAGAAGAGAGCATGCGGAGGACTCGTTTAAAAATTAAAAGATCCTTCTTTAGCAAAGCAGGAAAAATGACAGGAGAACAGTATAGGATAAGAGGAAGCATGCCAGAATCAATGAATCGCCAGACTTAGGGTTGAGGTGTGTGGTAGAAACGTAAACGACGTATGTAGTAAAGAAGTTTACGAACTTTAATAAATATGGACTCAATATGGAGGGAAAATGAAACATTTGAGGACAAAGTGACGCCGAGGTACCTGAAAGAGGATACTTCGTTAGGAAGAATGTCAGGGGAATCAGGATAAGGAGAAGGCCGCAGTCGGAAAATACACTGAACAGATTTTTGGTTGTTAATTAGGAGACAATTTTCCTCCGACCATACTAGGACATGCTTTAGGCCATCCTTCAGAGACCGGAGGTGTGTCTGACTTTTGAGAGGGTGTCCAACAACCATATCATCGGCATACTTGACCCGAAGACAGTCATTAGGGGACCTTAGATCGTTAGTGTGGAGGGAGAAAAGGTGAGGGGATAGAATGGAACCTTGAAGAACACCGCAGTCATTGGGAATGGTCGAAGATTTCCGCTTGCCAGATTGGACAAAGTGAGTGCGGAAGGTAAAATAATCTCTAAGCCAAGAGACGACCCAGCCTGGCGAGCCGCATGCGGAGGTTTTAGTTAGGAGAAGAGGGCGCGGAACGGTGTTGAAGGCGGAGGAGTAATTAAAAAAAGCGCACGCATACTCGCAGCAACCCTTGTCTAATGCTTTTAGAACAGAGTGGACCACAAGAGCGGCAGCATTTAAAGTACTCTGTTTGACTTTGTATGCAAATGGTAAAGGGTCGGAAAAACTGGAAGAAAAGGCTTTATGATATCTAGGGCAACTTTTTCAGTAAGCTTTATTATTGCTGAGAATCAGGCAACTGGACGAAAAGATTAAGGACCAAAGTTAGCGGGCTTTTAGGGATGGGAGTGATTCTCACTGTAAGTCAGGCGTCGGGAATCTTGGACTCCATAAAAGACATACTGATTAGGTGCGTTAAAATAGGGGCTATCTGAGAATTGCAAAATTTAAGACGAAAAGGCGAGACAACATCCAGTTCGGCAGCAGTTGATCAACGGACATTTTTAAGGGATTTCTCTACTGTTTCCAAAGACACGGGTTGGAATGTACTCGGTGATAGGGGAATGTCATCTAAGGGAAAATGGGAGTCATCGTGAGCAAATATAAAATTTTTATTTAGGGAGTCTAAATCTGCATCCACATGCACCAGTGTGTTGCGATGGCCAGTGAGATGCTTAAGATTTTTCCAAATCTCAGATGAGGGAGGGGGGAAAGGGGGGAGGAAGAAGATGAAAACATTTGGCTGACAAACAGGCTATTTAGTCTGTCAATCTCATTTTTCATTAAAACGGTAACGTCCTTAAGGCCTAGCTTGTAAAGGAGTTCTTTTTTACGTCTTAACGATTCCAGATAGGGGAATAAATTCTATCTGGTCATATCATAACAGTATCAAGAGGGCAGCAAATATCGAAAATTTAATTTAAAAACGCTGTCAGGTTTGGAGAACAGGATTCAGCATTCGATTGTTCAAGGAAAACGGGGCTAGTAAGTGTAAAAGACTGAATATTTTTATACCTGTTTTCTATGAAATATAATTGAATTTTCAAGGGCATCGAAAATCAATGAGAAAATTGCATACTAATTAAATAGTCGTTTTTTGCAGAGCATAGATCTTTCATGCAGCCGAAAATAAGTTCTTTCGAAAGCGGACGCTTTGCGATAACTGAATGATTA
Source organism: Spirometra erinaceieuropaei (assembly GCA_902702965.1). Taxonomy (NCBI): domain Eukaryota; kingdom Metazoa; phylum Platyhelminthes; class Cestoda; order Diphyllobothriidea; family Diphyllobothriidae; genus Spirometra; species Spirometra erinaceieuropaei. Next base: position 383,654 of record CACRXP010000228.1, read on the forward strand.
TAGATTTATGCTGCATTAAGATTAGTTTTACAACATTACTTAATTTATAATTTCAAACCGAGAACACATATCGAAATTTTGGTTGACATTTCATGAGTCAGCACATCTACTGTATGTAAATGCAAATATTACAAATAATTTGTTTGTTGGATGAATGGGCAATTATCGTGCTGACAAAGGAGATCTGGGTGAAAGCGGTTGGCTTGAATTGAAGAAATGAGTTCCCATTTATGTCACTCGGGAAAAAATAACTAATTAAATACTACGAACTTTTCGTGGTAAATATAAATGCCCTTATAGATTCGATCATATTCCATACACCACTAGCACGCTTATTAATGAAAATTATCAATCTGATTCGCATTCATTGCACATTTACAATGAGTCCCATATGATGTTCTTCTAACGGTTCAGCAAATGGGGTGTTGTTACTGTGCCGCAGTATATCCAACATGTAGTTTGTAAACGTTGAATGCAAGTACAACGGCAAACGGGATACAAATGCTCAGGAATAAAAACAGTCTTAGAAAAAGGAAGAGATGTGCAGTATTGAGGCGGAGAATCTAAGGAGAACGTCACATGCTAATAAATGAATAGAAGAAAGATATACTTGAATTTTGAAGAATACCAGAATTTAATTAAAAAATGCAAGTTGATTTGAATTCTCTCAAGAATGCTGCCGATAAATGAAGAAAATCAATATGCGGTCATTCTTCTTTGAGATAATTCCGGAAATCGCATTATGTGAATTAGGAGATATACACAGCTCCTACATAAATGTGCGTGCACATATGAGCACATGAACCAGTATGGTGTTTGAATGTGCGACCAATGTAGTGTGGACTCTGATTACGGATTTTGAAACATCGGTCCCCCAATCCCATCAAGGGAACAGAAGGCCTTTCCACATTCAAACGATAACTACACAGACACAGTCTGTCTTCTCCGAAATGACCTAAAATCTGGTAAAATGGTGCCCACTGTTATCTCACCATTTCCTCCTGGTTAATTTACATATCCTATTTTCATCTGGCATGAGATTACACAACAGCTAGCACCGTGATCCCCACCACTAACACCTTTATCATCATCACCGTCACCACTACCACCATTATCACGAGCACAACCACTGCCACCACCAACACTCCGTCATCATCACTACTGCCACCAACACAACAACCCCCAATAGTACCACCACCACCATCATTAATATCCAAATGAGCGAACATTAAAGCTAATTACGTGATGATTCTACGGGCCTCCTCACACTCAGCTTTCAGAAGAATCTCAACATAGTTTACAGAAAGGACCGGCTTGGAAAAAAATATAAAGTGCTGCAGACCTATTTAAACGACCGCTCACTACCACTCAGCTTTTCTGCCTACTGCTGCCAGAGTTTGGCGTAATCTGCCAGCAAGGGACTGCCAGGCGAAAAATCGATTGCTTTGACTGCAGCGGTGCCAATAGGATCCAGACAGCAAAAGCGCCAGCGGCAATAGACAGCGTCTCCTTAATACCGGGCGTCTGCAGAAGATTGCATTTTATGAAAGTCAGGAATAAGTTAAAAACTGTTTTCTTTTGGAAGAAGGCCTTCATGGATCACAGGAATAAGTTTTGTTTAAGTGAGCACTTTCTATCTCACCTCAGTGGTGTCGATATGCGCTTGCGCGTATGCGGCTGTTTTCGCAAACGCAACCCTGCTCTCTTCGTCTGGCGACTAGTGGACTACCGCAAACAAATTCTAGGTGGTTTGGCATGGCGGTCCGTAAATCAGACTGTTTTCACTGAAGATTGCACAAGAGACTACAGACGCATAAAATGGCACGATCGCACGCCTCATAAACTCTGCGATATGTAGATGCTTACAGTCAATTTGTCTTTCGTATAACCAACTAGAGATTGGCAATACAGGTTAAGAAATTAAAGGGCTCACCTGGGAGAGATTGAGTTGTGGTTTTATATTCTCCGACATATATGATCAATATAATTAATCCCAGAAGAGAGGGAATTATAATTCCCAATGTTTATGCAGAAAATTCGATATGAGCACATGGCCGTAATTTAAATTCACTGATATTGAATGAAGACAAGCTTCTCCTATTCGAAGCTCTCGACATAATCCTAAAGATGCCACGAATTCCTGTTTTATGATGTCTTCAGTAAGCAAAGTCATCCCACTAATCGTTTTTATAACTTCCAGCACTAAGCAATCCATTTAAATGTAATATTTTTGACTAAATGCAACATCCAGCAAAAACACCTAGTGACCAATATCATGAAATATTAGCCGAAATCCGTAAATGAGTTTTTTAGGAAGAATTACTTAAGCGGCGTCGTTTCTATGATTATTTTACGATGTAATCCCGCAATATTTTAGACGGGCTCTGGTTTTTGCTGTCAAATATACTTCTTTTTGTCCGCCTGCCAAAAGCACTCTAGGTCAAATGGTTCTTAAATAATGTGTTTCGTCAGCCTTTTTGTAATACCTTTATAATTTTTTTCAATTTTCATACCCGAAAAAGAGTATCACTTGGTTTTCAAGCCAATTTGCCTCCTAAATAATTTTGAATTTGATTTGCCTTTATATTTCTTTTAGGCTTTTCAGTCTCCAGACTTGATATCTTGCGTGTGGTGAAAGTATGTGATCCCAAATTCCACTTGAAAAATCAATATGGGGTTTTTTAAATTTCGCAGCATGCTCGAGCTATTTTCTATATCTGTTGAGATGCATCACTAAACAGATGGATACTTTATCATTCGATTAAACCTTGCAGGCCTTAAAAAATTCATAACTTTAGACTTTTCGAAGACCAAGAGTTTCTCCGGCTTCGAGAGTGGGAATTGAAGAAGACGTTAACTGCTAGAAAATGTCTATTAGAAAAAATATTTTGGACGTTTCCTGCGGTTGAAGGCATGTCCACAAAACGCTCCTCGACACTTTGTTTTCGTGCTGCAAAAGAATGAGATGGTGTACAATTTTTATTGAAACGATTTTAATAGGGAGAACAGTTGAAGGGAGAAAGTTAAAAATAAAAATAAAGGCGGTGAGTTCATGTCCTAGGGAAACTTGTAATTTTCGCTGGTTTATCTATGTATTTTAATTGAGATATTTTTATTGTTTGCAAACAATTAAGGTGGGAACACTCTGTTCTGACTGTGACAAATTAATTCGGTGTAACTGTGAGCCCTATGGAGAGGTCGAGGATCACATAAATAAGTTAGTGATTCGACGTGTTTGTTTGCCTTAACAAGAAATACCACATAACCTTATCTACCTTTTTAATGAATCCCTTTTCGGTCACGAATGCCGAAAACCTTGCTCATTACCTCCCTCCTTGTCTAAATTTCTCGTTTGGACATTAACATTTATAACGCCTTTCCAAATCGGAGCAACTTATGTTGCTTCCATGACAAATGTCCTGGCAAATCAGATCTCTTTACTGCTCCTTACTAGCTGTAGGGCGTTTTGTAATGACGTATTCGTATCACAAGAAACATTTTGCTTAAAACAGCTGAGACATAATCAAGTAAATATTTCGCGCATAAAAACGGACATAAGTATTGGGATAGAAGATGATTAACTCACACTCTATATTATATTGTATCATTGTTCAAATCTGATAAGTGTTGGAATTACTTGAGAACAGAACGGCGTCACATGTCTTGTCATTTCTAGTTTAATCTCCAGTAAGCTTCAATATTTTATTGGACAAATGCGATTAGGCTCACTTTTGCGAGACTTGCACCCCAGCAGCATCAGGTGTCTATAATAGCTTTTGAACTGTACTGAAGTAAAAGTGTTCTCGTATTTGTTAGGATAAATTTATTGAAATTCTCTTTAATTAGACGCATTCGTGCAAAAACAGACTTCCGGATGGAAAAGTTTATCTAGAGTTGGTGGCAGCCCTTAACGAAAAATTGGCCACAAAAAAAATTTTCCGCATTCTTTAAATTGTGAATAGTTCTGGCATTGTTACCAAGGAGAATAGCATATCCTAAAAGGATTTCTGTAAATACTTTCCAAATTAAAACGCAGTCGGAAAATTGGTAATTACAAACGAGAGGAATTCTGATCGGGTAGACCCTACTATCAGTGTCCGCAAAGGACAACATGACATCGTTTCGGCTAAAAACTGCAAACTTGGCATTATCTGACGTGGCGAGTTTACGAGACGTACCCGTCTTTTGCAGTACGACTGACTGTGTTAGGCCGGCCGAAATGTCCAAGCACGTCAGTAATTCGTGAAGCTGGACGTTATTGACATGTACACAAATCGAATGACAGAAAGTGACACATTCGTTAAATTATTCACGCTGGCAGACTTAACGGTACTATTGCTTTTGCGACCTACGTGGCGGACAGGAGAGGTATGTCTGCCAACAATTGGCAATTATTAGCTCATCACAATATTTTAACTCAGTTTGAACTGCGCAAAATTAAAAGCTCTACTTTGGTGTTTAATGGGGCTTATTTGGACATTCATATTGACCCAAATGTGAAAAACTCGGTCTCTCGGTTGGATTCGAATCCACGTATTAAGGGGAAAGTTATAATACAGCCAACGCTCTAAGCATTTAAGTTACAAGGCCCCGCCGGACGACGCGAGTTTAATTACATATAGGTCAAGTTACCCGCCCAACTTAGTGCAACTTGTTACAAATGAGATTAAATTCGCGTCGTCCGGCGGGGCCCTGTAGCTCAAGTGCTTAGAGCGTTGGCTGTACTAAAGCCTTCCCCTTTCGGCGTTGGTTTGAATCCCACCGAGTCGCCGAGTTTTTCACAATTGCGTTAACATGAATTATTCCAAAACTACCAAAATACCTATTAATTACGTGAGCCTGGTAGTCTTCTGGTGGATTCTAGGTGAGATACTTAGAAAATCCTGTCTGGGCAGTCAATGTACTGTATGAGATTTGGTGGATTTCAGACATTGCAGTAGATTGGGCGGGTAAACTTGATCCAAATATGATTAAACTCGAGTCGTCCGGCGGGGCTTCGTAGCTCAAGTGGTTAGAGCATTGGCTGTACTAAAGCCCTCCCCTTTACTGTGTGGGTTTGAATCCCACTGAGTCGCCGAGTTTTTCACAATTTGGTCAATACGAGTTATTCAAAATCGGCCAAAACATCTATGAATCGCCAGGTTGTCTATATGACTTCATCCAATGGTAGCAGACACACCCTCAATCATTCAAAAGTGCGCGTTCATTTGCCTTTGTCTGAGTGGAAGAAATGTCAACAGTACGTATTTGCAAAAACAACTAAACCACGGCATCCACTGAGTGAGTATTAAGAAAAAAGAAGTTGAAGCATTTTCTTTTTTGCAATATGTATGTGGAGAGCTGTTAATAGTAAGTATTCCAACTTACTGAAAATAATTAGGTAGGCGCGAAAAGTCAACGATCGAAAAAGGCTTTAGAGCTAGAATTTCATCCAACCAGCTTTACAATGGGGAAATTATGCACACACATGCAGTACACAGCGTCTTTGAATCCAGACCGAGGAGACGCCAAAATCAATCAATCTGATGGTATAAACCCCTGCCCGGAATCGGACCGCAGAACTGAAAATCCTTATCAGAACCTTCCTGCTGATTTTTCAGTTAAATGATACTACTTAAAATTTGACTTCAACAGTACGCCATTAGGCATAAGACAATTTAAGTATAAAAGAGAAGTAATATATTGCTAAACAGAAGTGCATATGATTGAATGGGCCTGTGCATTGGCCGAATGCGTGTCCAAGGTGCGGTCGGAGAAGGCACAAGAGACGGCTGTTTGGCGGCACTTGAGTCACTGAATTTCCAAACAAGTAGTAATACTTGCTCAGACCGGTACATGAAGGGAATATGTGCTACAATGGACGAGGATAATTGGGCATCCATGTTCACGACCTGTATGCTTAGCAAGAATGCATGCGCATCTAGCAGCAGGAAAACAGCCAAGTGCCAGAGAACAACCAGCGTGCACATAACTAAGGGGCGAATTGATTGCTTATCCTGGCATGACAAAACCTTATATTCCTTGAGGTAAGTTGGATGCTGAGTGTCGGCCCAGAAAATCTACACAAAGTCTATTAGCTTATCCCGGCAGTTGAAGATCCATAACGTATGTGTCAGCGCTGCACGTCCAGAGTCTGCGGAAATAATATATACATCTAGCCTACTTTTCGTTACAGCAGCGGATTTAAGTTAGTAAATTGCTACTTGAGGAACTTGTTACTCGGGCGTCTTTACGACTCGAAACAGGCTGCCAAATAGGGAGTGTTTAAAACTAGGTTCTGATGAATTCCATTAAGCTAAAATACGTTCACTCGGAAACCCTTCTATGTTAGCCATACTAATTTTTTAGTAATGCCTACTCTATCTGATGGGAGAATTTCTGCCGAATGACGGCAAAATTTTAAGTATTAAGAGAGTATTATTGTTGTCAAAAGCACGACTAAAATTTCAGATTACTTGTATGCAGAATATGTGCATTGAAACATCACGGCAAGATCCCATTTCAATGGAAGAATCGTAAGCGCTCAGGCAGAGAATACACTTAGAACGGCAGAAGACACGGCGGATCTTGGTGGATGTGGATTTCGTTCAATTGGGTTCCTTTAATTTTTCTGTGGGTTGTGTTTCACTCTACTGTTCGAGAATGCGTGAAGGGGGCCACTGGTCCAGTTTTCCCGTATCATTCTGATTTATCCAGCAAATTCTGGCTCGATTAGTAACAAAAGCAATAATTTAAAAAATGACTAAGAAACAGTAAAGTAGTTGGAAACTTAGATTTATTGCCATATGCCGGATCTTTGCTTCCTGGCATCTGGTCAAGCTTCAACATTTTGGTTGCTATCACCAATGACTGGATAACAATTCAGTTATGCAAATAACATTTTTCCAATTCTGCCCTGTGCAGGTCCGTCGATGAATAATTGAAAGCGTACGTTTTCCGGACTTGACTACTTAAGTTCAGTAAGTCTCACTTGCCCATGGCGGGTACGCGGTCGCAATTTTACGAGGTGGGCGGTCCTGTTGGCTGCCTCCAAAACTGTCAGGAACAATATTCGCAACAGGCCTAATAGACAAAATTAGATTGATATGTCGAACCAACTTAATTTTATCTGTTTTTGATGTCCCCTTAGCACGCATTTTCAATAAGCTTGACGCAAATATCGACTGCTTACAGTAGGTGAACTAACTAATGAAATTTAATCCGAAATTCCGAAATGCCTTTTTGTTTAGAAAAGATTAATTAAGTAGGATTATAAAACTAGTCAGCCTGCCAGTTACCTCAGATGCCGGCTTTCGAATGAACTTCCTTTCGGCTGCATGTAAAACCTGCACTCTGTAAAAAATGATCGCCTAAGCGGTAGGCATTTTGCTCATTGATTTTCGATGCCCCTAAAAGTACAATTATATTTCATGAAAAACATGTATAAAAATATTCACTCTTTTACTCATTCGGTAGATAATTACGTCTTCCTTTAATTTTTTACTCGAGAAAGGAAAAAAAGGTTCTAATTGCGGGACTTTCAAATACCGTGAAATGGCCGTTCCTAAGTCGTCATGTTGCTGCACTAACCATTGTGGCTTGTAAAGTTAACAATATAGATAATATCCGCCGCTTAATTTGATGAATCCTATATGGTCCCCCTTTATTACCGTAGATATATGTGTGGTTTTGCGTACGCAGCAAATGTACAGCTTGTAGTTTGGTAACCCTGAATCCAGGTGTAACGGTAGAGCGGGTTCAAGATTATTCGGGGATTGGAAAAGTTTTGAAAACCGAAATATACCCTTCCTTCAAGAATAAGATTGAAAGAAGACGTAATTGTCTACCAAATGAGCAAAAGAATGAATATTTTTATATAGGTTTTAAATGCAAAACATAATTGGACTTCTAGGGGATCGAGAATCAATGCGAAAAATTCATGCTGCTTAAGAAGTCATTTTTTACAGAGTCCAGGTTTTGCATGCAGCCAGAAGGAAGTTCATTCGAATGTCGGCATCCCGTGGTAACTTAAAAATTATAGAATTATGTTTCAGGCTAACTACTTTTACAACCCTACTTAATTAATCTTTATGAAACGAAAACGCATTTTGGAATTTTGGTTTACAGTTCATAAGTTAGCCCACCTACTGTAGTTGAATATAATGACTTCCCCCGTCAACTGGATCTTTCAGTTTGTTAGACATGAGTAGGCCTTCCATGATGTCCAACCTAAGGAACGTATCGCTTAAATGAGGACGCTGATGGCTGCAATATCAGTTCTTGCTACCATACTGTTTTGAAAAAAACTATACTTAACTTTGGATAAGGTCGGTCGCATGGCAATGTCAAAACGATTTCATCGGAGCAGAGTCAGTAAAGTCGGAGAGGAATAGAGCGAAAATTCAGGCGAAGAAGATGCGCACACTGGAAAAAGAAGTTCTTTGGCCTTATTTTTCGGATTCTCGCTTGAACCCATCATCAGAGACGGTTGCAGATAAAGGTAATGAAGGCACAATGAGAGCAGGGTTTATAGCACGCAGCTGCGTTGGAACCACATGCCTACCATTATTAGCGGCTCTCACGACCACCGCTGGGTATTAGTTGACGCGATGATGGCTTATAAGTCAGCGTCCGAGTCGTCAATTACTGCGTTGGATGTTGACATGAAAACCATTAGGCCGTTGGGCTCACTGTCGCTTAAATTATTAGTCGCCCGTGCCCTACCCACGTGACTGTATCCCCTGCCTAGGAAAAGGTCATTCGGTCTGTTGATGGACTGTCGACCTAACATCTATGATTTAAGCAGCTCACGACCCGTTTGGTTTTCACCTCTTGCGGGTATTTCGACCCCTAGAAACTTGGAAGTGTGGCCGGGTCTCACCGAATGAGCCACCACCTGAGAGCTAACGTCTTTCCTCCTCGCTGCGTGCATAACCATTGGCTGTCAGAATAAGCTCCCGGTTTCTCCAACGTAGTTACTTTGTCCGCAACTGCACCGGATAGGATAGACGACTCTGGACGTTTCCTGTCGTAGCAAGGGTGTCCTCCGATCTCATGTTCTGGCGCCTGATGGTTGCCTCCGGTCTGTGCGCAATCCTGTTCGCTTCGAGAGGTTCTTTCCGAATGCCCGGCCACAATTAACTGGTCATATCTCAGAGCCGCCCACGAACATTTAAGATGCAAGCAATGACCATTTACGATTGAGGTGCTTAGTAGTTTAAGTCGCATGGCAGGCCCTGTTTAAGTCTGAGGACGATTATCTTGAAGTTGGCTACTGTTATCACTGAAAGACTGTCCCTCTTATACTTTCCTGCATAAATCGGTGAACAAATTCTGCGCATGGTTTTGGTAATTCGAGTTTGCAGGGATTGATTTCGACTGAGTAGGGTCCAAAGAAGACCCACCAAGCATGATAATAACACATGATAATTTGCAGTCAATGACCGATCTCGTGAAATGTTAACCAAAATCCTGAAATTCGTCTTTGACTAGGGAAGATTACTTAAGTGAAGCTGCAAGTCTGATCGTCTTGTGATGTAGTCCCGCAATATTTCCGGTTTGTGGGAACTATGGCTTTTATTTTTATCGGTCATTCGCGAAAAATGGCATTCCATAACAAATGGCTACCTAAGCAGCATGCATTATCTTTTACGGGTTTCGATGTCTCTATTAATTTAAGAACTTTTTAAGGAAAGCATGCACGTGAATATTATGTCTGATATACATTCGGTAGCAAATTAATGCTTCATTAATTTTTATTCAAAAAGACATTTTTCAGTTTTAAAACGGTTCTAATTATAAAATTGGTTGAGACCGAGCAACGCCCACTTGAATAACATAGTATCTGTCTGCTGAATAACGCACTTCATCAAAAGTTCCATATAACCCTTAAACGTTACAGCATTTGATGGGTATCATATGGTATATTCTAGCAAGCATAAACGCATGTATATTTCCCCCACATGGAAAGCATCCAGTGTGAATATCCTGAATGAGAATGCAAGAGAATTTTGAGTTCAAGTTAAGTTATGAATCCGAAACGTTTTTGTAGCCAAAATATAGCCTTTGTTTAGATGATTTGCTACCAAATAATTGTAAAAAGGACGTTTTTGCGAAGTTTATCTACATAATACGCCTAAATTTACAAGAGCCTGAAACATTGGCGAAGGGAATGCATACTGCACACGTGATTTCTTTACCGAGTGCCCTTTATGCGAGTGGCTAACAAGGAGCGAATTCGAAAGTCAACGCCTTTCTCGTTTAAAATAATATGGAAATACGTCGCAATTCTTATAGCCCTACTTACGTAACCCCTCCTTGTCGAAAACGCATTTTAGAATTTCAGAAAGAATTTCTTACGATTGGCCACCTACTGTTTATACGTTCCCTCTATTTTCTGTGCAATTTTCAAAGACTTCAGCTGTACTTAATAAAATAACTGCATGAATGTCAACACCTCGGAGGAAGTAACATAAAATTTCGATTTGGGAAAAATAAACCATCCATTTGATAGACAAATAAAGTCGTCCTCTGAATAAGAACGTAAAGACAGGATTTCTTGTAAGCCGTTGTGCACCATCTGCGTTCTTGAAGCATGCAATTGTAGATTTCGCAATGTTTTTGGACTCACTATGATTTATTTTTTTAATCGGCCAGATCGCAGTTGGTAGCCAGGAATGGGCAGGCGGACGGCGACCTTAACCCTAACCCTAACTCTAACCTCAACCCTAAACGTTAACCGTTAACCCTAACGGCAACCCTAACCCTAACCGAAATCGTAAACGTAACCGTAGCCCTTAGACATAGCCGTAACTGAAAAACCTAACCGTAATACTGAATCCTAATCGTACTCCCAAACCCTAACCGTAACACATAAAACCTGAGCCTTAGGGCATAACTCTAACCCAAAAATCGGAAACCGTTAACCGGTACCCTAATCCTAACCTCAGACGCAAAACGGATGCCAAGTGGGTCAGATGTGATTATGGAGCTCAAGAAAATAGTTCCAACAAACAAACCCCCCGCCACCTCTAATACGGGTCCTGGCTACCAACTGCGATCTAGCCGTTTAATCTTCCATGAAATAAAGTCCAATTCACAAGCCAATGAATGAACCTTCTGTTAATATTTTTTTAATCTCGACAGGGTGTCAGGAGAAAATAGACGAAGTTTCTGTGTTCGAAAATAAGCACATTTAGGGAGTTGCACATCGTCACAGCCGAGGTGAGACAGCTAGTGCCAATTTGGCACACCACGTGTTAAACAATGCATTATTCTGCAGTTTGCCGAGGCGTTTCTGGAGAGAAAAATTGTTTGCTACTAGCGCTGTGTTATGTGTCCAGCAAATTTTCTTCTTCAGGTCTTCGAATGAGTTTATCGGACGGGGAACAGTTTTCGAGTTCCCTTGTATATGCGCAAAGTACATTCGTCGGCAACCGCCCAGATTTAAGATGGTGTTGTTTATTGCCGCTGGCACTGTTACTGTTCGGATCCTATGGGCACCGCTGCAGTTAACGCGATCGATTTTGCACCTGCCAATCCCATGTTGGCAAAGCATACCAAGGCCTGACAGCAAGAAGAATCATCATTCAACTTGACTGATATAATTGTCATGTATATAAATGATGACGAGGGTGATCCACTGATCGGATGTTTCCTTGTCTTTAGCTCTAAAACCGTTGATTATCTGTATATCGTCAGCAAAAAAACACACCGAGACGCTTTTCAAGAGCTGACTGACATAAGAATGGTTTCCTGTGATAGTAAGGGTATTCTTCGTTAATCATCATAGTGGACGTTTGTTTTTCTCGGTGATGTGGTATCATTTATTTGTGTTTGCATGTATGATCCGAACGGTCACTTCAACTAGGAATGACGTAGGAGGAATTATTACTTAGGCAAATCTTTTCAGGAAATGTCTTGTTTTTGAGATTTCGACACTTAAATAGAGCAGAACCTAAATTTATGGGAAGTCGATGTGGAAAAATAGAATCCAGAATGTATTCTTTGACATTTTGGGGGCATTCAGAAACCTGACGAAGTCCGCAGTTATCGAAAAACACTGGAAGTTTGCATAAAAACCCTCTCGGTACAAAAAGTGTTGCACATACGTTTACTTGCTCCAATCCTTTTGAAATGTGTCAGTCATGGACCGACCTTTTAACATGTGTCCCTATGAAAATGTTCATTCCTGTAACGAATCCATAGGAAAAATAGGGCGCAATCCCCTCATCTCGCATCTCATCCAATGTAAATAAAGAAAAATTGCAGATAATTTTCGAGGAACCTTCTTAAAATTTGTACTCGATTAGTAGGCTGTTGACCGACCGCCCTACTTAACATTACACTAATTTAAGGCGGATATTTAATACTTGATCGACCAGTTACTTTACCTGTTTTCCTTCGCTTAGCTGTTTGCATTGAGAGGCGTTATGTGCACATAAACAGCAAGTGTACTCCTGTTTATGATTTTTCAAACAGTCGTTATTTTTAAGCATTTGAACACTCATCTTATTACCTCCTTTCTGATTTTATGTTACGCAAAATCGTCCGCTATTAATTAAGAGTTTTTGTCGATAAATTTAGACTAGTTTTCTGGTGACAAGCGATGTTTTGCAAATTTAGGCAGGTCTCGCGAGTTAGTCTACGCATGACATCTGCTAATTACGGTCATTTATATCCGACGGAAATTTCTCCTCATTAAGCACTTTACTGCGAGTTTGCTTACACTCCAATCTGTAAATTCCACTACTGCGTAAAGATTTTCTCATGCATTCGCTTACATTGTTTGGTTGATCGTCCTCTAAGTATACGTAATTTCGTGATCTCATCCACACTGTCGGTATGTAGCGCTACTGGCAACGGTATTCTCATAAGTGCCTGTCGCGTAACTATTTGATTCTTACCTTCGAAATCAGAGGAGTAATCATAAAAGTTTGAGATAAGTCCAACTGTTGATGGACTATTTAGTAGTCAACTTTATTCCAAAGAGTCAAAACACACCGCAGCACGCCAGAAGATAATAGGGCCGAACGATTGTAACTTCAGAACCTTTATACTGCCAGTGGTTATACCGGACACTTCTTCGAGAGAAGCAGACGTCGGGTGCACAGACGACGGCCAAATCAGCAGCAACCGGAAGTCTGGAGGGCCATTCCCTACGTTCAAGCGGTCTCTCGACGGATATAACCCGCCAAAGTAGGTATAACCCATCGACCCCAGATAACGAAACGATGCCGTCTGATGCAACCTACGGGCCCATTGCCACCTGCTGAAACCCCAACAGTCATCTACAAAATAAATTGCAATGGGGGCGACGGCAAGTATGCGGGAGAAACCGGGCGGAAATTGCAGACTGGAAAACTGCAAGAGCAGACTACAAGAGCACAAATCGGCCACTTGGAGGTTATATCCTAGCTCTTAACTAGCAACACACGTTGGAGAAACTGGGAATAATTTCGGGCTCCAGAGAGCTACCATCTTAGGCCGAGGCCACGCAAAAGCAGAGCGTCCAATTCTCGAGACGCGGTACTTCGATGGCCAAAATCGATCACTACGAGGCCCGCCAACGTGACATGCCGATTTAGATTTCTGGTGGTTTAAGTGAATTTTACGCTTTGACAATGGAGAGTCGAACAAGCTCTTTGAAACGTCAGCTTTCACATAAACCCGTCCCCGTGAGTCCAGCTTCTTCTTCAAATCATCAACCCAAATCTCTCAACTTTGCCAATCTGAGTTCTTACGAGGATTTTCACTTCATCGAACTCGAAGTTTCGGCTGGGTCTTGGCGAATCAATCGTTACTTGAACGTTGTCGTCATTGCTCCTCACGCGCTTTAACATGACGAAGTCCTGCAGGGACAGCTTCTGCTACGCGTAACTGAATCAATGCTTAAATTATGTTCACATCACACTTACCATCGACAAGCGTAATGGGATCAAACTTATCTAAGCAACTTTGCAGGAAATTACGCTGAACATAGATATTGGTTCCAACACTGTGGTGGATTCGGTTCTCGCAACTTTGACAGTGCTAATTAAGTAATGCAAAGTCGACATTACAGTATTCAGTAACATTGCGTAATCAAGACTGGAAAATAACGAGCCGGGTCCACTGCGTCTGACAGGAGATTATTCTGTGGTAGAGAAGTGACCAGCACCCCCAAAGTCCAACGTCCGACAAATCATTATGACCAGCAGGAACTCTCCTATCTGCATATTGCCGATTTTGTCTGACCGGGTTCAGAAAAGACAACTCGCTTGGTGGCATTCCTTACAGGATTCATCCTCCCTGTCACAGGTGATCACATACTTAACGTGGAAAGTGAGTTTGGCCATGATCGGCATCTGTTATAAAAGCGGTCATTATATTGATTCGTTTCCGTTTCGCCTTAATGCGTGCAGCCGGACAGCGCGCGTAGATACGAGCTCATTTGCGTTATTGTAGTCCAACAGATTTCCTGGCCGAATAATGCTACCTCAAAGTGATTCTTGCATTAGTTTATACGGATATGTATGTGGCTCTACAATCCTGACGTATATAAATCGTTGCGCTACTTAGAAATATATCCTCAAAATGTACAGGTGTGGGTGTAATTATGAGAATAGACTGATCGAGCACCGGAACAGTTTGTGTATTGGAGTCAGGTATACAATGGTAGAGAGGCGCTCACCGATCGTTTTTACGGAACTCGCTCGTTCCGTTGTGCCTTATGGACGCTCTCTCGAGCCCAACCAGCAGCCGCACAGCGGCGCATGATATAGGCAGAATGATATTACCGACAAAGACAAGGGAGACTGGAATGGCCATTTCTGGCTTATTAGCCGTCGTCAGCCAGCCATACCCAAGCCCGAAGTGTGGAACACCCGAGCCTCGAACTTGCGACCTGTTTCTTAGAAGTCCACGCCTCTAACCACTGAGCCACGAGCCCGTTGGCTGTCGGCTTTCGGTCGGGAATATACAATGTTAGGGGGGCGCTCACCGATCATTCTTACGGAACTCACTCGTCCCGTTGTGCCTTATGGCTTTCTCGCGAGTGGGTTCAGTAGAAACCACTGGTGAGTACACGTCTAACATTGTATATTCCCGATCGAAAACCGACAAGGCAACGGGCTCGTGGCCCGGTGAGTAGAGGCGTTGGGCTTCCATCGAACACGTCGCGAGTTCGGCCTCGAGTGTTTCAAACTTCAAGGTTGGGTATAACTGACTGACGACGGCTAATAAGCCAGAAATGGCCATTCCAGTCTCCCTTGTCTTTGTCGACAATACCATTTAGTCGGGTATATGCTAGCGACCCATATATGGATATTCACACTGTTGACATAACATGAGTTAAACTGCAATCGTAACTTTTGCATGCAAGTTTGCAATGTTGTTATCCTAGTCTAAATTGACCGATCGAAGGAGTTCCTCTAAATCCAATCCTGCAAATGGAGACTTCTACTAATACAAAGATAAGTGGAAGGAAATACCCTATGTTCATTTTCCGCTCAATTTAAGGACTCTCCCAAATAGTCGACAGTTTTAAAGGGTCTCACTGAGACAAAAGCAAATGCGTTTAGGTTGTAACGTAATACGCTATAATAAGCTTCCATTTAGTGGACATTTTGGCAAGCATTTAAAAGGTAGGGATGGGTTGTTTTGTTTTTCCGTATTTTTAATTAGCTTCGGGTTTCTCCTGTAGTGCAGCTGTTTTTTTCCGTTTTGTGTGCGTAATCCGTATGTGATGCTGGGCGTGAGTGTGCAATCAAAGCTTCAGGCGAATAAAATGCTTTTCGGACATTTGTGTCACTTTCCAATCAACTGCGTCCTGAATCGGACGTCTTGTTTTAAACAGGTTCTCCATTTCCACGCAATATATATCCTGAACTCACCTTTTATTTTTCGTGCGTGGACCCATTTACAGAAATGTTTTTGCTATACGATGGCTCCATTCAAAAATATCTCCTCCGTAGCTAAAATAAAATAATGTTTCCTCATGTTAGTATAGTGTAAAATAAATTGCCGTTTTAGGATGCACTGCTCGCATTGAGACACTTGCCGTTCCATGTCTTCCACTGATTTGGACAAGAGTATATCATTGACAAGTCATATGTGAAAGAACGTAATTAGCATCTTTTAAAGCGAATAAGCATTACTAACATTGCTCGGCACTGAAGGTTAGCCCGAAAATCTTGTTTGTCAAAATGAACTAGGTTGCATTGACGGAAATAGAAGTCAACCAGGGAAAAATTTTAAAACATAAAAGTCGCCTCTTATTTTCGTGAAGTTTCACTAATTGTTAACTAGTTTTTTGATGCATTTGTGTATAAATACTGAAAATACTTCTAACGACAGTTTGACTGTCGGTTTCGACTATGTCCAGATGTGCGCCACAGCAAGGTGAGAGCACAGACGTTGACATGCGCGTGAATTAAATTATAGTGATAGTAAACTCTGGGCAGCATCTACCGCACCCCCTCCTCCTCCCCCTCATTTTCCTCTTTCGACCTCATGACCAAGTCAAGGAGACCGGAGGCAGTGGAAGACGCAGGTGTCAGACACGGCGAAACCCGCATCTAGGCATACAACCACATCCTTATTACGCAAATACACTAACCATAAGTGTATACAATGAGAAAAAAAGAGGGTGTCCTAGTTTCCAATTGACGCAGCGTTAGCCTGCGAGTGTTCGCGCCACCTCACCTCATATTTTGGAATTTCTTATAAGTTAGCGTTCCCAAAACGCAGGTCAGACTCTGATCTAGCCTCCCGCTTAGTCAAGCACAACTACCACGTGGCAGATATTAGTGGCACAGTCATCCACAAAACGTTCATTCGCATACTCGGCACATTTATCTCTGCATAATCTTTAGACCCATTGGATCACTTTTAAGGGATAAGGTGCATTAGGAATCGTTTGGCCCTATGCGCCATACGCGGTGGTCACTTAAAAGCATGCATCTTCTGAAATGATTTAGTAACTGAAAAGTACATACCAGAAACTGTGTATTATAAAAACACCAACATTGACTTCTGAGAGAGAAATTCTTAGTTATTCTCCTAAAGAGTATACAATGGGTAGACCTCGCCCGTCGAACCTATCGTAATGCAGGAATGTCTGATATCGTTGAGATTATGTCGAAGTGTTCGAACACGAAAAACTTGTCTGCATTCAATGTCAGTTCATTAAAAGTAATAGCATGTGCCCATGTAGCATTTGCTATATAAGCATTAATGATTACAGTTCCTACTTTTCTGGACGTACCTAGATTTCGCATATATGTTGGAGAATATAAAAATGCAACTGCATTTCCCCTAGGTGACAAGTTTAATTTCTAAACTGTATTGCCCATCTCTAGTTGGTTATACGAAAGGAAACTTGACTGTAAGGTTTTTCACATTGTCGAAGTTTAGAAGGCGTGGGATCGTGCCATTTTGTGCGTCTATGGTCTTATGATAATTTAGTTGTGCAATCTTCAGTGAAAACAGTTTGATTTACGGACCGCCGTGCCAAACCACCTAGAATTTGTTTGCGGTAGTCCCCTAATCGCCAGGCGAAGAGATCAGGATTACGTTTACGAAAGTAGACGCATACGCGCAAGCGCATATCGGCCCCAGTGAGGTGAGATCGCAAGTGTCACTAAAGCTTTCCTTGAGGAAAAAACTGTTTTTTTTCACTTACTGCAAGCTTTCACTCAGTGCAATCGTCTACAGACGCCCAGTTTTAAGAAAACGCCGTTTATTGCCGCTGCACTGTTGCTGTCTGGATTCTATTGGCACCGCTGAAGTCTACACAATCGATTTTTCGCCGGCAGTCCCATGCTGGCAGATTACGCCAAAGTCTGGCATCATTAGCCAAAAAACTGAGTGGTAGTGAGCTGACGTTTAAAAAGGCCTGCAGCACTTTATATTTTTGCCTTGACGGTCCTTTCTGCAAACTACGTTGAATTTTTCCTGAATGCGAATTGCAACGGAATCAATAACATTATCACATTACTCTATTGTGTGTTTTGATATGGCTACTAGTAATGATGCTATTCCTGTTGCTGTTGCCGTTAATGGTGATAGCGGTGATGATGATGATGATGATGATGATGATGATGATGATGATGATTATGATGATGATATGGACACCGGTGTTTGCGATGATCATGATGATGGCTGTGATGTCTGATTTGATTCACGGAAAGAACAGAAGATTTAAATTAGTTAAGCAGAACACTTTTACCGACAGTAGACAAATTTTTACTGGAGGAAATATCATCTAAGTGTAGAACGACTGTGCCGCGCGATGATTGCCTCTAAACACACAAAGATATCGGCTTCCGTAGTAGTCTCCCTATTTCTTAGATGTAACCGCGTGGTCCGCAACTGCGCCAGGACCGATATGTAACATCAGTTGCTTCCCGTCGCGGTAATTGCTGTTTCGGCCTCATTACTCGGTGTTTTTTTTAAATTAATAGCTTTATCTGTGGTCATCTGTAGTGATGGGTATGTGTGCGAATTCAAAACCTCAGGTGAATACAAATTCGTCTTCCAACGATAGCATCTCTATCTTCTCTGCTGCGTCCAAGAACTAATATTTCTCTCCCCGTGATGCAGCCAAATATTTTTAGATTTTCCTCTCTGGAACAGGCAAATAGTCATTCTTTAACTGGCGTGCAATCAGGAATTTGGTTTCTTTGGATTATAACGTTGAATTCAATATGATATTTATACTTTAGACTTATCTCATGACATCAGCGTATACAGTAGATGTGTTAACTCAGGAAATGTCAAATGAACTTTGAGCAATTGCTTTCGACTCGAAAACATACTTAAGTAACTTTGCAATATTTATCACCGTGCAGGATAATCTTAGGGCAATTTACCCGCCTGCAAGTACTACACTCTAAAAAAATAGCTATTTGTAAATCATCAATTCGTCGCATCGTTTTTCGATGCATATATGAATTCGAATATATTTCATTAGAAACATGTAAAAGGTTTTTACTCGTTTGAAAATTTGAAAGAGAAGTACGTCCTTTTAAATTTTATACTTTAGGTAAGGAGATAATTCGATTTTGAAAAACATTTCCAATTTCTTGGTAATTTTGAACCCGAACTGCGGTTGCAGTTACACTCAAAGTTCGTAAACTACAAAGTGTGCATTTTCTCCTTGCTAAAACTCATACATCCTTATATGATATTTAGAGGAAACCATATTAGTTCCATAAAATGTATCAGTGGATTTAAGGTATATCGTGAACTTTACAATTCGTGTTAATAGCTGCAAAGACACGAGGTTTTATGAACGGACATTTCATGGTCTTAAAAGACGTCAGAAATGGAAACTTTTAGAACCGAATTAAGCCAATCCTTCAAATGTTATATTAAAGAATATAAGGGTACGAAAATCAGTGAGAACAATTTATGCTACATATACAGCTACCTTTTACAGAATGTAGTTTTTGGAGACGACTGGATGGAAGTTCGTTTAAAAGATGACATCCTGAAGTAAATGAATTATTATAGGATTAAGCTGCGTAGTGATTACTATGACAACCCTACTCAAGTAATATTTTTAAATCCAAATCGTATTTCAGCATTTCGGTTAAAATGTCATGAGTTAACAAATCTACTGTACATATTTTCCGTAAAAATCCTGGTCAAATATTTGTTGTGGTGGTACACCTAGGCGCGGATCCGGCCGCGCAAATCACCTGCGCCCTCTCCCACCTCTAGCCTTCCTGACTATGTCTTGACGCCGGGCTTAGGTGGGGGAGGAGGGGAGAGTGCGGTAGATGCTGCGTGAGTTTACTCACAATATAGACTAATTCGACGGTCAAACCATGTATACATTGGTGGCTTACGTCAATTTAGGCATATTCCATGAGTTACGTCCCCTACAGCATGTCAATATTCTCTACCTAGCTATCGCTTTTTTAGTATCTTACCTGTGGTTACTTAGGAGGTAGTCGACGTCCCACCGGGGTAACTCTCACGGAGGTGAGCAGTTTCCGACTTTACAGTTTGTTTTCTAGACACCACTCTATGTGTATGCCTCAAATCCCAATTCACTATGTTTCATTTTACTCGCAGTTGTTGCTTCAACGTTTGCTAGTTAGTCATGCTATGTGTTCGTGACATGTTTGTTAGGGAGAATGTCAAGTATTTTAATTTTTTTCTTAGAATAACATAGGGTTTTTTTTATAATCTCACAAACCTATTCCTCATCCAGCCAACCCATCTACCCAATCCGCAATACAAGTCAATCGCCTGGCCTGTTCCTTGTCCGCGTAACGCACAGACAACCTATCCATAAACTGCATGCTAACCAGTCCCGCAAACGTGCAGACTGCAGCAGTCTGAGAGATCCACTTATTAAATTGCAAACTAAAATCAGTAATTTGTGGGAAAAACAATCTAAAAGATAAGTATGATTTTCTGTGAGGCATTTTTCTAACAGGATAAGTACCTAAGGTTGCATGAAGCTCAGAATCCGTCGAACGCAATGCAAATGGACAATTGGACAATTTTTACTAAACCTACCCCAACAGGCACTTAACCACAGCATTGGCAATGGACGTTTTCTACTACAAATCAGTTCCCCATCTGAAAAAACGCACCTCTGATATACGATAATATTTCAAAGCGTCTTGCAAAATGGTGTCCAAGAGTGACCACTCATGACATTTATGTTATCATGATATGACTTGTGGCACCACAGGTTTTAGTTAAGACTTCTAATGATTCTGCCTAGATTAAATTCTCACTCATAGCAACCCAAATTATTGCCCCATTGGGCACTTGTTTTTTTCATCTGCTTAAGCCAGCCCCTATATGGAAGACTCCTTAGATGAGAAATCGTTCATCATGTCATAACAGGCGTCATTGTCGCCAACAAATTCAATGACAATAAAAGTCTTTTCTTTGAAGTAAAGAAGTGTGAATTATAAAGGAATCGGGCGGCATTATTCCTCTCAGACCTTGCTTTCAAAAACAACAAAACAATCTGTTCAGATCTTGGAATGCTGAAGCAATTTACCATCGGACTTCATTGGTCGCCCTACATATTGTCGTCCTTACGATCATAATTCTGCTTTACATATTGTTAAGTTTCAAAAAGGGCCAAGGCTTTAAAATTGTCTAGCTTGGATGAGGTTGCTTGAAACGCGGGTCCCCCTTTAATAGCGTCGTCCAAAAGGTAAAATATGAGGCAAGGTCATGCTTTTAAAACAATGACAACTTGCAAATTCTTACATTTCCATCGTTTTTTATTCAGTCAGGTAGGGGCCGTTGACATTTTCTGGTATGATTGTAACGCTTTTCTCGTCCAAAAACTAACTGATGTCTTTTGAGTGTTGCAGTCACAATACAAGCCCAAAGGATTAATTCTATTTATAGCCTTCGACAGGTAATAAGCACGTTTAATATTATGTCCAGTTTGTAGTTTGAAGTTAGTGTTCGACTCGGTATCATGCTTAAGAGGATGAAATACAACAATTAAAATTTTAAGTCATACCTGTCTCAACTGTATTTTACTTCCAAAAATTATATTAACCAGCAAAATCTGCAAATTTGGACGCATTTAAATGATGTTTATTTGAAAAACCAGCGATTTAGCATAACTCGGTTGATTCTGCTTTTTCTCGATTAACTAGGTTCAGTAGACTTGATCCAGATGATTACTCACATTAAAATTTCTACTGGTAAATAACGATGACCATTTGGTAAGTTTAAGCTCAGAGGAATGAAAACATAAACAAGTATTGCCATTAACAGTGTCTGCAAGCGGTCATCATGTTGAGTCTTGAACTTACTATGGACTTCAATCCTTAAAATGCTGCTTTCACGAATTCCCATCACATTTTGGACGTCATCTAAATGAACGTACTAAACCTAGGCCAGTGAATCAACAAAAACCATTCTGAATCAAGTAAAACAGGGCTCAAGTTCCCAAAAACTCAACCTCACGCCAAAGTGCATCAATCACTGATCCATATACTTACTTGCACTTGGGAGAACGAAAGGTTGTTAAACTACGGTTTCGCATTTGGCCGAAATCGCATCAAACTTCGCGATTTTGTAAACCATGAGCACCACTGGGGATATAAATATACTTCTAGATTCTTCACATATTATTTCCATTTATTACCAGAAGGATTGATTTCTCCTTTTATCAGAGTCGAGGACATATCTCACCGAATCTAAATGAACAGATTTGTCAGAAACACTGAGGTCGATGATAGTTGAGTTGATCGTCCGTTTCCTTATTAGTGATTTTACAGGAAAAAAGGCACGCGGAATGCCAACATATGTTCATGTGAATTTTTACTTGTGACAGATGCCCACAATGGCCACTAAAAACATGGTCTACACGACAATGGCCGCCTATAAAAGGCCAGCGTTGCTCTGTTTTATTATTTAACGAAGATTGAAAACCGAAGGTCTTTGCATGAAAGTTTCAGGCAAAGACACCTAATAAAATAAAAGGCATGTTAAATTCAGTAAGTGTGAATATATTTGTCGACAATGTCAATTAAAAACACAGTTAGTTAGAAAAAAACCAGGAATATAAAACCATGCAAACTTGGAATCAGAGTTGTGTTGATTTTGGTGACCGCGCTTTCTCCAGTTTACCACGAAATGCAAACCCATGATGCCACGAACATCCAAAGGCTACCTAAATTCAAGAAAAGTACTCCAAAGGAACGAGCAGTCAAGAATAAATTTAAAAATTATTATTACGCTCATGTACATAGAATATCGCTCATTTATGACGCAAGTAAAACTTAGCAATTTGACCAGTCTACACTTAAATAACTGATTTTGCTTGTTAACATTCCACAAAACTGCAAAATACTATGAATAGTCATCAGATCTGAGAAGAGATGCATTTTGATTTTCTCAAACAAAGTGGGTGCCTTAAAATATATTATGTGAAAAGTATTGGCCTTGTTGCAGCCATACCCATTACTCTTTTCGTTCCCGAAGTAACTATACTGGGTGCCATCAGCACAGGGCCGGTTACACTGATAGATTGATTAGAGGCGGCTGAAACGGAAAAATCAGTTTGTAGTTCGAACAAACAGCGAAACGTTTCTTCACTCGGGACAAATCCACGATTATATGAATAAGTGTATAATATAACAATTAACATGCCGAAGTTATAGTTATGCCAGTCCTAAACTTTAAAAATGAAACATCTTTTGGATTATCTAATAATGGATCCGCATTCGTTTTCAGTGGCGAAAGTTTACAGTCAAATCATTCCTTTTGAGCATGGGTCAAAACGTGGGATCGCGTCCTGAAAAATGCATAGTAATCGACGCAGGATATAGTTTTAAACTACAAACCAGCTGACGTCTGCTAATGGCACACACGCCTGTAGTCTGTCTTCGATGTTGGCATGCATGAAACTGCTTTTAATTTAGAAATAGGATTACAGGACAAAGTTATTTAAGGCAACCGGTCAGTAAACTCGAGAAACTGGTTGATAGGCATACGCTCGTTTTTGATAAATTATCGTCAGATCCGTACAATTAAATGGGAGCTGTGTCAAGCAAAACATGTCACGGATCAGTAAAATCCATCTCAGTTTGTCTTAAAACACAGGCGAAGTGAGAGAATATGGGAGAGAGGAGTAAAAAGATCATGCCAGGGACAGAGAGGGAGTGAAAGTGGTAGAAAGACGCATGTATTTATTCGACTTTTCACCATGAATAGCGTGAACTCTAAAGGAAGTTCTTTTGCGAGCACAAAACCGGCTCTTGTAACCTGGTAGCGGCCGGTTCTGTTGTTGCTAATAGACGCTGGCCCAGTAGCTAAGAGTAGCGCGTCGTTACTTGCCGTGATCAAAAGTTGAATAACTTCGTGCAAATGTTCGCGCGCTCCCGCTCCCAAATCGCCCCTAGCACGACTGTATTTACATCCCACTTTTCTAAAACTCTGCCCGTGTTTTTGGACGAAATGCAATTCATTTCGTTAATCGTTGAAATATTTTACTTGACTATTCCATTGGTATGTACGTGTCTGATGAGAATGTGTCAAAAGCAAACCTATGCTCCCCACTTGTCTTCTGAAAACAATCATGGGAATTTTAAAATCTCCGTAATGCTCAGAAAGCCTTGGTCGATTTTTTCGTACTTTGTGATTTATGCCCTTCCAAAATTTGCAATCCGTTTCATTAAATCTCCTACGGAAGGTAAAATGAAAGAATACCCTGGAAGACTAAACTCCACTCTCTTGTTTGACTAACCGAGGTCACTCTATGTGGTAGCAAAAAGTGCTCGTTTTCTGAGGGATATGTCTATCGAGAAGCGAAAACATTTGAATTATTGGGGTGACTCGTTCATAATCTGATAAAGATATCACGTAGATACCAAACTCACCTTCCCAGTCTACAATGTAGGTCAGTGTTATAGTCTGTTCCTTGTTTGCATGACAGTAGTAGAGTGTCCAAACTGCAACCTCTTTGTAGACTTGATATCCAACAGTCACACGACCATTCCGCATGTGAAATTCTAGACAGTTTAAAGCAGCTAATTGTTAACTAGCTGATTTTAATAACGGCTATTTAAAAGCAGAAATGGAGACAGTCGAGGAGAGTGGGACTTATGTTTGGAGTCGTCGTTTGTTAAGTACCGCAAAGAAAAATTCGCAAAGCAGTTAAAACTTGAAGCGCAGTCTGCCGGGAGATGTAACGGATAATTCCTCGATTATTTCGAATTAATTTGGACTTGTTATTAGCCAAACCTCACAGCAAGACTTAATTAATTTTTTAAGATAAAGAATGCCCTTTTCGCCCACAATGCAAAACAAATTGAGGGAAAATGTTTTTTATTGCAAGTCGAATAATTATTACTTCTAGGCGGCCGCGAAAATCTGCAAAGAATTCACTTACTGCAATTGTCATCGTTGGCCGATGTGGCGGTTTGTAATCCAGAGCAAAGCAGTCTTTCGTTAGTATAGCAGCTTATCTTTAAATAGAGAGAGTGGGCGGTTAAATCTGTTCAACAATTCTTAAATTCTCTTTGGCAGAGGTGATTTAAGTTGTGTCGTACATCTTGCAAGTCCGATTCATTGCCATTGAATGTCCAGAACAACTGGACGGTCCCAGTTTGTGGACAGAGGTTTAACTTAGTGCCTTCTTCTATATAGAAGCCAGCTGAAAATAAAAACGTCATTTAAAGGTTTAGCAAACTCTTTCATCTTTAGAGTTGCGAAAATTCTCACTGTAAAATTCAAAAGGCTATTTGGCAAGCATCCGTTTGCTTTCGATAAATTCTCTTCAGGTCTGTACATTTATATGGCTATTGAAGTAATGAATGCAAAAGATACGGGCATCTTTGCTCTACCAAAATTTACGCCATCTACACGAAAGAAGGAACCTACGTATGGTTTCATCCTCTGCTTTGTGAATCGTAATTGGAAATGTGTCTCTTAGCATAATGTAAGAGATATTCTCTGCGTCAGGAAACATCAGCTGCGTTGCCAAACGATCGTCACCTTAAGCAAAAAGTAACGCAAGCAAATCTGTAAAAGTCAGTTTGTCACTTCTGGGACGCTTTTAAAATAAACGTTCCTAATTGGGGGCCACACGCTACTCAACGTGTCAAATAGGTAAATATTTCCAGTAGGATTTACTTATTGGAGCAAACTGGTAACAGGAATAACAATTCAAAAACGTTGAAACAAAATATGCCATCTAGTGTTTACACTACAACAGTAGACAGCTGAATCATAGGTGTTAAAAACATAGGGGCTTCATACGTGTAATGTAAGGACACCGAAAGTAGCCTTGCTTGTACGAACACCAACCCCTTGCCCAAGGGTATGTCCAGAAGGTTTCATTTCCAAGATATCCTCTCTTTAAAAGACCGTACGAGGAGGTTCAATTGAAGTATCGACGTAATGGTTAACGGAGTTAAATGTTAATTAAACGCAAGACGCAACATTTATTACAAACTGTAAACGCACCCAATAACTTTCCAACACCGGCAAGTCGAAAGCAATGTTGCCAGTTGAATTCTTTGGTATTAGCCTTTGGCTCCAAGTACAAACACCTTGTCCATAACTGGAATACAGATTTGACATTATTGCTTATTTCGATTTATTCACTTCAACTTTTGCTAAGATGAACTCGACAAGGCAAATTTCATTTCTGTCGGTGATAAGTTGCACTATTCCTCCGGACCACATCAGTTATCAGGGCCGGACACTTATGTTTGTGCTATTATCTTTAACCTTATTTGTTTATTTTTAATGATCCTATTTGTCTTTTATGCTACCTAGAAACTCTGAGTTGTCCAACCATTCTGCTCTCAGACACAAGGAACTGACAGAAGTAGATCTTTGGAAATTAACTAATTTTTCTAACAAAATATGGTGTGTATCTATTTTAAGCTGGTGAGCACGTATTTGCAGTAAAAACCTTATTATTCACATGTTTTTCTGCACAAAACGCCCAGCAGGATTTCATTTACCTTTAGTTCTTTATCAAAAATCAATATGGACATAGTTTCGGATTTAAAATTCCACGACCGTTTTGAGCCAAACACAATGCGTTAAATTATTTCGGCCTACAATTTTTGCTCGAAACTGGAAACACGCTAGTATGTGTAAACTTAGTTGACTATTTCGTCCAGACGTCTTTGATCATCTACGTGACCCCGTGAACGTGGTTTGCCTTGGAGCTCCAACGCAAGTCAGAAATGTCCCATTCCTTTCTATGTTTACGAAAGGTCAGTGAATACCCCTCACGTATGACCTTAACCTACATGGCACTCCATTTCGATATTTACTTCCACATTACGTACTTTTGCATTGACAGACAATACTTCAAGTACGATGTTAAAGTTACATCGGAAAATACATTTGCCCTCCTATCGAAAACTCTCTTTCTGTAAATAACATGGGACAGGTCTTGCTGAATTGTATACAAGTGCTTAACAACGCTTGCAAATGTTAACTTAGTGGAAAGAGCATTCGCATATTGATTCCAAAACCAGATCTCTCAGGGTTTACATAAAAATTCTATTTTATCATATCGTTTAAACGTTCAAAAATGTTCTTGTGACAAAATTATGCCTCACTTGCGTCGACATCTTCTTCTCTGCGATCTCTATTCCGCAGCAGAACCACCCCTAGATAGTTAATGTTCAGATTACCTGGTAACTGCCGTCACAATTGGAGGACTATTTATACTAGCTGTACACTTCCTAAGTGCATAAACATTTCCATAAATAAAAAATTATTTTAAAAAAACGGAATGCAACTCGAGTGACCATTTAAAATTATCTGCAGATTCTTCAGGACATTGCTAGTGGGATGATTTTTGTCATTAAATTATTAAAAAAACAGAAATTCCGAACGTACCCCATATGAAGAATAAAGAAAAGCAGGGCCAAACTGCAAAGACAGAACGTTATGTGCATTTTCTTATATAAAGTTAATTCGCAAAATTCTTGAATTTATATTTCGAGGTTGAATACCTCTGTCGCAAAAAGCATTCTCATTGGTTTAGCAATAACTAATTGAAGCCAAATACTTGTTTTTGAATACAGAACTGCGTGTGTTTACTCCAAGGTAGATTATTAGAAAGGAAAAAATTGGCAGCTGTTTGTGATTTCCCAAATCCGATGTCAGACGTATGATACCTTCCCTGCATATCTTCAGTGGGTCTGTAGCGAGCGCTAAAGACAGAACCATCAATCCCAGACTATGAATATCAGGACAAGACCAGAGTTATGAAAGAATTAACAATCAAATGTCAAAAGACCTGAAAATCAAACTCATGCCAAGCGCGTCGCGTCGAGTTGTGTTCCTTCCATTGAGTAAAACAACCAGCAAGTTCAAGAATGAGGAACAGGTAAGGAAAGGCAAGATAGCCTGGCGCCTCTGCACAGGTAAAACTACACGCATTGTTCGACAAAGCACTGAGGACGCATCACACAGTGCGTGACCGATCTCATGAAATGTTAGCCGAAATTCTGAAATGGGTTTTCGATTAGGAAGGATTAATTAGGTGGGGTTTCAATGCTGACTAGCTTGCAGTGTGACCCTATAGCATTTCGGACTCAGCAGCTTGTTGGCTTTTAAACGCACTTATTTTTAACCTCCTATAGAAACCACACTTGGTTAAAAATGACTACTTAAGTAGCATGCATTCTTTATATTGATTTTCGATCGTCTTATAAATTCAAATATATTTTATAGAAAACGTGCGCAAAAATATGCTTTCTTTTACTCGTTTGGTAGAAGGTAACATCGTCTTTACATTTTATGCCAGAAGAAGGCGTATATTTCGGTTTTAAAAAAGTTTCACAATTCCCGAATAATTTTGAGCCTGATCTACCATCGCATTGGCGTTTAGCGATTTCAGTCTACAAGGTGCATGCTTTCCGATTAAGTAAAATCATATATTCCTATATGCCCTTAAGAAGATACCACATATAGAGATCAAAAAAGTTTGCAATGAATACGGAGTGTGTTATGCCTTACATGAGGAGCATTGGTAAACGGACATGTGCGGTGCTATATGCATAGACGTCACGCTGTCTTAAAAATCTCATAATAAGGAACTTTTTTAAAACCAAAATATACGCCTTTTTCGGGCATAAAATGTAAAGACAATGTTACTTTCTACCAAAAGAGTAAAAGGAAGCATATTTTTGTGCACGTTTTCTATAAAATAGATTTGAATTTATATGACCATCGAAAATTAATATAAAAAATGCATGCTACTTAAGTAGTCATTTTTAACCAAGTGTGGTTTCTATATAAGGTCAAAAATAAGTGCATTTAAAAGCCAACAAGCTGTGGAGTCCAAAATGTTGTAGGGGTACGCTGCAGGTTAGTCAGTATTACAAACCCTACCTAATTAATCCTTCCTAATCGAAAACGCATTTCAGCATTTCGGCCAACATTTCATGAGATCGGTCACGCACTGTATATGAGAACCTATCTGCATTATTAGTGTAATACCAAATGTTTTATCTGACCATTTACGCGATGCATGAACAAAATGTGTAGCCCTCAGATGGCAAATGATTTTGCGCCAAAGGCGTAGATAACTACGCAATGAACAGAAGAAAAGACCTTTGTCATGCATACTTTTTATAAGCTACGTTTAGTCTTATAAGGGCATCAAAATCTGTGGGAATAATTAATGCTTACTAAGTAGTCACTTCAAAACGGGGTATAATATACTTCAGCGGCCAATAAGAAGCTCATTTAGAAGCGGGTATCCTGATATCATTGTCATATCATAACACTATGGGGCTCGATATTTACTATGGCAACCCTAGCTGAGTAATTTTTCTTCGGGTTGAAAACACGTCCGAATTTCAATCAATATTTAACGAGACAACATTAATTAGTCTCATAATGTTTCTCATGTGCATTGCGGTATATGCTGTACATTTACATTTCAACTCTCAGGTCCTTAGTTTTCTCATAATCTAATGCGTTCGGTTTAAGTAAATTCTGCGAACTAATATTCCAATATTTAGTTCGAAATTGGACACAAATATTCAGGCAAAAATCTTCCAGTTACAACGAAATTTTTGGGGGCTGTTACTAAAGGTGCACGTATTTGGCTGCCGACAGAAGTCAAAATGCACTTTGTATGACGGTCGAAGTATGAGGAACGATTTCGGTTTTTGGCTGCTTTACCGCATGAAAATCCCGTGATTCCTATTAAAAGTTGAAACAACTAAAAACAACAACAACGACTGCGCTCTCGCAGCGGATTACCATTGACAAAGTCATGTAAAGTCATACAGGGGGAGTCGGTTTGTCTGTGATCGAACATGGTGGTTCAAGTACGAGATGTAATTGGTCTACAATAAGTACCTTAACTTTATCAAACCGTGTTGCGTTCGCTTATTACAAATCAATCATTAGTCTTTGAAATTGGTGACAGGAATAACTGAAAAATGCAAAGTTAATATTGCAAGTCCACGGTTTGCCTCCGCCGCATTCAGACGAATTATATACCAATTCCAGTAGATGCCAGCTATTTGTAATCTACTTCTACCATCTTGATGAACAAAGTAAACAGATAAAAACTCTGTTACATCCTAGGTTGCGCCCAGTTGATGACAAAAGTGTACCCACTGCTCCAGTAATTAGAACTTAACCTCACTTAAAAGGCACTTCAGCAGTTGCGGACAAAGAACTACGTCGGAGAAACTGGAAGACTGCTCCGAACGCGAATTGCCAAACACGCGGCAGCGGTACGGAGAAATGACGCCAACTGTCAGGTCGCGGCCCATTCGACGAGACCCGGCCACACATTAAAGTTCGCTGAGGACGAAATTCTCGCGAGAGGGGATAATCGCGTGAGCCGCGAGTTGCTTGAGTCATGGTTCACGGGACCTCAGTTTATCAACAAGTGCAACGACATCCCCACTCCATATTCTATCCTGAGGCATAAACTGGCCAAAGCAATTGACCACTCGAGGAGCGCGCATGCCGGTGAGCCAGATGACCGAGAAATCAGCAGGCCAGCATCCAACACGGGCGATGCCATTTCGACAATTAACAACTTGCAGACCGGACATCAAGCAATTAGCGCACCGGCGGGCAACAATCCTTGATGAAGGGGGGCGCGGTTAATTGCTATAGGTACGCGGTAGCATAGCGACTGCATCCTATAAATACTGCAACTTCCTGTGCACGAGTCACCCTTTTCTGCCACTGTCTCTAATGATGGATTCAAGTGAGAATCCGAAACGTCAGGCGAATAAAGACTTTATTCCAGCGATCGCTTCTTCTTCTGATCAGACACATGGTTGTCGGGATAGATCGAAGTCGATAGAATCGAATAGGCGAGTTCCAGGAAGCAGTTCATAGGAAGAAGACGCGATCACTGGAACAAGAAGTTTATTGGCCTGATGTTTCGAGCCCTATCTGCGTCTGCCTCTGTTGTTACTAACATATATGCAACTCACAATCATTATCGGTATCGTTTGAAAACCTACCTTACTTCCATTTCTCATGGTATAACAGACGAAAAAAGCAGACAAATCGTAAGCCTTACATAGGATGAAATAGGAAATGGATTCGAACACTATGAAATCCTCCAACTCAAAACTTAGCCGAAAGATCAAGAAACTGAACAGAGAACAAAGAAAATGCGGTTACTGAACACAAGAAGTTTACTGGCCTGACGTTTCCGATCCTCGCTCGAACCAATCGTCAGAGACGGTTGCAGACAAAGGTAGTGGAGGCACAAATACTGCAGCATTTATAGTATGTAGCTGCCGTGGGGCAACATGCGTAATACGATTAACAGCTTTTGTGATTACCGCTGGTGATCGTAACCAGAGCAATGATGGCTCATCAGTCCGCGTCCGGGTTTTTAATTGCCGCAATTTAATCATTCGGGTTGGATATTGACGTGCCGAATACTCGACAATTTGGCCCACTGTCACCAAAACATTTTAGCGCCCCCGCCCGCATCCCATGTGACTGATTACCCCGCTCAGGAAATGCCTTAGGACTGAATATGGTACCAGGAGGTCGTTGCGCTTGCTAATGTATTGCGGGTCTGACAGCCATGATTCAAGCGCCTCGCGGCTCACGCAGTTGTCAGTGCTTGAGAGGATTTCGGCCTCTTGAAACTTGAAAATGTGGCCAGGTTCTGTGGAGTGAGCTGCTACCTGAGAGCTGGCGTCTTTCATGCTCGCGGCCGCTGCGTGTTCAGCCACGCGAGTCCTTAGTAATCTCCCAGTTTCTCCGATGCAACTGTTTAGTCCGCAACTGTGCCTGATCCGGCAAACGACTCCAGACGTTTCCTGCCATAGCAGCGTCTATTTCGACCTCATGAATTTGCGCCTGACGGTTGTTTCCGGCTTATGTGCAACTCCGACTCCAAGTGGAGTGAGAAGGCGGCTGACAATTTCCGGGACGTTCTTCAGGTACGTAATTGTTCGCTGAAATATAGGGCCGGTTGTGTTTGGTTTCTAGTTTCGTCTACGTACGCACTGATTTACAAAGTTGTGCGAGTAATCATCGGCTCTCAGTACCCGTTAATGATATGGCAAATCAGCGAACTTGTCTTCTCTTTCACTGCAGTGCGTCTCCACGCGCATGGTACAGCGTTCTTTTGCAACTGCGTTTGTGGTCGATCGGGTAGCTATTGTTGAAAGTCAGTACTGGCATCGTGTTTTTCACTTTCCTGAACACATTAGTCTTTAGGCCACCACAATCTTTGCGGCAAACGAGGACATACGGAAAGGCCAGCATGTTGTTCTTTTCCTTCTGCATGGTAAATTGAATGCCGCGAAGGCGGCGTCGAGACGCTCTTCGGATGTCAGCATCTGAAAACGAAGGTATCACCCACATTCCGAGCCCAAAACTTCGGTCTGTGGTATCGTGAAACCAGCGAACCCAACCCTTTTAGGATGAAACACAGTGGGCTTGTACTTCCTGGATTTTCACTCTTCCGCAAAATCAGAAACGATCGGAGTGGTAGAGTTATAGCAACATATGTAAAAAGTGAATTGCGGGTTTCAGAAAAACATGTTTAGCAGACGTGTAGTACGACTGCAGTATGGTCAACCGCAAATGCGATAGGTCCCCAACGGCTCGATATCTTAACCATGTATCGACCAACACTATATGACCCGGAATCTGATGTTCAACTGCTAGATATGCGACTGGAACTACGACTCCGCCGACTGTTCTGAAACGACATCCGACATCATGTTTCTGTGTCGGTGATGGGATAACCGTCTTCGTCGCGGGGCAAAGGCGAGAGTGGAAGAAAAAGCCGAAGTTTTCAGTTTTTTTGGCGCACGCGGCATGCACGTTGGCTGTGCATACAGGTTTGGAAAAAGCTGCTGTTACAGAAGTTTGCGAAGAGTGGTTTGTAACTTCGATGATTGACTCCATGCCATCGCTCGTTAGGAGTTTACTCAACTTAAAACTGCTCTGTTGTGGATTTATGTACTCTAAGTATTAACTGTTATGGACTGGGTGTTTGTCGAGGTCTCTGGTTCTGGTGTCGTGGAAATATCATTTGGAAGCGGCCGCCATTTGCTTTTGCCTTGTTTGCCTTAGAATGAGACTTTTCGTGGATGTATCTGCTTTCCTCGCCGGCCGCTTTCGCTCTTCCTTTTCACTGTTTGTTTTTGGCTTTGCCGTATCAGTCATAAAAGGCGTTTCTGAAGTTCTTTTTGAGGTCAATTAGTTTTGCCATTAATCAGTAGACCAGCAAGTACACTTTTATCATTAACTGTGCCCAAACTACGCGGTAACAGAGTTTTCATCTTTTCGATCTCTTCCTCAAGATGGTCGACCTTAATGACTAACAGCCGGCATCCACTGGAAAGTGGCTCGCCTATGCAATCCATAAGAGTTTTTGCATTTGACTACTGTCAGGATTATGTGGTTGAGTGGCCTATGCCCTCGGCTAGTGTACCGTCCATCGGTACTTCGAGCCCGCGGTGTGGTAGGCCGTTATCGGTGTCATTTCACAACCCCTCTAGCTTTTTAAAGTTGTGTAAAGAGGAATTTCAACCGGAAATGTTGTTTTTCCGCGGAAAAAGTTTAGGTTTTAACTACTTAAATAGGGATTGCTAAAATAATAATAGAGTGGACAATCCGGTGGACGTCACCGCCCAATTCTGGTAGAATAAATTAAAATCCATGTGACTTTAAGCAGAGCAACAAGGAGATTTAAAAGAGAGATATCGACTCCGCCTGTTGTATTTACTGTTCGAAGTGTCAACGGACAGTTGGAGACAGGTTATGATGCTTTAGTCTGTGTGGACAAAGCAGCGATTCTTGCAGAAAGAAGGCATTTGCAGAAGGGTATTTCTGGTCCTACTACTAGTGTATCGGTGTCTGTGAAGAGGAGGCTCCAAGGCAATGATGCATTCTACAATCCAATTTTTATAGAATCCAGTCTATTACCATGAGAAAAAAAAACCGTTTAAATAGTTTCTTCTGCTGTGTACTCGCGGAATTCTGCGAGTCGATAGAATCAAAACCCTCAATCGCATGATTTACCGCCTGAATGGAGTACCATTGCAGGAAGTGGACGCCCAAAAGGACTTGAGTGCTATGTTCACGACTGCAATTGATTCCATCGCTGCACTGTCCAAAGGTAGCCAAGTTCGCGATGCCGGTCCTTTGCGTTTTCAGGCAAACGTCTGGCTTCATCAATGAAGAATGCATCACTAACGTCTTCAGAAAGTCTGTGCGGCCACAACTGGAGTTCGCCATCCAAGCATGGAAACCCTGGATCCTCGAAATAATTCGAAAGCTGCAATCGATATTGTGACTGGAGAAAGCTCAGTACCCATATGAGATAAGATCATTTTGAGTTGCATGCAACTGTGATGTGACCTGAACCGAACATTCCCAATCATGCGCAGTAGAGATTGCTGTATTGTGTCTGGAGACTTTTTCGAGTTATCAACTATACCGACATTGCCGGGTCGTCCACTTGAAATTTTTGAGAATGCGGCCAGACTAGACAAACGAAATTTCTTCTCTGACTGAGTGGTTGAATAGTGCAATGCTCTGCTAGTTAAATTATTGTAACGCACCTTAATGTAATCCGACCGATGTAGTCTTGAAGTTTGAGTTTAAAAATGCCCTTCGGTTATTGTAGGACTGCTTATATTTCAGTAACGTTTATTTATAGAATTTGAGAATTCTGTCAAACTCGGTGGACACTCCTCTTGACAATCACCCCGCCGCCCGCGGATCGTTGGCTTCGAACTATAGGTAAGTGGAGAGACATGATGATTTATTAACGGCCATTTCACAGTATTTAAAAGTCCCACAATTAGATACTTTTTAAAAACCGAATTACGTCCCTCCGTCGACTATAAATGAATATTTTTTATGCATATTTTCCATGAAATATAATTGGATTTTCAAGAAAATCGAAAATCAATGAGAAATATCCATGCTACATAAGTAGTCCTTTCTTACATAGAGTAATTTTTTGCATGTAGCCAAAAGGAAGTTCATTCGAAAGCCGGCATCTGAGGGACTTGGATCCTCATAGAATTATGTGGCAGGCCTACTAGTTTCACAACCCTACCTAATTAATCCTTTTGAAACGAAACCTCATTTCGGACTTTTGGTGAACATTTCGTGAGTTAACTCACATAGTGTAGGCGCGTGACATTGACCTACTTTGTCTTTCTGCATTATTCATTAATAAACTCAAAGTTGTAAAACTATGCCTCAATGTCTTGACATTTTTATAGTCTACATCGCTGTTGAAATTTACCAAAGACCCATAAAGGAAAGATCGGGATTCTTGCAACAAAAATAAGCAGAGGAATGCAAATGCACATGGGCACCATTGGCGTGAGGCATCGAGTGCTATTTCAGCTCTCTAGGTTTTAAGCCGGTTTCCTTGTTACAGAATAAACAAACTGACTTCTGAAGGAAAAGCAATTTGGATTGGAAGTATCCTACTTGTCTCACACAATGCTCTAACTTTGTGCATTTTTAGGAAAGGTCTAGATGACGTCAATGAAGCCTGCTCACCAGATCCTTGCGGTGCCCGCTAAGAAAGTGTAGCTTATGTTAGGTCTGACGCAGCTTCCGCGCCGTAAGTGGCGTTGGTAGATTGCATCAGAGTTCAAAAACAACAGAAGCCTGAAAACGCAACATGCACTCTATGTAGGCGTCTAAGTTGGTCAAAAACGTTGTTATTTTATTGTCGCTACAGGGACTTTTGAAAGCAGCATAATGCATATCGTGAATGCATCATGCAATCAGACTCATGAAGTCGTCGTCGTCGTCGTCGTCGTCGTCGACGAAAGTCTTAGTTACGTAAACCGGACGACGGACTGATCATGACCAGCATATTTTTTCCCTTGTTCCCCGTAGTGCAGTAACGTAAAATGACTAGCTCAGCAGTCTGTTCCACGGAGTTCTCTTGGAAAAGAAAATTGAGTTTGCACATGCTATTGTATTGCAGATGTAGTTTTACATATTTTTGAGAGGGCCTCCTTGACTTCTCCTCCTAAAATCTGACTGTACGTATTGCTAGAGTTACCAGAACAACATCACTGACAAGGACAAGATAGACTCGAATGGCCCTTCCTGGCCTTTTAGAAGTCATTGGTCAGCCGCGTCAGACCCTGAGGGATGCATCCCTGATGTTCGAGCTCTGGGATGTTTTTATGCCAATATTACGTGTCGCTGTGACGGAGCTCAGGCGTAGCGCTATCGGTGACCTCCCTCCTACCCTTGTATACACTCGACGGCAACCGACAAGATAACGAGCCAGGGGTTCAAAGGCTAGGCCATTGGTCGTGAGTCGAGTCTCGGGGATACAAAGGTCAGCGTTGTGAGTGGCCGGCTGATGACGGCTGACAAGTCAGAAAGGGCAATTACAGCTTCCCTAGAGTTTTCCGATGATGTTATTCGGCCCACCTTACGCCCGCTGTGCGGCTTCTAGCGGGGTTCGAGTAAAAACCCCAAGGTATGAGTAAGTTCCTTAACGCGACTGGTTGCTTGATGCCTAATCTTAGTGGACAAAGCCAAAACTGATTGGAGTCATTTCAGGATCATCGTTAATTAGCAATTTCAAGAAACCAGCATACTCTGACCCTGCAAGAGCCTGGACTAGTGCTTATATTGGAAAACACTGCCGACTTGCGAAAGACATGATTAACAAAACGAAAAGTAATTTGTATGTCTACTGTACAGAAGGATTACGCATTTGCGAGGAAGCAATATTTTCCACTCGAATCTTTGGTTTAACTACACAGCTATTGCAGATCGCGCCTACTTAGGCTGTTGGGAGGATTACATTCAGGGGAAACTGAAACCCCGACTCGACCGTGGGGAACGTTGGGATACCAAGTGATAAGCCGCACCCCTCGAAGCTGCGCAGTGCATAGGCGAAATATCGGCTCACCACATGTCCAGGCTGTTGTCTAGTTTATATGTTCTAGATATGGTGAATCACTCAAGACTTTCATGCTGCTGACTCCCGTTGGCAGAAAACAAATATTAAACGTTTGTTCCGCAGGATGTTGGCCGACATAATCGTGTCAGCTCTCTGATCGAATTTGGGAGCGTCTTTGTGGAAGTAGCTACTCCAAGTTCATACTTTGACTAACACAAGATTCGTATATTAGAAGATTAAAAATCCGAAGTTGAAAATTTTGATAAAGTGGAGTTCAGGTTATCAAGGCTTAACCGCCTCCTCGGCATTCATGCTCATAGAGAACAGTGTGCTCATCTGCGGCGTGAATCGTTGAGCAATACACAGTGAATGCAGATGAGCCCTCAAATTTGGTGCGTCTTCAGGGCATTGGTGAGCATTGCGTGGGCTCAACTCATGTATTCAGACCGTAGAGGAGCACGTGATGTTTTTTTCCGTCTGACACCGTATTCAGGCAGTCAGATATCACCGTTATATTCCACCCTTTGACGAAGTATACTAGGGTAAACACACGCAGTCCTGTATTCAAAAACAACCTTTTGGCCTCAATTAGATATTGATAGACCAATGAGAAGGATTTTTGTGCGACAGAGATATCCAGCCTTAAAATATAAATCCAAGAACTTTTGTAAATTAACTTTAGACTAAAGAAAATGCAGAAAACGTTCTGTCTTTGCAGTTTGGCCCTGCTTTTGTCTATTCTCCATGTGGGGTACGTTCCGAATTCCTGTCCTTTTAATAATTAAATGACCAAAATCATCCACTAGCAATGTCCTCAAGAATTTGCTGATAATTTTAAATGATCACCGGAGTTGCATTCCGTTTTTTATTTAAAAAAATCTCATTTATGAAAACATGTATGTACTTGGATGGTTTAGAGTTAGTAAAAGTTGTATAAGCCCTATAATTTAAACAGCAGTTACTATATCATTTCTATGTTAACTATCTTGGTGTCGTTCAACGGCGAATTAGGAAACGCTGCAGAGAAAAAGAAAGGAATTTACTAAAAGTCGCATCTATCCCACTTTGCATTTTATTCATAAATTACCATCCATCGTCTGTTAGCTACCCCGCGCTTTACCTTAATAGGACGGTAGAATGCCAACAGGCTCTTTCTACCTGATAACCACATCAATATATATATATATATATATATATATATATGGGGGCTAAAGACCCTGACGGTTGAGTCACACAAAAAGTTTATTCGATTAGAGAAGGACGCAGAGCTACATGATGCATTTGTTTTGTTCTAAGGACATTTTCGACAGCTTAAACAGTACCATGACCGTATAATTTTGGGTACACCCTGAGCGATTTGGTTTCTTCGTCAATATGTGTATATAAGTTTCACTAAGTGGATATGTTCAAGTATTCTTAAACACTTGTATACAACATTGAGACATTTCTGGTGCTAATTTCGTGAACACAACTTGTGACATGAAGACAAATTTGTTTTTCAATGTAAACTTAACATCATAATTGAAGCACTGATAACTAAAGCAAAAGTACGTAATGTTGAACTAAATATCAAAACTAATGTCACGCTAAATATGGTCACTCGCGGATAGTTTTTTCTGACCCATCATTAACGCAGAACGTAAAGAGGTATTTTCGACCTGCATTGGAACTCCGCATTTGTGAAGTAGCATAGACGGCATAGAACATTTACATGAAATAATCTACTAAGCTTGTACATGCTGAGTTTACGGATCGGAGCAACGATCGACGTCGAGCTAATTTAACCCCCTTACTTTTGTTCCCATACCGCTGTGAGAAATGAAGTCTGAACCTGCGTTCAAGTTGATTTTTGAAAAAGAACTGAGGGTAAAATTAAACCCATCAAACTGCTAAGTGCAGTAAACATGTGTGTAGTAGGTGTCTTACCACGAATGCGTTTGCCTAGACTGGGATAAGCAGGAGATTTGTTTTCCTTTATTTCTGCACACAATAACTTATGCTGGTAACTTATCGCC
Source organism: Spirometra erinaceieuropaei (assembly GCA_902702965.1). Taxonomy (NCBI): domain Eukaryota; kingdom Metazoa; phylum Platyhelminthes; class Cestoda; order Diphyllobothriidea; family Diphyllobothriidae; genus Spirometra; species Spirometra erinaceieuropaei. The sequence continues at coordinate 422,501 of CACRXP010000228.1, forward strand.
ATTTTCAAATGACATCATTTAATTTCCAAAAATCTCTCTCTGCTATTATCGCGTTCTCTTGTTTCTGAGGGCATTATGGCTGGACTTCCCAAATATTTTGGCTGGCATGCCAAGGGGAAACAGGATTATTGAAAAGAAACCGGTATACAGGAACAGGATGTTAAAACAAAACTGTCCTGAATCCATAAAATGATGCCCTGGTCAAGCGACTAAGTTGTACTGTATGTTACTTATCACAGGCAAATTATTTTTACTACAATCCACGTGCATGCTAGTCGGAACCTGCAAATATGTTCTGTCGCTGATATCTTAAATGAGATTAAAAGTAAAGAATGCCATATGTGTAATAACGTTGACACTGCTTTTCAGTTGCGGAAAGGGTGTCTGCACCTGGAGCCAACGGCTAATACCAAAGACCGCGACTGGCAACATCACTCTTGACGTCCCAATAGTGGACAGTTATTGGGTACGTTTGTAATTCGGAACACATTTTACGTTTTGTATCCGAGTAACAACTAGCTCTGTTAACCATTTCGTCGGCAGTTAACTTGGAGTTGTCCATATTTTGTTTTTAAAGAGAGGGTATGTCGGAAATGAAACCTTCTGGACATACATTTGGACAAGGGGCTGGTGCTCGTACAAGGAAGGCTACTTTCGGTGCCCTTACATTACACGTATGAAACTCTTGTAATTTCAACGTGTTTGGCTTAACTTCGTATAGCCGCATTCAACATATTAAACCACTTATTCGGTTTCAATATTTTCAAACTGTTATCACAAAAGTTAATTGTAATAAAAAAGCTTTGCCCATTTGAGAATCTTGACTAGCCCGTGGCGACAGATGTGGAGTTTTAGTATTAACACTTTAAGCCAAAAAATATTCTAGCAGTAACAAACTGACTTTTTTGAGATTTTTTCTGTCTTTCTTGCTTAAGGCAACGGTTTGGATGCAACGCGCCTGACGTTTCCTGACGCCAAAAAGATTTCCTACGTTATGCTAAGGGACGAATATCCAATTACGGTTCACAAGGCAGAAGATGGAAGCATCCGTAGGTTAACTTATTGCGCACCTTGACGACGTCGCTTCCCTCGTGTTGACCGTCAGATGTTTACTAGTGCTGATAAAACACAGTTGTCCTTAATCCTTGAATGTTGTTTTTATTTCCAGCTGGCTTCTATGTTGAAGAGGGTACCAAGTTGGATGTCTGCCCAGACAGCGAAACCGTCCAGTTGTTCTGGACCTTTAATGGCGATGAAGGGGATTTAAAAGATGTAAGACACGACTTAACGACCTCTGATATAGTGCGTATGTGAATGATTTAACAGATCCAAATCAGTGCTATGTTTGACGGTCGGATCGTATTCCGTAGCCATACCTGCGGTACACAAGCCACAGCCTAACCCCTAATTTAAAGCCCTAGCCCCAACCCTTAACCCCCTAACACCAATACCTGACCCCTAACCCCTTATCCTGGCCTCTAACCGCTAACTCAAACGCTCAATTAATTTATTGACTTCGGCTCAATTTTCATTAAAATTTAGGGTCTGACCTTAAAATTGCACGTCTAGAGCACTATACTCCGTGGCTTATATTTTAAAAATTCGAAATTATCATATCAACCATTATTTCTATTTTAAGATTAGCTGCTATACTAACGGAAGAAGGCTTTGTTCGGGACTACGACCCTCCACATCGACGAACGATGGCAAGTGCGGTAAGTGATTCTTCTGTGAATGTTTTTGTTTTCTCAAATACAGGGTTCACCAAAAGTGACAATTACTCTGATTTCAAAGGAGATTGTATTTATCCCTCGCTTTTTGATTTTGTTTAATAGAAGAGTAAAGTATTTTTTAATTTTTACTCACGAACGAGACTTGCCATGGGTTTTTTCTGTCGAAAAGCACAAAAACATTTGAAATAACCAAGGAATTATCTGCTAGCCCTTTCAAATGTCCACGTGTCACCGTTTGGCCACGCTGCCTATTTTCCCCACCGTAATATTAAACTAAATGAGACTCCTAACATGCTTTTTCGTCCTTTCGATTAAGTCTTTCTCTGCTTTTAATGTGCCATTATAAAAATCAGCTGGGCTAAACGTTTATTCTTTTTAGGATTTCATAGGCGGAATGGCCGTGTGACTGTTGGATATCAAGTACACAGAGAAGTTTCCGCTTGGACGCTCTACTACTGCCACGCGAACAAGCAACAGACTATGACACTAACCTACATTGTAAACTGGGAAGGTACTTTTGCAACCTCCGTGATATCTTTACCATGAACTATGAATAAGTCGGTTAATTATTTAAATTGTTGATATTGCTCCACAGACACACCTTTAAGAAAGTAAGCGCAGTATTCAGGATTAAATACAGCGATTTTGGTTGGACTAAGAAGAGAGTAGAAGATTAGTTTACGGGGTTAAATAAGGTCCTCGCATTTGGCATTTCTTGGGAATACAGGGTAGGAGCTTACAAATCGTAGAAGAACACCACTATGTTAACCAATTTGGCTACGAATGTTTACCAACGGAGAACAATAACTCATCTACAATTAGGTAAACAGAAGGGAGTATTAGTACAGAGCCCCATCGAGTATTTAGTATAGAAAAAGTTTTGCCGTTGTGAAAATTGCCATAGGAGTATTTGCAAGACCAGTTGCCGAGCATACGTATGCTCTGGATAAATTCTCATCAGGCCAGTCTTGTATGCACAGAAGAACCACGTTCGGGCCCCGCACCTATCTTGGTCAAAGGTCAACTAATGCTGCAATCCGCCGCACCCTGCCCTCTTTCTTTGTCTCCGGCATTGACTGCTCTTCCCCACCCCCCAGCCTCTACAACCACGCATGTGTTTTAAGACGAATTTTATCTGATTTCTCTTATCACTGACATGTTTTGGCTTCTCCCCCGTTCGCACATAACTGTACTGGCCTGACAAACATTTGTCCGATTATTAACATGACCGCGTTGTCGTTTGCTTTTGCCGCGACATTTTGCTGAATAAGGAGAGAATAGCAGCGCATTCGAAACATTAACGGATTTTTTTGTTTCAGGCGCCTCCACTAAATTGCCCACTAAAAAAGACTCTGTACTAGTGGCCCCACAGAAAACGACTTCGGCTTCGGAAAGAGTAACGGGTATGTCAGCAGTAATGCCTTAATTTTTGCGTCTTTTATTACAAGGCGTCCTCTTACTTTAGAAAGCTAAGACATATGCTTGCAATTTTATGCTATACTAATAATTAACATTAGTGCAAGTGCCAATGTTTAACTCCTATCATAAATAAACGATATTTTACGCGCATAAGCTTAACGGTTAACCTTGATGGTATTTCAGCTTAACCACTCTTTTGCATTTCTTCCTTTAGCTATAGGGGGTAGCATCTTCGTTTGTCTCTGGATGGTCATGGTGTCGTGGGTTTGCATCCAGTGGTGACGGAAAAAATGCGCGTTCATTACCATCAATAGAACCCCGATTTTACGTTTGACTGTCCTCCGTTACTTTGTTTTAGCCCCCTTCTACAAACATGTTTGAATGTGTGTCGTTGATTTTAAAAAGTGCTTTCACTTGTGAGTTCGGTGCGGAGAGCATTAATTTTTAAACTTCCTGAGTGACATTGGATGAAATGTACAATTTCCTTAAGTATTCGTCTGACGTTTTCTCCTCGAAAGCCAAATGTCTGCACAATACTCGTACATTCGTGCTTGTTATGTTAAGCACAAAATAGTTCCGACTGGTGATATTGATTAAATGTCCTATTGCACCGAACAAACTGGTCCAAACGCGTCCATTTGGTAACTTTATAAGTGCGGTTAAAAGATGCACCAGTATGAACGTCCTATTTCATACTTTTCCAGGATATTTCGATAGGTATTTTATCATGATTGGCGCACGATGTGCGTGATTCGATGTGCCTACTCTTCTTAAAATAAGAAAGGTATTGCCTTGCCTGTCTGGATAAATAGTTTCTCACCGAAGAGGGTACTGTAGGTCTCCTGTAGGTGGTGAATCTCGTGTGGGATAGCATATACTTTAGTAGACAGTGAAAAATATTCCTAAGACTCATCTAAGTACGTCATTTGCAGGCAAAACTCCTACCGAACTGGAAAATTTACATAGGCATATGTTAGCAATGCGCGTGTTTCATTTCCTTTGAAATTACTTAGGTCGAAACGAATGATCAAGATGGTAACCCTTGACTTCAGCGCTACTGGCAAATTTACTCACTTGAATTCAGAGACATACAGATTCATCGCTGGCAAAAGGAGAATAAAGTTGTCTGGTGATAAACGTTAATAAAGCATGCAGTGACAGAAAGTGTATTTATCATCACATTGGTGTCCCAGCTTTGTAAAATCTCAAAGTTTGGTTCTGTCTTCGTGGACTTCAAATTAATGGGTTAATAAGCTCCCGTATTTCCAAATTCATGAAACGATTTCGTTCATTGTTTGGTTTGTTTTCGGAGAATCCTGTCTTGTTTATTTTGTAGATCAAGACATGCCTGTTTTATTTGATTCAACGTCAGTTGGGGAGATGCGACTTGCCAAACTTTAGTATGCGTGGTTGATTCATGTCCGGATTATGGCTGAAATGCGTGACGATTACCTTTGTAAGGATAAAGAGCCATAGTAAGTCCAAAATTCCACATGAATATGGTCTCATAAGACCTTAAGTTGTCATACCTGTTTATGGTTTCATTTCTCATGGCCAAAACTTCCCTAATTGTCGTCAATAATAAGTCAGTAAGTTTGTAAAATATAACTGACCGTCTAGGTGGTTAGCCGAGGGAGTGGAACAGAAACAACCGACGGCTGGTGACTCATTGCTTTTACAAAAAAGTATTTTAAATGCCATTGGACGTGCAATGTTTACTGGTCACTATGAGAGGTAAAGGTGTGAGTGCTGTGTATTAAGATTTTGGCGTCCCTCGCTTCGTTATGTGCACCATAATGCAGGGAGAGAACATCAACCTTGAAGGAGATATGAGTACGTAGGTGCTGACAACTGACTTTATTACCGATCAAAGGATATAAATTGGTTTCCGTTCTTTGAGTTTAAGTCGCGCATGTGTTGTTCAAAACACACCAAAAGGACAAGCAGCCCGTGGTCAGGGGTGTCGGGCGTCCAACCAATAGATGGCGAAATCGTGCCCCAGGTGTTCAGCACTGCGGGCTTGGTTGTAGTTGGCTGACGACGGCTAATACGTCAGAAATGGCCACTCGGGCCTCCCTTGTCTTTGTACGCAATGCTGTTCCCTATAGCAGTCAATTTCTGCATGGGAAACTCACCCCGAATACGAAACTATAATTGTCGTTCTCCACCTGATTAGACGAAAAAAACGATTTGAGTGTGACGACCTGCAATTTGTTCCAGCTTTCAAAACGTGAATTGCCTCCTACTATGCGTTTTGGCAGACCTAATTTGAGGAAACCCCAAGTTACAGGCAGAACTTTCTAAAAATCTATGATCCTGCTGAAAATTATTGCAATCGCGGACAAAGAGGATCTAGTTCCCGTTCACGAAAATAACAATAGTACAAGGCTGCGGAATGGTGGCAGTGAGGCCCGGTGCAAAATTGTCTTGGTATCCGAGGTCTGAGCGGATTTTTTCATGTGACCTATGCAATCCTCGTTTGAGAAAGTAGCGCTTCCCACTTCGTACATGCTTTGCATTTTGTTCTATTTAGACCAAAGGCTTCTTAACAAGTCAAGTCCGGAAAACGTACGATTTCCATTATCCGTCATCAGGCCTGTGCAGTAATATAAGGGAAGAATAGCAAAAGTTGAACACCCAGTAATAGTCAATATGGGGGAGAGGGTTGAAGGACGTTAAGAACTCAGTGGTTAGATTCTATTTCTGCCTGGGGTTTAGGCAGAGGGAGGGGGAAGGGGTTTGGTGACTAGCTGTCCTTGTTTCGTCGCTAAAACGCGACGTGACGGGTATGAACATGTATGCTGGATTTGTCTTTGCCCAGAGGAACCTTAGGGTCTGAACAAACGCCTTATGCCAGCACAAGGCTGGGTTGGCTAAACGTACGGCTACGGCCTCTGCCGTCGCAAGTATTCGCTGACGCAGGAACTTGGAGTGTCCCGTTGACACTTTATGGATGACTCAGAAAGCCATTTTGTCGCCATTGGCGCTGTGAGAGTCACTGGCGCCTGCTCTGACATGGTGATGGAGTTTACATCTAGCAACCCTCCGTGCAAAGAAGGATGTTGGTAGATAACGTCCAAATCTAACGACAACAGTAGACGGAGAGGACAAAAACCTGAGTTACTATGAGTGTCAGTTAAACCCGAACAGAATTACTTGTAACTTCTACAAAGACTTGCGATTCTACAAATCATGTTGCATATAACACAAATGTGACGGGTGGCTAAATTCAAGCTATATTTTTACACTACCTCTATATGGCTTCACATATTAGAGTTAAGGTGGTCGAGGTGGAAAACGAATTAACAGTGGACAAATTCCGTAGTCATTCAACACAATAACAAGTTGACGTACACGTAGAGAATATAAGACAGGAGGTGTGTAGATTAGCAGGAATTATTCAGTTCTCCATCGTCATTGCGCGGACTAATATGGCTGGTTGTAAGCTGTTTGCTTCCTCACTGTCTAGCCTGCTGGGAAAAGATCCCAGAGAAAATGATATAGGTCACCTGGACTGTCTTTCCTGTAACTCATAGTTTGCGCATTCCATTGTAAAATCCGAATCGTTAGAAATCTCTCAGGTTACTACAGTCTGAAGGTTTGCGGCCGTTGAACACGCAGTGTATTATGAACTGGACAAATGGGTTTGCAGTATGAATAATACATTTCGAAGTCTGAAACACGCTCTTTGATTCTACGAAATAGTGAAGCCACTTGACATAGCATAAATAACTGCATTAGCTGCGAAGAGAATGACGCGAATCTGTTCATATTTAGAACAGGGCCCACACTTGTCCATTGGGATATGAGGCGTAAAAATGAGGATTTGAATAGCAGCAATCTGTAGGTCCTGGAGGAGTCTGGAGGAAAAAAAACTGTGAATTCGGAACTTATAAATCTCTGTTCCAGTTATTATAGGGAGGTGTAACCAAGAACGCCCTATTCAATGGGGAACAGAAGTCTAAAGAAACGAAAGCTAAATGAAAAAATTGACGTATAGCAGGTGACCTAATTCATGGGCACTAACAGTCTGAAACCAGTCCGAGTGATTTGCGAAAGAACCAAAATTATAAGGAAAAATTTCCAGTCAAATAAAGAAACAGAAAAGTACTTAGGTTACTATATCATTTAGCATAAAGTGTAATTTTTTGAAAACAGCGGAAATGTCGAAAACACAAAAGACTGTGTGAAATGAGTAGGCATAATCTTCGAACGTATGCAATGCGGGTCCAGAGAAGAACGGACTGAATAAAACCACACAGACGCAGTAACGTTAAACATAATTTCTTACGCACACTGTAACACATGTCTTGTAAGACTGAATGCTCATTAAGGTCCGCAATAAAGTCAAACGGTCATGTGTTTCTTGGTCTTGCTGCGTCGAGTTCGTGAAATGTTTTCACCTTCCATTGTTAGGGGTGTGATTCATTGGGGCAAGGGACATCTGGCATGATTTCGCAATTATAGGCACCAGACGTATAAGATTTTATCCAAGGGAACATGTTGGTAAGCCGGCCAGTAAAAACTAAATTTAAATATAATTAGCAGATGCTGTTGCAAGCCCGCCAACATCTCTGCACCAAAATGAATTTTCTCTCAGTAAAGTAACGCGTGGTTTTTAGAGATGCCGGAATTCGTTGAGTTTCAAAATGCACTTGAAATATCAGTAAATATATTGTAGTTGTCAGTGTGCTTGTTTCACTGTTCAGATGGCAACGTATGTGCTTCTTTTTTTATCGAAAACTTCAAAATAGTACAAAGTGAATGGATCTACCAAAATGGGGGCTTCTTAAAAGCGGCGATATGGTTTATGGCCGGGGCTACTTACTACGAAGAGCAATTGCGTTAAAAGAAAATGATTGCCGATATTTATGCGTTCCACAGAAAACAATAAAAAGACCTCGGCGTGGATGCTCTGTAGGGGGACAAACGTACTTTAATGCAATGCCTTCATATGGGCATTACATTTATTTACTATTATCATTTAATGGTACAATAATGTCAGCTTTTAGTTGGTGACATTATGGAGGAACCGAATGCTTGATATCACAAAGACCTTAGATGTTCAGCAGTTTGCTCAAAACAAATGCTACCCGGTGTACTCCAGCGATAAACCGTACTCTTGCTTTCTTGGGCATTCATTTGCGTGTAGATTGCTGTTTGCGTCATGATTGAAGATCTGTATAAGCATTAGGTTTAATCGCCAGGAAAAATGGGTGTACACAACGAATATCGGCTAGAAATATGGTCCTAACTTACAAAACGCCTTTAATGATACGTTGCGCCTAGGAAATCGTTTTATCAGAGTATGTTGTTAGTGGAGGTCCGCGTAACTGAACTTTATCCAGGCCGAAGTCAAAATGTTGAAACATTTAGCCGGCTTTCCCCGTTCCAGAAAAATAATAATAATGTTTTGCTGCAAACTATACAAATTATTTTTTGTTATATTATGCATGTGCTCACATTTGTGCCACTGTCCCGTATCAAAGCCTAGGACATCCAACCGCCCTCACTGGCTAACGCGAGAACTAAAAAAGGAGATCAATAAGGAAGGAAGATTGTGGAAGAAATCTCGGGAAAACAACAACATTGCAGCGTTTACAGAATATAAAGTTCAAAGAAATAAGGTGAAAAGCCTGATTTCCAAGAGGCGACGAGATTTTGAGAGAAATTTGCTCCATCGAGCCGTTAAAAATCCGAAATTGCTATACAGCTATTTGCGGAAGAGCATACGTAACAGGAATCCAATTCCTGTCATGAGGACTGATGACGGTTTGGAAATATTGGACAGTAAAAATAAAGCTGAGCATTTTTCCCAATTTTGCCAATCCGTTTTCACAAGAGAAGCAGACTTTATTCCCACTAGTTCCGAGAACATGGTAGATCCCACTTTCAAAGATATCGTGTTTCGAGAATCAACGATTTTGGAAGGACTAAGAAGCTTGAAGGAATGTAAATCTCCCGGTCCGGACGAGATCCCAGCAAAAGTGCTTTTCGAGTATGCCCGAGAGCTGGCCAAACCAATATCCTTTCTGTGCCAGGAATCGTTCGATGCTGGAATCCTTCCCACAGACTGGAAGACGGTCCACATTACACCCCTTTACAAAAGCGGTAGTCGCGCTCTAGCAATGAACTACAAACCCGTCAGTCTGACATCAATCTGCTGCAAAGTGATGGAGAAAATCATCAAGAAGGAGTTGATGACTTATCTGGAAAGTCACAACCTCTTGTCCAATATACAATATGGTTTCCGTACGGGAAGGTCATGTGTAACGAACTTGCTATATACAATGCAAAGTTGGACAAGAGCACTGGACGCAAAACACACTGTGCATGTGGCCTATATTGATTTCCGGAAGGCGTTCGACAATGTCCCGCACCAGCGTCTCCTGCACAAGTTGAGAAGAATGGGCATCGGCGACAAACTTCTCAAATGGATCGAGAACTTCCTCTTCTACCGTTCCCAAATTGTCTGCGTAGAAAGACAGCAATCAAGGCGGACATTCATAGGGAGTGGAGTCCCACAAGGCTCGGTGCTCGGACCAACCCTCTTTCTCTTGTTCATCAATGATTATGTAGATGGGTTAGACTGTGATAGTGCCATGTTTGCGGATGACATAAAAATCTGGAAAGTTATCCAGAATGCTGCCGATGAGACCAACTTCCAAGAAAATCTTTGTCGATTGGACGAGTGGTCCCGCAAATGGCTCTTGTCTTTCAATTTGAACAAATGCACCATACTGCGCCTCGGAAATCAGACCCCTAGTAGGTGGCAATACCATCTGAACGGAATACCACTTCGAGAAGCAGAAACGCAGAAAGATCTCGGAGTCTGGGTTGCAGACAGCCTTAAGCCTTCTACAAAATGTTGTAATGCGGCCAAGGCCGCAACTTCAATGCTATATGCCATCAAGCGGGCATTTGTAGTTTTCGATAAAGACTGCTTCTCCAAAGTCTTCGGCACGTTTGTAAGGCCGCACCTCGAATATGCAATTCAGGCCTGGAGACCATGGACACATCAGGATTACAATCTGCTCGAAAGGGTGCAGAGGCGAGCCACACAATTAGTAAGAGGTCAAAGTGCACTGTCATACGAGATCCGCTTAACTAACCTTAATCTCTATCCTCTGAGTTATAGGCAATTACGCGGAGACTTGATTCACACTTTCCGTATCGTGCGTGGCTTGGACTGCGCCCCTCGGTGCGATGACTTTTTCCGACTCGCCACAACAACTAACCTCCGGGGACATCCCTTAAAGCTACGTGTGCCCCAGTGTAGATTGAATGTTAGAAAATATTTCTTCTCCAACCGTGTCGTGGAACCGTGGAATAATCTGCCCGAGACGATTGTCATGTCTCAATCTGTGGCGACATTTAAATGCAGGCTTGACAGACATATGCTACAGCAACAAGCGGACTATGTGACTTTTTAGCCATGTGACCAGTGAAATGTGTGAATCAATGCCTGCATACACTTACTGCTGTAATTTCTTCACATTCTGCCAGTTTATCGATTTTTTATGTACAAATAGGGAGTTCAAAGGCGTAAGCCTATTTCCCTCAAATACACTGACTGACTGACATCCCGCAATTGTGAATACACAAAATACTCGTCAACCAAACATGAAAGTATTGTCCAGATTTTTAGGCTCCGCTCGTTCAGTTTCCAAATTAAGTATTAGTGGAAAATAAGCCATTGAATAATTATTTCACAACATTATCGAATTGTTAATGACCACTTTGCCATGAACCCTTTCAGGTTTACGTGTGGTGCATTTGCAAATGGCTGTACAACATGAATGCATGTAAACAAATACTGCTTATGGGCTTCATTATGCTCCTAGGGCATGAAAGCAAACAGACGAACCGTAACATGTGTACCAGCTGTTCCCCTTTTCTCCGGCTCCGTTTTGTCGAACAATGGCCACGACAGCTTTTGACACACGGCCACCCCACCGGCTAGAACTGGGACACCCCCCGCCCAACTACAAACTTTCATCACCTCACGCGCGTCTAATGCTCTGGCTTTACACCCGTGAGGCCTTGTGAACATGCGCCCCCTATTCCTCCCCAAAATTGTCCAATCACACGACCAACACACAGCCAGTCACCCCCTCCTGTTGACACAGACACTCATTCCAGCGTAAACAACACACTAAGACTGACGCTCTCCGTGAACGGACGCTTATCTCTGTTGCAAGCAAACAGCCAACATACGGCAACCTGCCCTGTGTACAGAATAAACTATTTCTCACAGCTCTCTGACTGCTGACATTAGACGAAACGAACTTATTGTGCGTGGTATAACTTGATCTCACATCCTTGACCGCCACACATGCTACGTAAGCTTTAAATAGAGACTGCGAAGATATGTCATGTCTCGCTTCTTCACAAAGGACAAGTGATATGAATGACCAGATCAGCCAATATGTCCCTAAGAAGTGACGAGCACAATAGTAAATAAGCAGGTAGCAATAACCTTTTAGCCTTTGTAATTTATCACCAGGCATCGAGTACCTTCGTTTAGGAACCTCATCAGGTCACTCAATCAGACAGCGAATTCAGGGTGCTTCCCGTCGCTTTGTGCAGGATATGCGCGAAACGCACTGTCCCAGGGTTTGGCGCAGTCGTCACCCAACCAACCACTGCAAATATGCCGTTTATGTTATAGTATCTGGTCTTTCTCCTCAAAGACATGAGCTTGTGACTCGCAATTTCGCCCATCTCAATAGTTGTTTGCCGAAACTTGAGTTGTAGTGTTTCGACATGAAAAAGGGAATCTGTTGGCGAAGCATACATCGTTCGTCAGGCAATATCCCAGCCATCAGTAAGAAACTGCAACTCGAACGAAAGACCGACTTCAGGACTGCTAAAGAGAAGAAAATTATTAATCTGAGCACGTATGGCATTGACTGTGTGGTTTCCTGAAACAACACCGTACAGTAGTTAAAACTCAGGTGCAACTATTCATGTGGCAGTATTGTAAGTTGAAATGCTGAGCTCCATTTTGCAGGTGTTACATATAGGTACGAGAGAAGAGTTTCTGCTCGCAATACGACTGATACGCCCTATTTTTATCAACATGAAGGACGCCAGTGGCAAATCCCCGGCATCACTTGTCATCCTCAGCTGTCACGTACGCCAGATGGTCTGAAAATTGTATTCCAACGAATTGCAACTTATTCCAACGTCGGCATTTCCAAAATGCAATACTAATAGTACAGAAGGCCAAACCAACAGATTTTCAGAGACAACTACATGTAGTAGTTCCATGCTGCTAATAGTCTACCGCATCATAAAACTCGTTTTTTGATTTGCATACAATATAGCAGGGCCAATCTGTCTAGTTTTTCCTGGAAGTCAGCATCCCATCTTTCCTCACCGTCAACCAGGTCACTGCCTCACATGACTCATTTACAATTTCATTTGAGATGTAAAAGCAGGATTCCATAGAATTCGCTATATGTTTCATGTGTGGTATAAGTAACACGGCTTTTGGGTTTTTGTCTGTAGTAAAGTGTAAATTATTTTAGAAATTAAACCGAAACGAACAATGACCTATCTTAAGTCAGCTTATTGGTTTTTTGGCCGGGCTCATGTTGTTGCTAGTTATGGGCGTCATCCACCAACCCCTCTCTCCGAAAGCAACGAGATCATAATGCGGAATCGATCAGGCTGTCTGCTCAGAATGATTCCAGCAAGAACAGTTTTAAAGGAAATGAATTGCGTATTCGGAAGAATTATTCAGCTGCGGAAGTTTGCCCGGGTAAAAACTTTGTGGAATTAAACAACAACTTCCCCTTCAAAAAATGTTTTCGTCTCCCGCAAGAAGAAGATTACACATAGTCTGGAGGGTTAAAAATACACCAAATGACCCACCTGAGCGTCGACTGTGTGCACGGTAGCGCACATGCAGTCATTTCGTAAAAAAAACCACATCCTTTTTGCTGTTTGATTTCTACAGCACCAGAGGGTGTCAACAAATTAAAATGAGTTAAGACGAAGTCCTGCTACATGGGTTTCCCTAAAAGAAGACTGTAGAAGCAAATAATTTCGAGCTTTCACGATGCCAAGGCAATGACAATGAGCAACTATGAATTCAGATTTTTCGTCTTCGCACATGCAACACACGGTATTTGCACAGCAAATGGGCGATTAACTTGTCCGGATCTTAGCTGGAGTTTCTGAATCTGACACGGCAGGATGGAGAATAGGGCAGTGTCAGAGGAGAAAAGCCCTTTTTGGCAGCGGATGGACAGTTCAGGGCGGGAGTATAAGCATACTTTGAAAACTCTCCTGTCGTCAAGCATAAGTGTTGTATTAAAAACCAAAATTTGCTAATATTTAATAGGTAGGAGTCATAGTTTTATTCCTCGAAGTATGAACTCATATTTTCAATAAATTTTTCTGCTATTTCAGCAATAGCTTGTTCATTTCGGTTTAATAACCTGGTGTTCGAGAGTTAACGAAATATTGGAAAGCCTATTTTACAGCATTGTCTGAATTAAATTCATTTTCTTCGAAAACGTTACCCAAAGTCTGGAAAACGTACTTGTCAGTGGGACGAGGTCCGGCAAATGCGGTTGGAAGTGGACCAAGTTTAGTTCCATCTCCCGTAGTTTTCCACTGTCATCTGCGTAATGGTTGGTCAAACTTTGTCCTCCAATGGAACAGGAGTTAACTAACTGACCAATCTGGACTGGTTTTCTACAGCTTTCCTGATCATTTGGCCTAGATGACTGCAGCATACTTCTGCCGTGATCCATGAGCCAGGTTTTATGAAATCATAATGAATAGCACCTGCGCTACATATATAAGCACTCATTATCGGCTTCTTTTCATAAACATTAATCCTTTGTCTGCATCTTGTTGGCCTGTTCTTGTCGAGCCACAGAGCAGAAAGTCTATGGTCATCGTGACGTGAGTGATATATTTCACCCGGACTAATTAATGATATTTTACGAGGCCTGACGTATTAAGAACAGTAAGAAAAACCGGTATCTAAAATGTAAAATGACCTGACAGCAGAGCACGACAGCGACTAGAAACTCATCTTTTGTACGCATATTTAACACTTACAAAATGAAGCTCAGAATTGCAACTTTCAATACTGTTACATGAATATTCGCCCCTGAATTTTAACTACTATGCGATGCTGTTTCAGGAAACCGCACAGTCAATGCCACATGTACTCAGATGAATGAATTCCTTCTCTTTAGTCGTCCTGAAGTCGGTCTTTCGTTCGAGTTGCAGTTTCTCACCGATGGCTGGGATATTGCCTGACGAACGATGTGTGCTATGCCAACTGATCACCTTTTCCATGCCAAAACACAAAAAGTCAGCGAGGCGGGGATTGTCCAGGTGTGCTGTTTCCGTCCCGTCAAACCAAGAAATACGGTAAACGAAAAGAGGGTTGGATTGTCAAATGTGAATTGGGTCGTTACTTCATCATAATTGCATTTGGTCCAGTTCTTATCATCCACCACAATTCGATATAAAAAGAGATGAAATTTGTGACTAGAGTCTAACATTATGCAAGCAACTCAACGCTGTTTCTGCTTTGCACACAGTTCATTCGGAATCTACACATTTCGGCTAGGCAAGTTCATATTGTTTCCTTACCAATACCAAAAATCGACGATAACCTATGCGAGCTTTAAAATGGATTTGGCTGGACAATGACTTTTAGTTTATTATGCATCTCTGATTCTGTCGACCGTATGGCTCAATCGTGAGACCAAGGTCGCCGGAACGAAATTTCGCAAACCAATTTGGTATTGCCTGCCGTGTACTACTATTAAAGCAAAAGCCAAATACACCATTAATACCTCGAGCTGTCTGAGATCCTGTATTTCAACGCATGAATTCGTATTTAATAGGTGTACGAGTTAACGAATTTTCATCTTTTAACAAGAATGAAAGAAAGATTTTTAATGCTTGTTTAAACGCAAAATGATTTTAAAAAATGAAATGAGGATTTCAATAGAAAGAAAAAGTGTTAGGATGCAATGCTTACGTGATGTGAAAAACCGCAAATATTGAACACATTGCTTACCACAAATTCTCTATTTGTCGATACAGTAATAAACTGTCATAGAAAAATCACAAGATTTTTGACGTTCAGCCTTTTCATTCTAAAACTGCAATTGTCAGTGAAATTTGCTCCGATGCCTCATTTCACATTCACAGGCAGAATCACTGTCAGTACGTCAGCTTACAAACAGCACGTCTGAATAATGGATTTATATTCTTTCCACGGCATGTGTATTTTTATTTATCTACAAATACCGTAGTAATGTCATTTTATGAAATATTAACCGAAATTCTGAGATATATTCGTGGTTCGAAAAGACTACTTGAGTAGAGTTGTCCTGTTAGCCATCCTGTTACATAATAATAAAAAACGCCGGCCAAGATTAAATGTCGACTTTCAAATGGGCTTCTTACTGACCACCTGCGTGAAACGCAATTTGCAATATATATATATATATATATATGCATGTCAATTGGGCGTTTGACCCTCACTGACGTGGTTAGAATCTCACTCGATCCCATTCTGTCCGCCCGCCAGCTTGCTACTGGCGACAACGAACGCTGTGTCATAGGACACATACCACATATAATACATGAGCAGCTCGCTAACAGTGCAACAGGCCAGACGCAGACAGCTGTTTCACGGTCGTTACCGGCCATCAGTACGTCATAGGCCTTGTGAAACAGCTGTCTGCGTCTGGCCTGTTGCACTGTTAGCGAGCTGCTCATGTATTATATGTGGTATGTGTCCTATGACACAGCGTTCGTTGTCGCCAGTAGCAAGCTGGCGGGCGGACAGAATGGAATCGAGTGAGATCCTAACCACAACAGTGAGGGTCAGACGCCCACTTGACATGCTTATATACCTCACTTCATAAAGCCTATGACGTACTGATGATCGGCATCGACCGTGAAACAGCTGTCTGCGTCTGGCCTGTTGCACTCTTAGCGAACTGCTCATGAATTATATATATATATATATAGGCAACATGGTATTGCCGACAAAGACAAGGGAGACTGGAATTGCCATTTCTGGCTTATTGGCCGTCGTCAGCCAGCTATATCCAAGCCCGAAGTGTGGAAAACCCGAGCCTCGAACTCGCGACCTGTTGGTTTAGAAGTCAACGCCTCTACTAACCGGGCCACGAGCCCGTTGCCCTGTCGGTTTTCGATCGGGAATACCATTCTGCCTATATATCATGCGCCGCTGCGCGGCTGCTGGTTGGGCTCGAGAGAGATCCCTTAAGGCACAACGGAACGTGTGAGTTTTGTATCAACGATCGGTGAGCGCCCCCTAACATTGTATATTCCCGATCGAAAACCGACAGGGCAACGGGCTCGTGGCCCGGTGAGTAGAGGCGTTGACTTCTAAACCAACAGGTCGCGAGTTCGAGGCTCGGGTTTTCCACACTTCGGGCTTGGGTATAGCTGGCTGACGACGGCTAATAAGCCAGAAATGGCAATTCCAGTCTCCCTTGTCTTTGTCGACCATACCGTTCTGCCTATATATCATGCGCCGCTGTGCGGCTGCTGGTTGGGCTCCAGAGAGAGCCCTGAAAGCACAACGGAACGAGTGAGTTCCGTATGAACCATCGGTGAGCGCCCTCTACCATATGTGTATATATATATATCTGACGATATGCGTAAAGATTCGAGCTCCAGACATTGTATCGCGTTCACAATCTCCCGAAGAAGACGAAGAAAATGAGAGGGCGAGTTCATTAAACATATTGTATTCGAACTGACGTTTCGGAAACTTTCCTGTTTCTATCATTCTAGTAGCGTACTTGTTGCTCCTGCCGGTCTTGAGTTGTTCAGTCTTGCCGCTTGCCTCGCATTATAGCCGTGTTCGACGCACGAACTTTGACCTGCCTGTTTGCCGTTGACTGGCTTAGACCTCCCGTGGGCTGACTGCTGACAGGCCTGCGTGACCTTTGTTCCCTTTGGGGTCGGCGTAATTGTAGTCGAGTCAACGTGCCGGTTGACCTCTCCCCCGTCAGCCGGTGGGCTGGTAGGTCTTTGCTGTTCATGTGAGCAGCATTCAGCTTCGCGGGCGCATCGGTGAGCCAGTGTTCGGCTTTGGTCACATGACCTATGGCCCCCAACTCCGCTCTTTTCATTGAGCGTTGCCTCTCGGTCCCGCGTGCTCACTTACCTTACTGGTCCTGTCCGGACTGATCCGAGCCTTGTACGCAGCGCTTGGTAGGCGGAATGTATATCGATAGCTCCGTGGAGTGTGCCAGTCGAGGACCAACTTTCGAGCACCAGTCTGGCTATCTTCTCTTTGGCTCGACCAATTACCCTCGCTTTCTCAAAGGCGAAATCGTCAGGTAAAGGAGATTATTCGGAACGGTTGGCCAAAGGAAGACGAAATACACCCAGCTATAAGACATGTCAGGAACCAGGAAAAGCATTTGCACATCACCAAAGAATGTAAAATGTATGATAGTAAAGTGGTGATGCCGGCTGAACATCAACAACAGGTTTTACGTGGACTGCACGCCGGCGACCAACATATGACACGCATGAAACAACTAGCCCCACGGCACATTTATTAGCCAGAAATTGATTGTGATTGGGAATCTTTCGTTCAAGGTTGCAGTCCTCGTGGACGCGAGGCTAAAAACCCACCAAACGTAACACCTGTCTCATGACCGGAGGTGACGAGACCGTGGGGTGCAGTCCATACAGACTTCGCTGGACCATTCTTTAACCGAATATTTCTCGCAGTTGTTGACTCATGGTAAAAAGGGCCGGAAGTTTTCGACATCATGGCATCCAATTTCGAAATCAAAGCAAAGAAGTCGGCAGGACTTGTTGCAAGGTATGTCATCCCCACCGAGATTGTGGCAGAAAACAGCACTCACTTTACGTCATCACTGTTCCAACAGTTGTGTCAGAAAAGGAGAATCGGGCATGTGACAGGCCCTAGCATTTCACTTCCAATCAAACGGCCAAGCAGGACGTCTTGTTGACACTTTCGAGAGAACAATGAGAAAAAATGGGGCTGTCCCCTGTGGTCCGCAAAACAACCCCGAAAAGTAGTCTAGGCGGCCAAACACCAGCCGAGCGTTTTTGGGCCGACAAATTAATGTACGACTATAGAGCTTAAAATATGTGCTCCAGTTTCCAAAACGCTAAATGGCTGCTTTAGCAAGGGAGGAGAGGTGTTTGCAAACAATGGGTGCAGGGCACTGTCAGAATGTCGAGAGGCGCTGTCTTCGAAATAGGAAAGGTGAACGGCATGCGAATCAGCTGAGACGCAGGTTCGCCACCAGTAGCCGAATATGTCTCGACTTACTATGGCCCCGACGCCCGAGATAGGCATAAAGCCAACGCCATCCCCTGTCCGCAAAAACACACCCCGGAAAACATAACCGTCGAAAACACTCGTCTTAGACCCGAAGAAGAAGAGGTAGGGGATCCAAATTTCAAAAGCGCGAGGTGTTATAAAGAGCGCAAGCGAAGTGAAGTCACGACCTAGGGCGAAAGGAAGACTTGACCACGCACGGAGCAGCAGTCCAGGTCGGCAGCGACATACGAGCTTAAGGCTAGACAGTGGACGAGAGCGTGCAACAGTACCGGATGCAATGCTCAAGACGTAACGCTTCACTGGTGGCCCGACCAACAATACTGACGTAAGTTATGTCGTTCCCGCGAACTAACGAACTACGGCTTACTAACCTCATAAACGGAGAGAGGTAAGGAAGGCCATTAAATGAATAAAGTTAATATTCAAAATGTGCAACGACCTGACCAGAGAGCACGCAAGCGGCGCGAAGCCTACAAGCGGCGGAGTCCTCGTCACGTTAAAACAAATGCTACAGTAAAACAAACGTGACTAGATTGTCAAAGGTCAAGTAGTCAAGTACTTCAGCACATTGCTCCGGAATCGAATCCCCAAAAGAGAAGTCAACAGCAAGGAAGGAGAACAAGAGTCGATTGCTGAGATCATAAGAGAAAAATCTGGCGATAAAGGGTAGGTACGGGAATAGGTATAATGGCATTACCGACAAAGGCAAGGGAGACTGGAATGGTCATTTCTGGCTTATTAGTCGTCGTCAGCCAGTCATACCCAACCCCGAAGTGTGGAACAACCGAGGCTCGAACTCGCGACCTGTTAGTTAGAGGTCCAACGCCTCTAACCACTGGGCCACGAAACCGTTGCCATGTCGATTCCGAAATATATGAAATCACACTAATTATTAAACGATATTTAGATGCAAAGTTCACTGAAACACTATTATTTGAAGTTGTTTGATTTCCACCGCCACATTTACTACGTTTTTGGTATGAAAATGCATTCTATACATCTAAGAACAAAGTGAACTAGATTAGAGCCATTTTTGACGTTTTCGAGTTATTGCGCTTTTCAAACTAAATCGGCATTTCTAAACAACGCAACAGTGCCTTTAATATTTCTTTTATGCTCTAAGTTCTTTTAAACTTGTACTTAATTAACATAGACATTGGACTCATAAAATCGTGTCGGTTTCCGAGTGATTGACAATCATTCGATGTGGATAAGCGAACAAAATGCGCAACGATAAAGACGTTCAGAAATTCTCTCATCAGTTTCCGTTATCAGATTTCATGAGATAGGTCACGTATTGTACACGGATAACAAAGAGTATAGTTGTTTCTGACTATCTACTTTAACGATGACATAGAGGACTGCGTGCTGAACTTCGGCGCTTAAGTGTTTGCGGACCCAGTGGCCGATTTGACGGTCCACGTGCAACACATGCCTGTAGGTTGCCGCCCTCACCACGTGGTTGGCCACCGCTCAGAAGGAGTTTCGGGTCGATAGTCGGGATTTGGACAGGACGGATCAATAATTACTGAGTTTGAAAGTAGCCAGACTGTCAGTTCTGTTGAGGATGCCTACTTCGCCGTATCTCCTCCTGAGCTTCTTAGCTGCACGACTCGAGTTCCTGTATTACCTTCTACTTCGTACGTATGATGTAGAACGTAGGCGGTATCAAGCCATCACAGCAGAGTTTGTAGAACAATACGGTAAGTCCTGTGACATTATTATTATTATTGTTTTCAGTCCAACCCGCGGTTGGACTTTATTTAATATTTCTTTCGGGCCTTCGCTATCAGCGTGAGGACCATACTAGAATTTGTCAATTTTTGTAAAGTTCTAGAATTATTAGTTTGCTTTCATTAGACGCCAGATAGATGAGATTGCTTAATTCTCAGCAGTAGCTTTCACTCTGCAGAATGCTTTTAAAAGACATGCAAGATGTGTAGAAATATGCAGCTTCACTCTCATAAGCCTTCGATAGCCTACCCTTTTTACGGATACTTTCTAGAATCTGCTCACTGTTGCGGTTCAATATGCTTACTGAATATTTAGCCTACGATAACATTCACTTGCCTAGTGAGTCCCTGTCAGGGTAGCTTCCGAACTAATCGGTGACTTCATCAGGGATCATGAGTGAGCCACTCCGTCCCGTTGTATTCCCTTTATTTTACTGAGTTGACAGAAGAGATATTGCCGTAAGAACATTTTTCCTAGACCTCCATCCCCAAGTATCTCAGACATGCAACCCTCATACAGCTAGGTAGTTCATAAAAGTTAATCTTCTGTGTGCTAGTGGAGGGGGGGGGGTGAGCGAATCTATTTGTGAAGGATTTAGGCGATGACTAGGGAGCCTTCCAACTGACGTTCACCGCTGGTCAGATATGGGATTTGTCGGGATCCATTCGCCATCTTATGTACCGTGTGGTTTCTATGATTGAAGGTTGCACGCTTCCACACAGTGACAGTGAATAATGACCAAATTTCTAAAGAGCATTTACACCTTGCAATTATTTGTTGGTTCTGTGGTTATAGTTTGGCAATGTGCATTCACTTGTCTTTCAGGTAGTTCACTTACGGTATTATCACAAGCTTGCGATGGTGGCGATGAGGACTCAGTACAGAGCTCTCTCCACGCCGTCTCGCATCCCGATCAGGGATCCCCATCTCCCCGACCTCGTCGCCAACTCTGGCACCAGCCCCAGACCCCTTCTTCCGATTCCTCCAACTACCGTCCGTCAATCATTCCTCCACCCGCCTCCCTTGCTTCCAGCTCAGCAACATGCCAACAACCAGCGTCCAGGATATCTGCCGAGCATTCTTTACCAGTACCAACACCCCGTCATACGGACTCCTTTGTCAGAATGACATTCGGTCCTCCTTTTGATATGAAGAAGCTAGTCGTGCAGGAAGAAGTCAACATGCACAACGTCCGATCGGAACTGGCGATTCCAGACGAGGAGATGTCCACCGAGGTGGACATCGCTCTCCTCACGAGTCTAGACAGTGAGGCAGTGTCGACACTGAGTTCTTCCGACTGGGTGTCGGAACATTCGGTATCCACACCGGCAGAAATGCGCGTGCATGCGCCACTGCCGGTGTGGCGTTCGGACAAGCTCATGGAGTCGAGGTAATTGCCCTTTGTGGGTTTGCTCCAATGTGCACTGTCGAATTCCTTAATGATTGTTGCTATTAGGATCGAGAACAGCTGGAGCTACTGGATACGGTTGCAATATTCTTCAACTCTGTTCTCTTTCTATTGTAGTGAAGTGGGCAGGCTGCCGCTTGTCAGGAAGCGGCGTGCCTTCCTGACCGTGCAGGCAGCAGGTGACATGTGTGAGGCAGTCACACTGGAAAATTGCCTCATCTACGCAGCCCACAGAGCCTGGCCAAGACGCCTTGTCAAAAGGAAGTCAAGTAAGCAGCCTCCTCCATATAAACAGATTTGGTTCAACGCATCGTACATGAGGATCATGGAGACATGACTAGGTTGCCTATGATTTTCAATTGCCAGCACAGTGTTTGTGCAGTACACTGACCACTTCAGACCACTGCATAGGCTTACCCTTCTGGACTGTTTGTCTTTGCAGATGTGAAGTGGCCTGCCATCAGCGTCACCAGATCGTTCGAAACAGCAGTGAGCATTCTTTGCATGGGAGGAGATGACGTGGTGGAGGAAGTATCCGTGAGCTCCCAACGCGTAAGCTACTTACTTTGACCTTTTGAATTGCAGGTGTCTGGATTTGTTGGACTGGGTGTGCAAATCCGTTTTCATTTACCTGACAAATCACACTCCTTTTTTTTAGCGTCGATCTGGCGTGGGTCGCTTCCTTCGTCGGGTTTTCCGTCGTCTGTGTTGTTGTTTAATATCCGAGGAGAAGGACTTCAACGAAAATCCAGAGACTTGTAGATTTTGACAGCAACCTACCACACCCAACCTCATCCCGCCTTCCACCGATCCCTATTCTCACCTGTATGCAGTTGAATATGAAGTATACAAGAGTATATTTGGAAGTATGAGTCTTTTTGGTTTCTCATTGACAACGGGTGTGGCTAGATGATGCCGCAGTGGCAGCTAGCAGGCAATGTGATTTGGCGTAAATAGTTGGATGGACGATATGCAATTGATGAGCACTGGAGTTGCACAGTGGTCCTTTGTAAGTCAGTAGGAGGGCTGGATATGTGGAGTGTTGTGCTACCTCAGAGGCGTCGTGTTTGATCTCACTCAATCAGAATCCGTGAGCATGAAACCTTGGAATTTGATGCATAACTTGAGATAACTGCTTTGGAACAAATGCCTGTTGGCTGGGTTTGAATGTTGATATGATTATTTGTGCCGAAATACATTAGCAACAACAGAATAGCTTAGTTATATTCAAAAACTGCCAACGTCCAGTCAGTACTATAAGACAGTTCGACCGTCGTTGCCGAAGATATACACCATGCGCTGAAGTGCGCGGTGAGAACAGGAACGACGACTTGCACCTAAATTAATTTATAATGCTAGTAGACTTTTGCAGAATCTACCGCGCCCTCTTCTCTTCCACCTGGTGCCGATTTCAGGACAGAATCCAAAAGGTCGGTTCTGGCAGATATCGCAGGCTTTTTGGCACAGGAAATACCTGCACCTAGGCGTACCACCACACTCCCCGGTCCACTGTGCACGCTGAGCAGTATTTCACACAGAATATGTGATGAGGGGACTGTTCGAAGCCCACAGATTGGGGGTGCCATAGAAGTCACATTAGGAGTGAGCCATTGCAGCCAGGCTTTCAGTTCACCAGTCCGCCAATCCGCTCACAAATGCAGAGTTGGCATGACCGCGAAGTCAGATTATATCCCATTAGTTGGAAAGGTTCCAAGTCACGGCTTTAAGCGTCCCTTGATATCTTCAATCACATGAGATTGTTTATAGTGAGCAAAGTGCACTGAGATGTCGATCTTACTCTCTGCTCCCATTTCCAGACCCCAGCCACTTTCTGTGCTGGGCGGTCATCATGTCCGGGGGATTTTCG
Source organism: Spirometra erinaceieuropaei (assembly GCA_902702965.1). NCBI lineage: Eukaryota > Metazoa > Platyhelminthes > Cestoda > Diphyllobothriidea > Diphyllobothriidae > Spirometra > Spirometra erinaceieuropaei. The sequence goes on from CACRXP010000228.1 coordinate 446,008, forward strand.
CAGTGGATGACATGGCAAGTAACCTCACCTACGCGTGCCACATACACGACCTGCCCACCCCCCTCCCAAAATACGAACACTTATTTCACAGAATAATGAGCGGACAGCATCATCTCGCATGCGTGTGATTGTAAGAGACTTGAATCTGGTAATCCCCCTCAGTGGTTTCTTAAAAGCCTGCCTTCTTGTTTTAGTTAGCTGTGCTTCATGATGGTTTGCGTGGCGCGATAGCAGTTATGAGTATGTGAATTTTGATCTCCGATAGAGACATGGGCGTTAAATTTGCCCGTTTTAGGTAACTGGTAAATTGGGGGATTTTTAAAACTAGGGTTTTCAGGCTTGGGTTGCGGTTTGGATTTGGGATTGAGAACATTGTTAGGGTTTCACGACTTGACTTAAGGTTGGTGATTTCCCATTGAAGGAATAGCCGTGGTTGACGTTAGTTTTACGGCAGAGTATAGACCAATCAAGGGGATTACATACAATCCATTTGCCCTGATCCCCAACCCAACGTCGTCCATTCCGTACAAACACACACTGGGCTGACTGCGAGATCTGAGTTCCATCGTTAGTTTGCGACCTTTCAGTCCACAGCACATAGAGAGTCGTGATAGTCTCCCGCTCGGATCACACATGCAGCAGATGAACTACACGGAGAAGGAGCCGAGAAATATACTTCTCACTTACGTGATGGGTGTCAATTAGGTGCCTGTCTTGTGTGGTATTGGGTACGGTCACGTGTGTTGTAGGTGCTGGTCAGGAGAGATGTTGTGTGTGCGTGTTTGTGTAAGTGTCCAATGTTGCGATCACCAACGCATATTTCCAAATCTGACGTCATGGTAGAGGGTTTGGTTTGGGCAAACTTCACTGATGAAGAAATGCTTTCACATGGCTCTGCCAGCACTCCCTTCGGTCAAGTTGTTTTGTGTCCGCCGTTGATGTGCCTAGACCCCAGAGCTCTGCCACAGTGTGCTACGGCAATCGGACAAAGGACAGCGTTAATTGGCTTCGAGCACTGGTGAGGCTAGTGAAATCATGTCAAGGTGGCGGAAAGCAAGGCGGTGCGGACTGCCACATGCGGTGTAGCCGGCGGTGTTCTACCGCAGGTATTTCGTGCACACGCATGTGTCCACACAGACCCCTGTGGTGATAGAATTCGTGTGTGCAGTGTGGGCAACGGAGGCGGATGCGGTGAGCATATGTTGGTGCTCCAGGCACTGGTTCGCCAGTCCATGTGCGATTGATTCGCAAGTGACCAAACACTCCGATGCGTGATAGGTATGTGCGATGGCAGTAAGGAGAGGTTGGGACTGAGGCCACATCTTTAGAGATGGGAGCGAAATTGGTGAGGGTGGTTGCTGGCTGCCGGTGGGAGCGTTTCGGTTGATAGCAGAGCTGGTAGAAGTGCTTGTCGCCGCGACGGCTCCGGCAGAGATGATGGAGTTGGCGATGATTGACAGGGACGTGGCACGAGGATTCGGAGCAGCGTTGGTGAGTGTAGGCGCGTTCGTGGACGTCATGGGGGTTTAAGCAGGGGCGGACGCGGTGGCAGAAATTGGGGTTGTCAGATGGTTGGTGCAATGGATTTGGATCCGCGAGCGGAACATTCGCTGACGTCGTGGGCAGGTTGGGAGGGGGTGGGGGGTTGAAGGTTGATGCGAGGTGTCAGGGTCGCCTGGGACCTGCGAACGTCCCTTTTGAATTTGGCAACGGCGAATCTGTTGGCTTCATAAATGGTTGCTCCATTCTCACTGCTCTTATCTACGCCGGTCGATTCGATTCGAGGTCACTCCTAGTCTACGGGTTTATTTACGGGCGTTTCATGACGTCCTTCCAGGCGTAATGTTAGCGGCGGAGTTGGCTTACTTGCCGGGGAGCACCCAAAGCGATATCGTCTCGGGTGACTTGTTTTGTTAGTGGAGCGTTGTCCCTCCTCGCGGGATGCCGCTCCACTGTAGTCGCAGATTCCTGAGCATGATGTGTATGTTAAGGATATCATTCCGTTCCAGAATTTATCCGTCCGGGATCCTGTCCTTCCCCCTCAAATTTATTGTCCGGTGGTGACAACTGAGGTGAAAGTGATTGACTATCTGCTCCTAATTCGCATATTCTGTCCTAGTCCCCTTGATTGTACAGAAAAGTAATCAAGATAACCGCTTTGTACATCTTCAGTTGGATATTGACTTGGAGACCATGGCGTAGCTATACGGAGTTCTGCAGCCAACCGAAGACTTGGCTGGCTTCCAAGATCCTGTGGGCCATTGCAGATAAATCCACCAAAACGATATTTAACTTACCTAATGATCACTTACCTTGTGACCTACGAGGCTACAGTCAGAGCCATATATTGGAGAGGAAGAGTCAGGGAGCCATTTAGCCGTCGTCTTCGCAGGTCGCCTTTGTTACCAGCACGTCCTGTCGATCTCGTCTCTGTATAAGAACTTAGTTCAGTCGTTGCCGGCGCCGCGATCAACGGTACATTTAGTCTGCCTTCTCACGCGTCGAAAGGCTGAGAAATATGTTGATGAGGAAGAGAGGGTACACTGCACAGGCTAACAGAAGGAGAGGTCATTGTTAGTGAAGACTCCAAGTTCAGAGGCACCCAGCACGTCATTCCAGGCAACAAAATCTGTAATGACATTGGTATTAAAGTCATCAAGTGTGACCAGCTTGCCTGCCTTCATCGCGGTCGCCAGGTCGGTGTGCAGCTCTTTGAGGAGCTGGTTTCTCACGTTGCCACAGCTGGTTATTAGGGGCGGGCGTAGATGCTGATGATGATGTCAAATTTTCCTCCCCGTAGATGCATACACAGGGTTGTCGGGATGGGATAGTCGACAAGACACAGATTCTCAAATCAGAAATCAGGGAAGACGGATTGGGTTGGGAACCTTTTGCTGCTGAGGACATGCATACATAAAGGCTCTGCAAGCGGTCGCCGAGAGCGATCTCTCCAAGATGGTTGTGTCGTGCCCGCTGTTGAGGTACCTAAAGTTCATCGCGTGTGTGCGCCTGTCGCTTTGCCTCAGTGTCCGCCAGCCAATCAGAGGAAGGGGAACCAATCATTGGCATCGAGAGGCTAGCGACGGGACCGCGCGTCCCAGCAGCCGATCGACAGGGAGGGTGAGGCAGACAGGATGGCAGTATGACAAAGCGGAGGGGAGCAAGGAGGTGCCGACTGCCACAGGATTATCAGAGACACTAAAGCTGTTATGCAGTCGTCCCAGTTTGTCACTCTGAGTGGAGAAGACGTTGTCGGCGTCGCGTTGTCCTATCTTTGTAGCCTGCGCCAGTCTCATCTAGTTGGTCTTGTTCAGAGTACCCTGTCTCGGGGAGGGTAGTGATGCCTACTTTATAGCTCACTGGGCCTTCCGCGACTAACCTCATCCTGTTTTACGGTCCGCGCATTGTCTAGAAGAAGACGAACATTGCAGGCTGCCAGAATGGATAGAGTCGACCGTGGGTAATATGGAGGAATGAGGACGAGGGTTGTTGTTTGCTTGTTCGCTTGTTTTGACCTTGATTTTTCCCTTCACGAGGCCTGGTATAGTTGGAGATGGTGCAACTTCGCAGTATTTAGTCAGGTCACATTGGCTAGCACTTTCCCTCGCGAATAAATAATCAAAGCTATCCATCAATGAGGCTGCTTGGATATTTCAAACGAAAAAAGCAAAGAGGCGAGTTCCAGAAAGCAGTTCATGAGAAGAAATGGTGATGGCTGGGAAAAGGGGTTCGATGGGAGCGTTTGACAGGACAAAGACGAAGATTAGCGGACAAAACGTGCTCTCACATTTCTGAGGCGAATAAAGAAATAATGGTCCAGACGGATGCATCTAATTATCTGCTAAATGGCGTTCTTCTTCAGAAGGTCTCAGACGGAATTATCCTGACCTTAATGGATATTGTGTGATCACCCACGAGGGCAGAACGAAACTGCCGTTGAATCGAGAAGGAGGCGCTGGCGACAATATTTGCAGTACAGAAAGCCCACAAGTTCATTTACGGTAGAAGTTTCGTTCTTCACATGGTCCATCGAACACAAATCGTGGCGTATCACAGTACGCGGCCGAGAGGATAGGACGCATGAGCGCTATGCTCATTCAGAATTTTGGAGCTTCGGACGCTCCATCGTGACTGATCGTGGGTAAAGGGAAACGGGAATACGTGGTGATCGTAAGCATTGTGAAACAAGGCGACGGCGAGTTTAAAGACGTTATCGGACAGGTGCTCCTCACAGTTGAACATGTCAGGGCAACCAGCACAACAGAGCCACTATTACGTCAGGTAAAGGAGTTTATTCCGAATGGTTGGCCAAAAGAATATGAGGTACACCCAGCTATAAGAGATGTCAGGAACCGGAAGGAGCATTTGCATATCGCCAAAGAATGTATAATATATGAAAGTAAAGTGGTTATCCCGACTGGACATCAGCAACTGTTTTTACGTGGACTGCGACCAACGTATGACGCGCATGAAACAACTAGCTCGACGGTACATATATTAGCCAGAAATTGAAGGTGATGGAGAATCTTTCGTTCAAGGTTGCGGTCCTCGTCGACGCGAGGCTAAAAACCCACGAAACGTAACACCCGTCCCATGACCAGAGGTGACGAGACCATGGGGTGGCGTCCATACAGACTTATCTGGATCCTTCTTTAACCGAATGTTTCTCGTAGTTGTTGACACATGGTCAAAATGACTGGAAGTTTTCGACATCATTACATCCAATGTCGAAATTAATAAAAAGGAGACAGAAGGACTTATTGCAAGGTATGTCATCCCCACAGAGATTGTGGCAGAAAACGGCACGCAGTTTACGTCATCACTTTTTCAACAGTTGTGGCAGAAATGGAGAACATGGCATGTGATATGCCCGGCATTTAACCCGATCTGAACGGCCAAGCAGAAGGTCTTGTTGATGGCTTCAAGAGAGCAATGAAAAAAGTAGGACCGGCGATCGTTGAAATGGACCACCTCGAAACGTCCCTTTTGGTCTACAGAACAACTCCGAAAAGTGGTCCAGGCGGCCAAACCCCAGCCTAGGGTTTTTCGGATCGACAATCGAATGCTTAAAAGCTGATGTCCGAGTATCGAAAACGCTAAAAGACTGCTTCCAGAAGAGAAAGGCGTTTGCCTGAAATAAAAAACGCGGCGACCAACCACGGGTACAGGGCTCTGCCAGAATGTAGAGAAGCGTTGTCTTCGAAGTGGAGACACAAATGGGAAAATTAAACGGCATGCGGACCAGCTGAGACACAGGCTCACCACAAATGGCCGAATAGACCTTTGAGGCCCTGACTCCCAATGTAGACATAAAGCCGACGCCATCTCCCGTCCACAAGTGTTACAGGAAAATTTAACCCCCAAACCACTCATCTTGAACCCGAAGAAGAAGAGGTACGAGATCCAAATTACAAAAGCGCGAGGTGTTATGGAGAGCGCAAGCAGAGTAAATTCTCGACCTAGGGCGAAGGGAAGACTTGACCACGCACGGAACAGCAGTCCAGGTCGGCAGCGAGATACGCGCTTAGCACTACACTGTGGACCAGAGTGTGCAACCGTACCGAGTGTTATGCTCTAGCCGTAACGCTAAGCTGGTGGCCCGGTCAACAATATTCCACAATCGAATCCCCAAAAGAGAACTCAGCAGCACGGAAGGAGAATAAGAGTCGATTGTTGAGATTCTTGCAGAAAAATCTGACGATAACGGGTATATACAGAAGTAGGCAGAAAGGTATTTCCGACAAAAACAAGGGAGACTGGAATGGTCATTTCTGGCTTATTAGCCGTCGTCAGCCAGTTATACCCAACCCCGAAGTGTACAACACCCGAGGCTCGAACTGGTGACCTGTTAGTTAGAGGTTCACGCCTATAACCACTGGGCCACGCACCCGTTGTCCTGTCGGTTTTGTTTGGGAATATACAATGCTAGGGAGCGCTCACTGATTGTTCTTACGGAACTCATTCGTTCCGTTCTGCCTTACGGGCTTTCTCTCGAGCCCAACCAGCAGCTGTACAGCGGCGCATGATATAGGCAGTATGGTATTACCGACAACGACAACGCCCCCTGCCAGTGTATATTCCCGATCGAAACCGACAGGGCAATGTGATCGTGACCCAGTGGTTAGAGGCGTGGACTTCTAACTAACAGGTCGCCTGTCCGAGCCTCGGCTGTTCCACACTTCAGGGTTGGGTACGACTGTCTGAGGACGGCTAATAAGCCAGAAATGGCCATGCCAGTCTCCCTTGACTTTTTCGGTAATACCATTCTGCCTATGATAGTTAATATTACAAACTCACCTGTGTATCCCTTTTTAATCTGGAAAGCATTTCAGAAGTTCAGCTAACATCTAATGAGATAAGTCAGCTACCGTATGCACCGTTAATACGTTAAACGGCTGTCTATTTGAGCCCAAGTATGCTGTGGAGAAATCAGTGCGAAGTCAAGTGTCGTCAAAAGCGTGTGTATGTGTCAGTAATGGTGTATAATAAGTTAGAGGTGCCGAATACTGTCATAAATAGACGTTGCTAAATCCTGTACAGCTGTAGGTGAAACAGTTTGGCATTACCAGCGTAAAGCGACAAGACGATGTCCGTCGGAAAGCAGATATGCACTGTTTTTGCCCTGAATGCAAAATGCTGTGCTAGTCCTGCCTGCTCTTAAAACACACTGCTGGCGTGAACATAACGATACCGGCGGGTAAAGCAACCTTACTACCGCTTGAAGAAGAACTTCCGTATGTCTAGCCTATCCCCATACACACACAGTTTAAAAGGATGTTCTTACAGATGCGTCGTAGTTGCCAACTCGATAAAGTTACCGGGAACAAGGCAACAGTCCTGACTGCGCATGGCTACTTTGCCAGTGTAATTTGGCTGGGCATCATCCAGGCCCGGTGTCTTTGACGCATTTAGCGCCAATAGCTCTTTACGAGCAGTAGTTCAGGCAATAGATAAGTTCCATTGCTTAATCAACCTCTACGTCACAGTCGGGAGGCCTTGATTCGGTTTTCCACTCTAAGACTGACGTAAGGACTGCGAAGGGTGTGCTGCCCTTGTTTCGTCCGCACTGATTTCTGCATTCTCACTAGTCGCACTGTTTCGCGTGCTACTTCGCACGCAAGGGTTGAACATCTTTGAGTTTCTCCGCAGCATGCCATAATAGTCCTATTTCCAAATGACGTAGCACTTTGAGGATGAGTAACCTAGTCAGGTTGTATGCACATATGGACCGGTGGCAGCCTCGGAAAGGCATGCGCCATATCGCCTAACTATTTTCAATCCTCGGCTATGTTGTTGTTTACTGTTTACGGCGGTCTTCATTCGATAGAAATTACAAACTTGAATATTTCTTTGAACTGTGCAGGACATTTCGGGCACCGAGAAGCCAGATATCTCAAAAGCTGTTCGAAAGTTGTTTTGCTTGCATGTCATCTAGGCGCCAATAAGCGTTGGACATTCGTTCCGGTGATCGACAGAATTTCCATCGATTTTTGAACGAATATATGTATTAATTCTGTCGAAATGACCAAGAGTATCAATAGTTTATAATGCGTTTAGGTCATAACTAGCAGCCGTTTCTGATAACACTCAGTAAAAAACGCATTGGCCGATTTGGTCCAAGCTGTTTATAACCCTTTAATACAGTGGGTGACCGATCTCATGAAATGTTGGCTGAAATTCTGAAATGCGTTTTCGATTAGGAAGGATTACTTGGTCGCGGTTGTAATACTGATTATCCTGCGACATACTCTTTTAACATTTCGGACTCGGCAGGATGTTGGCTTTTAAATGCACTTCTTTTCAATCTCCTGTAGAAAGCGTGTTCGGTAAGAAAAATGACTACTTAAGTAGCATGCATTTTTCCCATTGATTTTCGATGGTCTAGGAAATTCAAATATATTTTATAAAACTCACAAACAAAAATATGCTTTCTTTTAGTCAATCAATAGAGAATCACGTCTTCTTTATATTCTATACTTAAGGAAAGAGTATAATTAGGTTTTAAAAAAGTTTCTAATTATGAGACTTTTTAAGACCGCAAAATGTTCATTCACATAGCATCGTACCTGGCCGCTTATCACTGCTCCTCATGAAATGTACAACATGATCCGCATCCATCGCAAAATTTTATGGACTCTGTATGATATCTCTTTAATGGCATAGAAAAATTTGTGATTTTTTTTACGCGGAACGCATGCACCTTGTAGAGTGAAATCACCAAACGCTAATGCGACGAATGATCAGGCTCCAAATTATTCGACAATTAGAAAACTTTTTTAAAACCTAATTATACTCTTTCCTTAAGTATAGAATATAAAGCAGACGTGATTCTCTATTGATTGACTAAAAGAAAGCATATTTTTGTTTGTGGTTTCTATAAAATATATTTGAATTTCCGAGACCATCGAAAATCAATGGGAAAAATGCATGCTACTTAAGTAGTCATTTTTCTTACCGAGCACGCTTTCTACAGGAGATTGAGAAGAAGTGCATTTAAAAGCCGACATCCTGCCGAGTCCGAAATGTTATAAGAGTATGCCGCAAGATAATCAGTATTACAACCTCGACCAAGTAACCCTTCCTAATCGAAAACGCATTTCAGAATTTCAGCCAACATATCATGAGATCGGTCACTCACTGTATATTAGAGGACCAATTTAGACGTATTCCCCGATCACTTGATTTGGACGCGCTGTTTAAGTTATAAATGTGACAGGACACGTAGGCAGCACAGTTTACAGTTTGATGGTGTCATTCATCTTTCCCGGAAATGGTTTAAAACTGGTTTGGCCAAATGAAAGCACAGTCACGCTTTGCTGTAAAGATGGAGTAGCCCAGTTTATCTTTCTCAATAATATTAAATTCCCTTCTTGGCTTTCTCATTAATAATTGCTGTTCCCTCTGATGACCTGGCAGAACTACAGGTGGCACCCTCTTGTTGTCAGTCAAGACACGTATTTCAGTTTTTGATGCAGGGACGTCCAGCTTTTGTACGGTAGATGATCCCACCTGCCGAAACAAATTAAGTAGACACGGAAGGATCATTTAAAGAAATATGCTAAAACAGCAGTTCATTTAATATAAATGACCATAGAGAGGATATACGTACAGGTATATTATAAGTGAAATTGGAGATTCCTTCTGACCCAACTGTGAACAACTCGGCATCTGAGTGGGTTTCGAATCCACGACAGAAAGGGGACGCTTTAGTACAGTCAACGCCCTAGCAACTTAAGCAATGAAGTCCACACGCGACTTTAATCACATTAAAGTAACTTACCCGTCCAGCAAAGTCTGAAATCCACCAAATCTGATACGTTTAGCTGACTGCCTAAGCGGGCTTTTCTAAGTAATCCATCTGGAATCCATCAGAGTACTTACAAGCTCGCGTAGTTAATAAGTAGTTTGGCAGCTTTTGGATAATTCATTTTGGCCCAACTGCGAAACTGGAGATTCAACAATATCCATCAGGCAGAGAATATAAGGCTTGACATGGAATTGAATTTCCGACCTTAATGAACTTCTTACCCACTGACGATGGCTTAGTCTCGAGTGGGGTGTAAAGGGTTATAGGGGCGCAAGGGTACGCTCCAGACAGTCAAAACAGGCGGAAGCAACTGAGGCGGCAATAGTGGTGAATCAAGAATGCTACTTGATCATTCATTTATCGAACAGCGTGAAAAGTGGCATTGTGAAATGTAGAGCTTCAACAGTCCTTAGAATAAGCACAGATCAGCTGTTTCACTGTGATCAATTCTGATCGTAGGTGCTACCCTACCTGCTAGTTGCCAGAAAATGCATTTAAAACGGCGTCCTTTCAAAAGGCAAGCTAGAAAACACAATTTAGGTAAGTCTTAGTTTCATTATGGACTTTTCTTTTGAAAGTGTCCTAGACGGGATAGGCTATTTATTGGAAAGGATAACTACCCGAAAACCGGTTCCAACCATACTGAAGGAATTAGTGGACCAGTCTCCTGTCTGGCACGCAGCTCGCAACGCAGATCCGACTGAGATTTCCGCTACAGTGTATCATCTAGTAGACACAACCTATCCTTTTCCCTTTGAAGAATAATCCATTATCCTTTGAGAATCTTCAACGAATTTGTTCCGTCTCGCGTAAGTGTTGCTTTCCATCTGTAACCACACCCAAGATGCTGGATCGTGTTTTTACGAGTTTCTCTTCCGTTCAAATACTCGCCATGCTCTGCAAGGTGCCTTGCGAAAAAAGAGTCTGCCTATGTTGAACGCCCACTTATCACCATTCTGCTTGTTTTTTTCCAGTCATTGCCCAATTTAGATGTAATCTGCAAAACCCCTCTTCGCACAGAAGAAACTTCAGACGTGGAAGTGATTACGCCGCCTGCGTAGGTGTCACACGCATCCGAGTATTCACAATGTGGATGGGTGGGAATAAACTACCCTTTTTTGAAAGTTAAGCGAATATGGGCGGCTGCATTGCGATGAAGCGCGGAGGAAGTCAAAAACAATTTTTTTCTCGTAAAAAACTTTCGATACCTCACCGTTTCAGTGCCAAACGGCAGTCTGGTGCAGACCGTTATTATCGTAAACAGAAACCAGATTTTTAGTTCGACGCTTCTGGGGAATTTTCGCAGACCGTGCCCTGCCAAAAATTAATGAAATGGAGGAATCGCTTCACAGAATGAACTTATTTTAGTGAAGACTGCACAAACAAACTCGCTGATGGTGAAAACGCAAGTTATAAAAAATCGCGATCTTCGATAGCGACAAGGAAACGCACACTTTCGCATTTAATTTTTGCAGTTTAAACAGCTGCAAAACGACAATGCTTACCTAGTTTTGAGCAGTTATCTTTCCCAGAAAGTAAGTGGTGTCTTTCAAACTTTCAAAACACACAGAAGCGTTGAGTATTACTGTAATCCTCAATAGCCTTGCAGCATGCTGTAGGAAAGTATACAAATTCCTTCATCGAGTAGATTTTTGACAAAAAGACATGAACATTCCACTTTCGGCCTTTCCTATCTGGAATAAGAAATAACAGTGAATCATGCTACGGTGATTGGCTGACTGCAGACTCTATGTAAACATGATCATCATAAGATGAATTACTAGCAGACCTCAGGATAAGGAACTGGCGTTAGGTGTCCAGCCGTACATAATCTCTATCTGGACTTCAGAAGGGGAGGGTATCATGGAGATAGACTTGACATTATGCTATTCTGAAAATGCGGAACCACGCGTGTGTGCTGTCTACTGATAAATCCTACTTAAAGAAACGAGTAAGGGAGATTTGTTGTTGCCTTAGACCTCCGCTAGACAGTCGACTCACGGCGGTCCCTGGGGAATGACTCTAGGTTACGTTTGCGTAACAAACCGAAATCTGGCTCTCAACAGCGCCTGAATATATGGTTCAAGCGGGTCAACACATCAATGGCTGACATACCTGTGCTCAAGTCTCAGATCTTCGCAGCCGGAAGGTGACATCTGACCTGCGGTTTACAGCGGTGTACAAATCACTTCAGTGATCTTTGTTTTTTGGCACTTTTTCGCCTGAAATCTTTTTTGTTGTTGCTGAACTTCCGCCTTTAGTCGCTAATGATTATATTTTCGTAATGCATTTGTACTCTACCTCCATGCTTTAATGAGCATGTACTAATTCGCAAGATGCCATCGGCGGCATTTGGTCGTGCATAATGTGAACAGAAACTGCCGAGCGACTAATTGTACTTACGAATTAGACTTGAAAACAACAAGCGGCCTGGAAGGCTTACAGGCTAGCTTGAACGAAGGATTGTACCCTAAGTTCCCGGAGGCTTGTGGATGACAAGGAACAACCAAGAAGGCATCTTGAAAGCTGGGTGCGTAATACAGTCGCCGGGTTGTACCAAGGTGATTTCCAAGGTGGCTTTCAGCGAGCTCTAACATGCTATCACCGTAAGTAGAGGTTCACAGGGCTCATGGCTGAGGGCCAAATTGACATTTCCTAGCTCATTTTCTTCGACTGCCTGCTTTCCTCTGTAGTTAGATAAAATGCTATTTGGTTGTTTGATAAGACACGGACTACCCTCTGGGTACTACAGGCGGCCTTGTCTAACATTCCAGAAAGGGTATTTATTCCCACGTCATAGCCCGATCCTCAACATTAACTCTTGTGACGGTTCGACGCTGGCGTCCGACGATGTCTACCGTGTGCATTGCAGCAAGGTCAAAACAGGCACGCCGACGTGCGCGTGAATTATTTCATGGTGAGCGCGGCCATACTCAGCGTCTATCACAGTCTCTCCTACCCCCCCCCCATGCGGGCCCGGTGTCAAAAGATAATCAGGAAGACCAGAGGCGGGAGGGGGCGTGGCTGGCATGCTCAAACCCCCATCGCACTCCCTTGTCGAAAAAAACACCCGACCAGATTTTTAACCAACCACAACAACGGGTCAGAAAGATGAGGATAACTGGGCAAACATGCGCACGACTTATATGCTCAGCGGAAGAGTAAGCGCATCTTCCGGCGGCGAACCAGACACTACAGAACTGCCAGCAAACACCAGACTGCGCGGGTCATGGGTTGCTGAGTCCTAGCATAAGAGAGGCACAAAATCCCTAAAGCGCCAACTCTTGTACTAACCCTAACAGTGACCCTAAATCTACCTTAACACTAGCTGTAACTTTAAGTATACTCCTAAGCCTGACCTTGTCCCTAAGTTGGCCTATGACCTTCGTCTCCATGGGAACTGGCCCAAATTACAAAAGGGGGGTCATCGAATCCTCCTATCGCTTTGTCAGTTTTTATTCTTGCAGCAGTTGATGTTGTTAAATAAAGACTGAAAAGAACTGTGAGTGGGTTACTACAACCGGAAGGATGTTTGATAGTCAGCTGCGTTTAATAGGCAGTATCGCCTAGGACCTATTGTTCTCTGCTTCAGGAGAACCCTGCTAAAATATAAGTCTAGTTAAGATACTGTTAAACACTTCCAGAACCTAGGGACCGCGGTTAGTGGACGCGGGAAATACGGTAGGAAACTGCATGAGACGCAAGCCCTATCATCATTTCCTAACAGACTGACAGAGCCACACTGTTTATTTTCGGAGAGAAGAGAGAGATGTTTTTACAGACGTCGGAGATTAGTATGACAGCGTGAGTGAACATCGGTAGTTTACCCGGCCCAAATGTGATTAAACTTACCTCTTCCGATGGGGCCTTATAGCTCAGGTGGGTCAGGTTACCCGCCTTACCTAGTGCAACGTCTGAAATCCACCAATTCTGATACAGTAAGTTGACTGTCCGAGCAGGATTTCTTAAGTAATCCATCTAGAATCCACCAGTTGTCTATTAGGCTCACGTAATTCATAGTTGCTTTGTCTGGGCCGGTAACCTGACCCAAATGTGATTAAACTCACATCTCCCGGTGGGGCCTCATAGTTCAGGTGGTTAGAGCGTTGGCTGTACTAAAGCCCTTTCCTTGTTGTCGTGGGTTCAAACCCCACCGAGGAGCCGAGTTTTCGAAGTTGGGTTAATATAACCAACTCATTACATTTTAAATCACTCTTCACTTTTTCCTGAGCAGGTTTAATCGACCATTTCTGACCTAGGCCGGGCACCTTTCCAAGACAGCCCAGTAGAGGGAAGGAACTACTACTGATGTGGCTGTCGCTTCAGTTACGTCCTTCCAGGTAACTACGTGGATGCCGAAATCCCACAGGCCGGTAAACTGTCCGCCTTTGGCGACCTCGCTAAAAGGCTGTGTCTACCACTTTGACGGACGTTGCCGGGTAGAAGGCGTAGGTACCGACGATAGTTACTAATTATTCCCTGCAAAGGGACAGGCTCAGGTTAATGAGACAGTCATTGATTGAATGAGGCCTCGTAGCTCAGGTGGTTAGAGCGTTGGCTGCGCTAAAGCCTTCCCCTTACTGCTTGGGTTCGAATCCCACCGAGGCCCCGACTTTTTCACAGTTGGGTCAATATCAATATGAATGAGGAAAGGTCATAATCGTTTCACATTTTATTTTATGATGAAAAGGTTGAATCTAACGTTTCAATACTTTGAATGGCTCTGGAACGAACATTATTATCGGCCTGAGGAATCGAAGTCGCCGTAACACCCTGGAAGGAATGAAGATGTGGATTCGCTGTTCGTTATTTAGCACAATTTTTACCTTATATCTTGCACTGACGTCCGCTACCGGCTGCTTGTCGGATTAGTTTTACCAGCGTTGCCAAGCGGCATGAAGTACGTTCTGAATAGGATTGCATTTTCTTCCTAGTCAACTACCGAGTTCCACTGATAATGTCATCCCAAACTCGAACGTCTGTGAAAATATCTCTCTCTTCTCTCAGAAAAGAAACAGTGTCGCTCTCACAGTCTGCGAGGACACGCTATTGTGGACTATGTTTTATGAAGAGCAGGCACGTTCACTGCGACAAGAACTTTATTCACCTGATGTTTCGGATTCCCGCTTGAACCCATCATCATGCAATTTTCTACCATATTTCTTGCGTCCACTAACCACCGTCACCAGGTTCAGGACGTTGTTTACAGTATGTTAACTGGACATATCTGTCCCAATGCTAAAAACCAAGCAAAGGACAGGGAGATTGACTGTCCCCTATTTCTAGAATTAGGGATAATTTCCATAGATATTATGGTGGCCGATAAACCTAAGGATACGAACTAAAATCACGTCTTGTGGCGGGGCCTCGTAGCTCAGGTGGATAGAGTTTTAGCTGTATAAAAACCTTTGCCTTGCTATCGTCTTTTCGAATTCCACTGAGCTGCGGAGGCTTTCCCAGTTTAGTCAATATGCATTATATAAAATCTGACGCAACTTCTATGAAGCAATGAGTTATCGTCGATGTATGGAACTCACGTTGAATATCTTAGAGACCATTATCGAAAATGAGGAGCAGCAACTAAAAGGGTGCCTTATTTCGAAGTAGGTGTATCAAAGGATTATTTCAATAAATTCTCGTCTCTCTCTTCATTACGAACCAATACCATTGTAAATAATTATTCTGCCTCCCTATACCTAGAGTGCTGGAAGAATTATGCAGCCTGATGGGGTTTACGTCCTGTGGAGTATAAAAAAAAACAGTATGCATTGTCATGCTGCTTCCAATGTGAGCCAATGAAATGGCGGTGGATGCTTCAAGACGTTCCATACTCCCATAATAAATACACCTATCGTGGGCGTATAGCGCAGGTTAGCGAAAATGCGCGCAACGGTCCTTTTTTGTTACTTATTAGCTAGCCTGAACTTTTTTGAATCAGGGTAGGTGATTGTTTTTCATTTCTGGAAAATACCTTTCCATAGTAATTCTTTCAGCAGTAGTGAAACTGAATTCTTGTATGTAGAGTTCGTGACTTTTTAAGTGACAGTCGTCCAGCTAGTTCGTTATTCAAAGCTTAAACACATGACTGCAACCATTCGAAGTCATTATTATACAACAGTACGCCAACACACATTTTACTCACACCTGCCTCACCATCAAATAACGCACATGGGACTATGTTATAAGACATCAGTGGCATTCAATTTACAACTATTTTTGCCTATTTTCCGATTTGTCCCGAGATTCTTGTTCTTCATACTCCATACGCTCCCAATTTTATTAACTTGCATGAATCTTGGTAAGATATTTAAACGGAGTCATAGAAATGCGTCCCTGACATTTATTCTTGGTCAGTCTGCAAATAAAGCATAGAGATCAATTTAATTAACTCTTATAACGAAGGAATTGTTCGAGGAAAATGTATGAGCAAATCATACATATGCACATTTTGAAGTTCTGGCAGTCACATGAAGCCCGTGGCCTGTTTACGATTAGTGGATCTTCTCGAAAGACTGAAAAATGTTCATGTATTATTCGAAAGTTTTTCTTAGCTGGATGTTGTTTCTGACAATATATCCAAGCCCATGCCTCTGAACATGAGGTGTTCATTGACCCCTCATGTCAGATAGCCCTCTTGAAGTGTACCGCCATCTTTAAAAGTAGCATTTGCGTCTTTTCTCTATGAACTGCTTAGTGTAGTGAGGTCTTACAAAAAAAGTGGGATATATTGCATAGGCCGTGAAAAGCAACAATCCCAATGGCTCAAATCTAAATAAGACTCCTTTAATCACTATTTATCGGAACCGCAGTTTATGTCACGGAGGACATGTAACAGAAAGATAAGTTGATTTTAGGTACGGGGAAAGCATTTGCGAATGGAGTAAACGCGTAATCCCGAGTGGAGCAAATGGGAACTTCACTATAACTGTGCCAGTATACTATAGTTATAGGGTAAGTCTGGAAGTCCAAATGTGTTAACAAAAGTCAAAATTTATCGACCTGTTGAGTATTCTTTTTTGCCAGAACGTCACTAAACATGTCCAATAATTAGAATTAAAATGTAGCTCATGATTTTTAGAGCGGATATATAAACGAGGAACCTTTCGGAACATATCCATGGGCAAGGGGCTGGTGCACCTACAAACAAGACTATTTCCGATGTCCCTATGGAGACTGTACGCTTCCAATCGTTTTATAATCATTTTGGACAAACATTTCTTCCTGTCGTAAATGATTTCGAGAGCAATCGTTCTACTAGCTTCATTTAACAAAAGATCTTCCACTTGAAACTAGACAACTTTGTTACTTACTGTCTGCTATGAACATAAATGTCCTGTGTACAATCAACATAATGTATAGAATGATAACTGGATTTCATTATAGGTCTATTAAACTAACATTGCGGTTTACGTGTTTGTCTCTTAAGATAACGACCTCTACACGACGGTCCTGACGCTTCCAAACATCCAAAACGTTTCGTATGTTATGCTAAAAGATAGTCGTCCAATCACTCTTCACAAAGAGGAAGACACAACCGTCCGTATGTTCATTTGTTCCGCAGTTTGACGCAGTTGCCTGATATGTTTACACATTTCTAACGCCTGACTTTTAACAATGTGATCTACCTTAGCTGGCTTTTACGTGCGAAAGGGCCATCGGTTGGAAGTCTGCCCGCAATACCTCACTGTCAATTTGGTCTGGTATTTCAATGGCAATGAAAGTAACCTGCAGGATGTACGTTGTAGAAATCAGTATTTTATGTTACGGAACAATAACAAAATTAATATTTTCCCCTTATGTTTTCCGTTTTTTGACAGGTTAGTTGTTACATGAATGGGGAGCAATTTTGCAGTGGATTGCAACCCGGTGAAAAGCAGCCAGATGAAAAATGCGGTAAATACATAATTTTTATTTTACCCTACAGTTTTTGCTGTCCATGATATACGATTTTGGGAACGAGTGCTGTTAATCTCGTCACCACCCAATTTGAACTCAGTAATAAGCTAAATTATTTGCGCTGTCGGCCAAACTAATTTGAATGGTTTTGCTGAATTGAAGGATACGCCCACGTAGAGCGATTACTGTGCTCACTGTGTTTGTTTGAATTTATTTACCCGAATTATACTGAGTCCACTGGGTGCCATTTGCCGACCCTACCCTCATCAGTTGTTCAGTACCCTTTCATCGCCGCATGTAATACTCATCATATAATTAATCCTCGACTTCCACCAATATTTCAGCCTATTGGAAGACTAATGACAGAATACGCATTGGATATAGATTTTATAAACCATCAACACGCTTCGGATACTACTACTGTTACCTGGACAAAGGACTGACCAAAGCCCTGACATATATCGTCGACTGGAAAAGTCAGTTTATAAATACTTTTAAAAACTCTTATAGTTATGCGACTGACTACTTCACTTAACATTCAAGTGATTCGTCGATTTCAGTTAAATAATGGCCTTCAGCTTCTTAAACAATATATGTCTTAAAGTCTTAGCGATCGCGATATTAGTTAAAGGACCTGCAATAGGCCATTAAGTAATGCTAGAGGCATTTACTAGGAAAAATAAAAAGGAACGAAGTTGCATCCATTACTAAAGCTGACTAAGGGCATGAGGAGACTTTACAGAAAGGAAAATAGCCCTGTTATTTGTAAATAATTAGCCTGGCAATGTACATCTGATAAGGTCCACTCACAATGCACAATCGCACTACGTTTGTCCCATCTTCCTTGGCTCTGGGAGAGTTTATATGATCTGAAAATTCGAAATTATTTGTAAAACAGCTTTCGAATTAAAATTACGTTTGGTAAACGTTACTAGGATGCAAATGCGGTAGGAATAAACGTCTCTGAATACTAATATCCATACGTTCAGCAAATAAATCTCCACTGCAGTAGTATTCAAGCGGTTGACTACATATCACCTCTGTCACGTATCCTAGAGTGTCGCGTAAACAAGCTTAAAGGACAAATAATTAAACCCTATGAATACATTACGATAAATTTCCAGAAATTATCAATTTCCTTCTCAGATATGCGTTTAAGACATCTCGGCGTCTGGTCCGTATCTTCAGGACATATTTGCGACGTAATCTATCAATGTTCTTGCTCATAGTAACCGACCAACCATGTTTTCGTGCTGCCTGACTGACACAACTGTAACAATAAGTTGCTTAAAATTGGTATAGATGCCACAAAAACGAGGGACACATCTGTCGTGACAGAGGCGAGTGCACCCAAGGACCTTCCAAGAGCTTTGCCCATAACAACCTCCAGTGCAGAAATAATACTTCGTAAGTCAATACCAAAAGGCCTCCCTTATTGTCTCAATATTACATGTAAGTAGACATAAAAGGAACCACCAGTTAATAGCCAGAAAATGTCTGCCAAAATAATCCCTTGGCGAAAGTAATATCGGTTGTATTACTGCACTGAAAAAAAACTTTATTTAAGAAAGCGGACCCACAGAGGACGTCGGAGATCGTAATAATGGCCGTGGATACTTTCAACCGATTTAGAAAAATTATGCTGAATGACTGTGAATACTTTTAGTCCTCACAATCGAACTTGCTTTGGAACCCTTTAGGTGAGATTCCTTTGTTGTGGCTGTGCCTCGGTCTTTCGATGTATCTGTGAGGCCGAAGAACAAGGCAAGGGACACAAGAAAATTACCGACAGCGGGATTTTTACCCATCAATGCCATAGCACTTTATCTTCCTATCCGATTAAACATTTTGAAGAAAAATTTCTTACCTCTTTAAAATGCTGATGACCCTCACAATTTCATTCACAACTTATTTTCCTCATAGTTTAAATACACTGTTTGGGTGCCAATAATTAAAGAAAAATACCATGCAACATGTAAACCCCACTAATGGCTTCGAGATAAGTCGCTCTGAAAATCATCAGTTTGTGAATCTTCACGCATTAATGTCCAGTTGTGAAAGATGTTGGACGGAACTGAAGGAAACGTTTAGATCACTGCTCGCCCCTATTTGCGTCAAAATGCAAATCGGAGCTAGGTGCAAATTATTTAGAAGTACAACCGCCCCAGATAGCTTCCGGTGTTAAATTCATCTCTAAGTAGGCTTCAACATCCTATTCGGGAAAACTCATTGAGGCATGTTTTTGCGAGAATTACCCCTGGGTAGCATCATTTGTTAACCTACGCAAATGCGCCTGGGTTCTTTTTAAGGGTTGCTCAAATGGTGTCCAGTTTTTTCGCCCGCTGGAGTGCGAATATTGACTACCTTCCGAAATGAGGGGCACTAAATATCGCCTCTGCTTTCAAGAGGGACATTAAATACAGCCCAATGATGCTTCAAGTATCAAAACATGCTTAGCTACAAAAGGTTCTCTGCCAGATGTTGTTATTTAGCCCAACATGAGGTAAACAAACCCCAGGCCCCTGTAATACGGGACCGGTGGTAATAGGGGTTTTTACAGGCCGGACCGGGGAACGCATAAGGGACAAGGTCAAGTACTTGTATACAAAAGAAAAGCTATTGCGAATGTGCGGTTGTACATTGAGTGGTTGAGAAATATTTACCCTAACTCCCAACCCCCACCCCTGACCCTATCCCTAATCCCTAACCATGTCCCCTACTCCTAAGCCCTAACCCCCTAACATTAACCCCTAACCCTAACGCCTAACCTAACCATCAGCCCTGAGCACCAGCCCCACAAACCTAACCCCTGACCGTAACGCCTAACTCTAACCCTTTACCCTAACAATCAGCTCCCTAACCCTAACGCCGACCTTAACCCTAGCCTTTAACCGCAGCCCCAAAACCTAACCCTTTAGCATCCAACCGAAAGTTGGATGGAGATGACAGGCCAAAAGTCAAGAAGGATAACTAGCATTGGGCCGACAAATGTAGACACGCAACAAACAAGGCCGCCAACAGAACACACACCGCAACGCACAGCAACACCATGCCAGCGTAATCATACCAACTCGAAATAGTTGATTAGGTGAACAATACTGTGTCCATCAGGTGCGACTACATAACTACATCATACCGGGTTTTCGGAGAGGGTAGCATTGTCGGAATCAAGGATGTTAGGTAAAGTGTAACCAAACACACCCTCAGTTCGTCCTGTCTAACGTCAGAAGTCTATGAGCTGTAAATGACGATATATTCTATACACAGGACAGGGTGGCGTGAGTTGGCTGTTTGCTCGTGTCAGAACAAGGCGTCCGTTCGGCAGCGGGTAGGTAGCGGAGCATCGCTCACGCGAGTAAGGCCTGTCTACGCCAGTACAAGCAAGTGATTGGATGAGTGAGGGACATGTGATGCGTCAGTGGAAGTGCTGAGTCAGGGTCTGTGTGATCACGAGGGCCCGCTGGAGACAAGCCGCGTCGTTCGACACCTTTAAGATATGGTTCGTTTTTGAGGGCGCGGAGACCCACCTCAACTGGACAAGAGGTGTCTCAGGTCAGGCCTGAGGGATGGCCGTGGGTGAGCGATGTGCCTGCAGGTTTGCACGGTTGTCGCGGGCGTCGACCGACAAACAAGCGCCGGGAAAGTGATCACTGGAGAGGCTACGACGATAAATCTAAAAGCTCACTCAAAGTGTATGGGTGGAACATGTCCGGTCAAAAACTGGCGATTCGTGCAGACAAGAACTCCGTCTGAGCCTGGAATGGACATCAAATTCTAGTTCCCAAAAGGGAAAACCCGACTGTATGTGACACGACAAGTTTACGCGAATTTTCCGTCCTTTTTGGGCCTGTAGAAATAGCTGAGCGCGGTCAGTAGTTTGCAGAGATGCGAGAAAATAGGACAAGACGCGGAAATGGGGCCACTCGGAGCACAGGTGGCAATGCTCTAATCCCGTATCTTAGCCGTAATCCTAACGGTAACCCAAGCCTTGGCCCTATACTCAACGCAAAACTTTAACCTAAACCAACTACAACCCCAACCTCCATTTTAACCCTTACCGCCGTGTCGCACACGCATTCCTGATGACAAACAGTAATTCGCAAAATGATGAGGTGGAAACTATTGAAAACTATCTGCTACCTGTCGAGATGAGTTCAGTTGTATCCTACGACACAATGACTCGAACTTGTTCGTTTTACTGTGTACTCTATGAAATGTTCCATAGTACATCTAAAAAGTCAAGTTGGCAAGCGTGCCCTTTCTTTAACTCACTATCCGGCCCATACAGCTATGTAGGCAATGAAAATATGGCAAGATGACGTGCTCTAGGAGTGCCCCAGGGCTTATTATTAGTCATCGTTTCCATGCCGCCCACATTGCGAGGTGAGCATGTTCCGATCACTGTAACTAAAGTAGAGATGAGATGAAGTGGAGTGTGAGCGATGCCTGTAAGTCGAGTGGGCACAGTGTATATTAACGCCGTCAGGGGATTGGGACAACATGTTATCGCCACCAGGCGTCGCTGTTGACCACGGATCACAGAACGCTCGTACTAACGTCTCCTAATAACAAAATGCTGGACTTCATAACTGCCTTGACAGCTGCTGCACCTGTTGTGCAGGTCTTTAGAGAAGTTTTCTGAAAGGCTCTTCGGCATCGACTAGATTACTTGTATCGACTAGATGCGTGAATATAGAACTCGACATCGATCCACTTTCACGTCTACCTAGCCGGACAGGTATGTATTCGCCTTTCGCACTCTCCTTGTGTTTGTTTTTGGTGCAGTCACTTCACAGGTACATGTGAATTCATAAGTACACACGAATGTGGTCTTCAATGGTAGTCTGCCCTTACCTTCCAGGCTTACGGGAGGATATCTTGTAAAAAATGCGCTTAAGTTCGAGCGGGGACAGGGCTCATAATTGCTGTCTTTAAACGTCATCTTACCTGTTCGATCGATGAGTCCCCAGGAAAAGGCAGTCTTAGAATAAGCGCTCCTTTTCTGCGAGCGCAGTGGTAGGCTTTGCGATAAGTGTCTCTTCCTCTATCTGGCTAACCATTCTCGCGTAATATGTTCTGCAGCTGCTCGAGCGCTGTTTCAACAGTTTTGGGAGAGTAGATTTGCGTACTCAAGCCGCGAAACCCCGTTTAAAATCAAAAAAACAAAACGGAGAGAATTAATGTACTGTTCTGTCCACATTTCCGTTTGGAATACTATACGCTGAACAGATCCACCTTATTTTCTCTGTAGAACAACATCGAGGAAAGAGATTTCACTGTTAGTCACAGGCTCTGCAGAAAACTTTACTGAGTGCTGCGTGTTAGTAAACTTCTATACTAGGACGTCGGTGTCGATGGCGTCATTTGTCAGGCAGAGGCCTCGTCAACGTGCCGACCGTAGAATTCCCAGCACCAATGTTATCCGCCAAACGCGTATTCTCTACCATGTCCACGTGAATATTTGAAAGAAACGGTTCAAGCGGTGATACCATGCCATACACTCTGTATGGCTGAACAGCTAGCGCTCAGTTAAACTGGAACTTTTTTTGCATCGAGCAGGCAGCCATTTCGGGGTTTTCTATGCCATGCCTATATAGTGGTATATATCTCGAATAGAGTCCCATAGGTACTTTATTATGTCTACTATGGGTACGCAAGAAAATACTAACGACACAACTTACCACAGCATCCCTCGGCCCGCTACCGTTAATATTCCGCCCACCGTCGACGAACTCAAGGGCGTCTTTCAATTTATGAGGCGTTGGAATTCTGCCAGACATTTCGCAATGGTGTGAAAAAACGAATTTTTCATATCATAGACGGCGTAAAAGAGCAGCTCGTGTGCGTGAATTCTTTCAAGGCCGTATATTCTAGGTATCGTAGTGTCCACAGCTCTCAGCCACTCAAACTCCCTATCAAAGAGAAGACCTCCTTTGTGAGGATATTTGGGCATTTTTGTCATCTAACCCTCGGTAGCCTTGATCTGGTCTCTGTCCATCTCGGCTTTCAGAAGATAATAAATTCAATAAGAATTTCTTTTTTCTTTGTCATAGAATTCGTCCTGTTCATCAGCTATACTCCCAAACACTTGTCTGACCTGATCAGACCAATATTTGCGTTTTCAAGAAACGAACGAGGTGAACTCTTGTCAAGGGACATTTGTTTCTTGGAGCCTTCGTTAAATAATGTTGGTAACAATTTATCAGGGTGTATTTGCAGTAATCGAATTCCCTATTTTCGAGCGTTTTAAATCGTTAGTATGACTAAAGAAACCTTCCAAAAGATTTCTTAAATGCAATAGCTACGGTAATCGCCGCAGAATGCAAAACGTAGGACCAAGAGATAGGACATGCAAGACAGTGTTGTCAAGGTCTGCTGAAGTCTAGTTACAGTAGACATGCTATCTCATGAAAGGTTGACTGCAATTTTGGTACGTAATTTCAGTTCGAAAATTCACTTAAATGGGGTTGTCATACTAATTAGCATGTGGCATAGTACTACGACATTCCAGTCACGTCCCGACACCGGTTTTCGAATTGGGTCCTCATCGACTGTTTGTGTGAACTATATTTCGCAAAAATGGCTACTTATGTAGTAAGGGCATTGCCCCTATAAGTTCAAATATATTTTATAGAAAACGCTCATAAAAATATTCTTTCATTCACTGGTTTGGAAGGAAACCATGTCTTCTTTAAATTTTGCATTGGAAGAAAAAATAACTTTTGGTTTTAAAAATCCTTCTTAATCATCGAATAATTTTAATTTAGCCTTGCCGTCACATTGTAATTCAGAGTTTTCAAACTACAAGCTGTGTACTTCCCCGTAATGAGAATCATATTGCTCATGTGGGAAGTTCAGAAGATAACCGAAAAAACGGCCAATACGACTTCAATAACTGTATTAGCCCCTGAAAAAAAAGACAGCCCGTCTACGGACCCCATTGCAACCGAGACCATATCTCATGTGCGAGCGCAAAATAACCGAAGGGCATCTCAAAAAACCAGGAGACGTCTCAAAGCATCCCAAAAGGACCAAGTATGTCAGAGCGCCAGCAGGGGAGAGCAGAGTCCCCACAGAAGACAAGAAGATGCCTCACTGACGCAAGAGGTACCTCATGATCAGGAAGCCTCGATAAACGAGGAACCCTGCGGTAGCTATACCATGACAACTGTCGCTGAAGGGGACATTGATGACAACAAAAACTTTCGGGATGCCAACTGTGCGTATAAAAATAAACGACAGCGCCCTATTGATCGCAATAAATGCATCATCATAAAGGGTATGCCTGAGTCTTCTTCAGACATCCCAAAGAACAGAATAAGCCACGATATAGAATTATTCCAGCAATACCTCAAATCCCTATTACAAGAGAACGAGAACATCACCGTATTGAAAGCTTTCAGGATAGGACCCACTAAGGATTTGGAGGGCGAGTCGGGCCATCACAGACCATTAAAAATTATTCTCGAAAGTGAGGAACAAGCACTATTACTGTTGAATAGGAAACCAGCACTGAGAAATGCCCACCCAACAATTTTTTTTCAACGGGATTTCTCACCGGCCGAACGGGAGAAATGGAGGAAACTCAAGGCCGAACTCCTCAGAAGATACAATGCCGGCGAGAAAAACCTAAGAATAATGAATGGCAAAATCGTAAATGTTCGGAGCTCATTCCTCTGGAGACAACCAATAACACTGAGCATAATGAACAACCAGATAATAAGGAAAGAACGCCCCTATCTGACAAACCGATCAGAGAAAGCGACGGACAACACACTAACATCCAGTCCAATCAAACAGCAGTAGACTCGGAAGAG
>CACRXP010000228.1:476120-508280 GCA_902702965.1 Spirometra erinaceieuropaei
GAAAAATTGAGAAAAGTGCTCAGCCTTATTTGTACTGTCCGATATCTCCAAGCCGTCATCACCCCTCATAACAGGAATGGGATTCCTGTTGCGTGTGCTTTTCCGCAAATAGCTGTAGAGCAATTTCGGATTTTTAACGGTTCGGTGGAGCAAATTACTCTCAAAATCCCGTCGCCTCCTGAAAATCAGGCTTTTCACCTTATTTCTTTGAACTTTGTATTCTGTAAACGCTGCATTATTGTTGTTCTCGCGAAATTTTTTCCATAATCTACCTTTCTTGTTGATCTCCCTTTTGAGTTCTCGTGTAAGCCACTGAGGGCGGTTGGATGTCCTAGGCTTTGATAAGGGACAGTGGTTCTTCATTAGATGCAGTAAACGATCCTTGAATAAATTCCAGTCCTCGTTAACGTTTCCGGAGAAGAGAACATCCCAGTCTATTTGTGATGCCTCAGCTCTCATTTGGCGAAAGTCCCCTTTCCATATATTTGGCCTCGTATTTTCTTTTGTACATGGTTCAGAATACAGCAAGTACTCGCATAAAAGCACTGCATGATCACTTCGACCGAGCGGGGGTAGGTAGTACACCTCGTCTATACTGTCAGGATCTTTGGTAAAAACGAGGTCCAGACAACTGGCCTGTTGCCCTCCACGAGCTCTAGTTGGAAACAGGACATGTTGCGTGAGTAGAGCTTCAAGAGTTGTCTTTAGTAGATGGTAATCGAATGTTAGAGAGTACACCGCAACGTCAACCATCCCAACCTCAGAAAAGAAGGCATTTTTAAAATTGCCTTTGCCAGGGGACGTTGCGATCAAACTAATTAGGCGATGTTTAAGGACAGCGATCAAGAAACGGTTTCTTCGCAATGAACTAAGGCATATTCCTTATGAAATCGCCCCTCGTAAGCTTTGGAGGTAAATACAGTCCATGTTTGCTGGCCACATCCATGTGTATTTACTCACTCACTTGCAACTGTGGGAACAGGCGTGGTGGCCGTATAAGGAGCCGCCAGAGAAAAAAGGTGCATGAATACATATGTACCTACTTGGTCATAGAAGGGCGAAATCAGATAGAGTTCGAGTTCCATATCAGCACATCTAGTCGACATGAATCGGTAACAATTGGGAGATGGCACCCAAAAAATTCCGTTACCGATGAGAATATGCCGGAGGACTGCAGGAGGTTGATGAAAGGAATAAAATAAGGGTATTTTACTGAGGGCCGGAAAACTTTAAAAGCATACAATCCTAGACAGACGGTGTCATCAGCTAAGCAATTTCATAAAATGGCAACTCTCGTCGGGGTCAAGTGCGGCGATGTTTTCAATCACGTCCTCTGTGTTTATTGAACGTACAGTTTTGAAAGCGAGAATATGAAGGCATAGGGTCATGAACAGCACAACGTAGAACGTTTCCTTTAGCCAACTGCATTCCGCATTCAATCCCCTATTTAAAAAAGCAATTAAGCAGGGAATACGAGCTGGTTCGACTTCATATTACCTGCCTCTTCAAGTAAATCCGACACCGCGCACATTCTTGTTGCCATATAGTGATGAGGTTAAATTTTATCGTCCGAAAAGCCATTTCTGAACAAAACTTCTTAGTATTATTTATATTTATCCACGCAATCGAAGGCCCCACCCGTAAAACCCCTATTACCACCTGTCCCGTAAGACAGGTTGGTTTGGCTGGGCGGATTTTTTTGGGTGCCATCTCCCAATTGTTACCCATGAATCATCTGTCAATTCCAAAGAAGCTTTTAAGGTTGCCTATCGGACGCCAGCAAACATCTCTAAAGGCCGAAACCAACGAGTTCTAACGAGGTCAGCATAGTGTTGTAAGGAAAACTTGGTATAGGCGTTTTGTCGTCCGTGGCCAACACGGACTCCAGGCGGTGATCGCGTTGTCCCAACTTCTGATGACACTGATGAACATTCGACTTGCGGGTATTGCTCACACCCTGTGCTATGTCCTCTCTCAGATTTATAATGACCATAACGTGCTGACCTCGTAATGCGGTCGGCACGTAAACGATAGGCACTAATAACCCATGAGTCACCTATAAATCCTGCCGACTCATGTTTTACAAATTTTAATATCTGACATATTTCGGGTTACATAGCTTACATTTAGATAACGTAAAACACATATTCTCGTTGAGGACACCGCATACGTTAAACAGTTGCAAGCACCCAACATGGAAACACAGGCATATCTTATTTAGAAAAACGGACGTTGTCTATCTGAAAACGTTTGCATAATCTGTCCGACGATAGTCCTGACAAGTTCGTTTCCTGTTCTGTTGATGTGAATGAACCCCAGTTATTTAGCTGTGCGCTTACGTAATGTCCCGAGTGCCGTCGAATGATGGTAATATATTTGACAAAATGTTTAATGTCACGATACCCCGTACAAAGTCGCAGGTTCTTAATTAAGATATGTATACCCGGAGCATCCACGTTAATTAAAAAGTGCAGTCTCCGCAATCAAGATACGTTAACGTAGTTATCTCGACACATCTTTCAGCAGAATCCGGTTCTGGCGTAAGTAATCCAAGACGCGCTTTCGTGTGCCGAGGAGGGCTGGGAAAGAGGAAAGGATAATGTGCATTTGTGTCCAATTATCAGTTCACGTTTATCAGCTAGGTATTCAGTAATAAGCCCGGTTTTCTCAATGCGTCGGCCATTGCATGTGTCTACATGGTGAGTAGATATTCCGACCTACTGAAACAAATTGAGTAGCAAAGTACACAAGTTAAACTAAAACGAATTTATAATTCACTTGTTCATCTACGTTTATTTATCACGAGGAGTTATAACACATCTTAGCACAGACTGTGAAACTAATTATCTAGGGGAAATAAATCCTGAAATGTAACCGGACCGCGAAACTCGCATTCATAGCAAGCGCTTGTCGAGTAAACTGTCAGGGCACGTCCTTTTGCAGTTGAACGAATCTATATTCATAGATGTTTTGGTAGACCTTGAATAATTCGTATTTTTTCAATCGTGGGAAACTCGGCGCCTCGGTGGAATTCGAACTGACGACAGCAAGGGGAAGGCTTTAGTACAGTCAACGCTCTAGCCTCTGACCTACGGGGACCAACCGGAGGACGAGGGTTACATTGCATTTGGGCCAAGTTATCCGCCCAACCTACTGCAACGTCTTGCATCCACCAAACCTGTTACAGTAAGCTGACTGCCAAAGCAGGACTTATATACATATCCAATTCCTTTGGTCTCGAACAGTAACATTAGTATACTTTTGGAAGTCCTTTGCGTTTCGGCTACAAGGTAGCTATTTCAGACGCAGATAACAGAAAACTGAAGTCAACGAATTTGAGGTGACATTTACTTGTTAGTGTTTTCAATTCCTGTTTTACGTGGACGCCGTACATCACAAATCACAGCCTACTAGTAAAGGCGCAGTTTCCATCCGGACAGCTTTTGCTAATTCAGCCACGAGAACATTGGAGAAGCACTCTAAAAGTTTGACGGCTATAACCAGTCCAGGGTCCCGAATCAGTTATTAGTGAAACGTTTTTACGTGGATGGAGGTTGCAGGGGTCTTTTCAGTTGGGGCC
Organism: Spirometra erinaceieuropaei; assembly: GCA_902702965.1. NCBI lineage: Eukaryota > Metazoa > Platyhelminthes > Cestoda > Diphyllobothriidea > Diphyllobothriidae > Spirometra > Spirometra erinaceieuropaei. Next base: position 479,701 of record CACRXP010000228.1, read on the forward strand.
TCAGAACACTGCAACAAAGAAGCTGGTCGATGAAGGTCTAAAAAAATAAAGTTTGCCTTGCAAGGGTTATTTTGCTTTTAGATAGCCAACGAAAAGTACAGCATAAAATAAAAAGCACGCCAAAGGCAGTAGAAATTAAACAAAATAATCCGATCATACCGCCGACGACGAACCTAAGCAGGGTCAGGTGCCAAGGGAATAAATAGCCAATGAGGACAGAAAACAGATAGTGAACGCAAGTGACAGATGACGCATATTGTGACTTGTGACGGAGAGGAAAGTAAAAAGGGAGGGAATACAAACGTACAAGCCATTGCGTAAAAGATAAGTCAGACAAGGTAAGCACGATAGTTATTCGCTGTGAATGTGAACAAAAAACGGTAGAATGAAAGAAACTAATGAAATAAGTGGATATGCACAGGAGGTATAAGTAAGTAAGGGCAAAGATAGTAGATAACAAAAAAATTACATCGGTAGATGACGGATAGTAGATAACATGTAAATAAATAAGTACTGGATGCATAAATAAAGAAACCCATAGGCAAATAAATAGATGGGTAAATCACTATATGCATACAGAAGTTTGTCTAGCTCATGAAGTATTAACTGAAATGCTGAAAAATATTTGCATTTTGAAGATATTACTAAACTAGCACTGCCATATTAACTCTCAAGCAGAATATTCCCATGATGGTTTAGTCGTGCCGAGATACCGGTCCTTGAAAGGGTTTTTTATCGCCCGACTCACGAATTATAGTACGCAAAAAGCATTTACTTTTTTAGCGTAACTTCTTCCCACAGTCTTCGCTGACCATATAAATTCAAAAAGCGTTGCATTAATATTCTTTCTTGATAAGATTGCAGTTGGTAGCCAGGCGCTGTATGTCGAACTATTTACTTGCTATCAGTAGGTGTGTCTAAGGAACTGGTTATCATAAGTGAGCTCCTACTGCATGAGGTAGGTCAGCCGTTTCGGTCAGGATATTGGGTTTACTGAGGGTTACTGCTAGGCGTAGGTTAGGCTTAATGATTAGGATTTGGGTTATAGGATCCGGCTTCAGTGTTAAGATTAGGGCTTAGGGGTATGATTATGGTTTGGCTTTAGGTTTGGGTTTCGGCTTCAAGTTTAGGCGCAACGGTTAATGAATAATGGTAAGCGGTTAAGGTAAGGGTTATGGTTAAGATAAGGGTTGTGTTTATGGTTGGGATTAAGGTAAAGGTTAGGGCTACGGTTAAGGTAAGGGTTACGATTAAGGTTATCGTTAGGGCTAACTAAAAGTCAAAAATTACGGTAAAGTTTAGGTGTAAAGCTAGGGTTAAGGTTAGGGTTAACGTTAAGGTTAGGGTCGAGGCTAGGGTTAAGGTTAAGTCTAGGACTGAGGTAAGGGTTAAGTTTAAGGTGTAAGTTAAGGTCAGGATTTAATTTTGAGGTTAGGGTAGGGGTAAGGGTTAGACTTTGTGTTTTCCAAGATGTTTTATTTCCTTAGAGTTATGTTTTCCGTATGAGGTTTTGTTGGGATTTAGCTTTACGGCTTCCCTACTAAAACCTCCCTACACTTCTTTTGGTAACTATTTTTCCCAGAAACCCCCGCATTCCTGCACCAGCACTTGCACTTGCTCTACCCACATAACCCTCTTTCCAACCATTCCCGTAATACAGAGACCTCGCTCTCTGCCTCCGCATTCCTGACTACCATCTGCGATCTAACCTCTTTCTTTTATTCATTTGGTAGAAAATTACTATTTTTACATATAGCATTGGAAGAAGGATTAACTTTAGGTTTTAGAAATCGTTCCTAATTCCCGTATAATTTTGGATTTGACCTGCCGTTACATTTTCCTGCAAAGTAACCATGGGCCCTGCAACTACTTGTGAGCTGGAAGTTCTCTGGCACCTGGTTCCATGTCGGGAAATCGATCTTCTCTTCCGCCGGCTATATACGTTGTGTGCATGACTGCCCAGTGACATGTGTTATCCTCCTGAGTGACTGTTGACGTTTGCCTCAATCTTGCTTAAGTGTTTGTAGTGGGCCAGCTGTGTGGTGGCACGCCTAGGTGTGGCTCCGGCCGCGTCAGCCAACTGCGTCCTCCCACGCCTCCGGTCTTCTTGACAATTTCTTGACACTGGGCTCAGGTGAGGTAAGAGGAGAGATTGCAGTCAACACTTCACAAGTCGACTCTCACGTGCAAGTCACCGAGCCGGCTTCGCCTTGCTTCCTGGTCACCCGCTGCATCCTTCCACAGCCTCACTCACGACCGATGATCACGCTACCGATACCCCTCAGATATTGATCATTGCCCTCCCCAGCATCCCTGCCACGCTGAATACCACCTCCCCCGCTCTCACTACCAGTGACTACATCGCCGAAGCGCCATCAGCCACCCGCCCACACCACCGCCGATGTGAGCTCGGTCTCAACCTGTTCTCATTGTAATCGAACGTTCACCCCCCGCATTGACCTATTCGGTCATTGCGTGCGAACCGGGGGCTAGGTCGTATGCTTGGTATGCCCAGACGGGCTATTCTCAGCTCTGCCAATCAACTACCACAGTATACCCATCAGTTTGTTGATTGGTTTTAACAGAAAACTAGTGCACGAGAAATGTTTGAGCGAGAGACTTCGGCCATGAGCATATATTCCTTATTTTGAATAATCTGACGCGCTGGAAGGATGTCAACTGGCAAAGAAACACGGATCTCACAGTCAACAGAGTGTGCTGGTGTGGAGTAGCGAACCGACTGACTGAGAGTCAGACCGCAATGGCTCCTTCAAATTGTGGCTTTTATTGCACTCTCACTCAAAGGCGCCCAAGTCGGTATGGCGGCACGCTTAGGTACGGGTTTTAGCCGTGGTAACCAACCACCTCCTCTCCTGTGTCCGGTCTTCTTGACTCTGTCATGACAGCGGCCTCATGCTGCGTAGGGTCACCATCACGCACAATCCACCATTCCCGATCTCATCCCGTTGTGGGGCGCATGGTGGTCATTGTCGACAACTACGACTGGGCTATCGGGCTGACGTACAATCACCACCTGGAGTCAGTTAAGGGAGGGTAAGCGCTTGTATCAAGATTTTCTGCCAGTATGCGTCTCTTTGTACGGCCAATGTATTCGGCTCCACAGGGGAGACTGAATGAGTAAATACACATCGATGCAGCCTGGAACGGAGGTCGATGCATACAGTAGCTGGGATAACTCATGAAATGCCAAATAATCTTTCGAAATGCGTTATTATTTCGAAAAGATTAATTCAGTAGGGTTGTAAAACTGATCATCATGCAGCATAATTCTTTATGATCCAGGTACCGCAGGCTACCAGCTTTCAAATAAACCTATTTTGGACTGCATGCAAGAACTGTACTCCGCAAAAATGACTGCTTAGTTGGCATGTAATTTTTTTACTGATTTTCGACGCCCTTGAAAATTGAATTATATTTCATATACAACATGCCCAAAAATATTCATTCTTTTACTTATTCATTAGAAAATCACGACTTCTTCCAATTCTATGCTCGAAAGAACAGTATAATTAAGTTTTAAAATACTTTCTAATTCACGGATAATTTTATAGTTGCATTCAGGGTTTCAAATCTCTAAACCGCATATTTTCCGTGTACGGAAGACCATACATTTCTCTACGGTATTAAGAGAAGACCATATGCGGTCCATAAAATTAAGCAGCGGATTTGAGCCATTTTGTTAACTTTACAAGCCACATTCGTAAATGCAGATGCATAACGTTTTATGAACAGCCATTTGACGGTATTAAAAAATCTCACAATTGGATACTTTTTGAAACTGAATTATGCTCCTGCTTCGAGTATAAAATTAAAGGAGGACGTAACTTTCTACCAGAAAAATAAAAGAATGAATATTTTTATGTATATTATTCATGAAATATAATTAAACTCTTAAGGGCATCGAAAATAAGTGATAAAATTGCATGTTATATATGTGGTCATTTTTTGCAGATTATCGATCTTGCATGCAGTCAAAAATAAGTCCGTTCGAAAGAAGGCACCCTGAGGTAACTGGATAATTAGGGAATTATGCTAGACGGTTATGCGTGTTACAATCATAATTAATTAATCTCTTCGAAACGAGAATGCATTTCGAAATTTCGGTCGACATTTCATGAGTTAGGCCTCCTTCTGTTTCTCCCAGCGTAGGAGTGAAGACTTTGTTAATAATGCGCGTACGTTCGTTGCGGAGAAAGTGCTCGTGATTGCTGCAGCATCCCCTGCAAAAGTGCAGTCTCATAAACACGCCTTTGGTTTCTGCAGTTGCAATATTCTCGAGGGCAAATATCCCTGGGTGGTCATTTTCGCGAACTGTGTTTCGCAGCCACTTGAACTCTACCGCGACAGTTTCAGGAAAGCAGATGCGCCGCATTCTATCTGCCAACCCGTGAACTAAATTCCATTTTCAATTTGGATCGAAGTTGTCCCGTTCGAATTTTCTTTCGGAATACTCTCTGCTGAATAGATCTATGCTTTTGCCTGCGCAGATAAAAAACGAGGAATGCGATTTCGTTATGCATCCCAGGCTCATGTAGAAAGCGTTAGCGAGCGATGCGCACTGGAGCAGGACGTGTGTCTGTCAGTGATATGACCTGTCACACAGAGGATTTCATCGATACCATGAATGGTAATGTCGGGGACATTAATGGCACCACTTTCACCCGTTGTCTTTACGATGTCGGTAAAAAGTTTGCGAGAAACGATGAAGGCGATGAACCCACTGTCTCATCGTCTATCTGCCTGTAAAGCTGGTCAGTGCAAAAAACTGAGCATGTTGTTTATAACACGACGGTATTTCTTTTGGGGTATCCATCGACAGCATTTATGGTAGTTCATATCCCATATAACTTCACAGAGGTGGACAGAACTTTTTATCGCGGGTCTGTTTGTCAGCATGAATGATATATCCAACAACCTCATCCCCGTCGGCCAATTTCAATATGCTTAATAGTTTCACAATTATATACTACTGGCTACGCCTTGGCGGTTTGTTAATATTTTGCAGTTGTACCGCAGTAATGGTGGATTTCACCTCAAATGTTCGTATACAGTTTCAGATCTTTCCTGAAAAGGTCTGTTCGAAAGAATTTACTCCAAGCCTGTGTATTGATTTTCCTGAAAATTAAACAAGGCATGGTGAACTTGGAGTTCTAATACCAGAAAAACAGGTGCGGAAGGCGGGGGGACTCACTGGCGAGCCGAACCCCCGCAGCTGTGTTAGACAGTGGCGCAGGATCGACGAGACACGCTTGTTTGGGCCTTCAGTTAGTGCCTGTGTTGTCAGTTCGGTCAATTTTTATGCAGGTGCATAATGCTAGCTGCTGGATGTCGGTCTGTGAGTATTACGCGTTTATGTTGCAGTAGCTAATGGATTTCAGCTCCAGTATTCATATCAAACTTCAGATAGTGCCTGAAAAGGTCGGTTCCGAAGGATTAACTGCAAGTTCGCACATGCGTTTTTTTCGAGAATTAAACAAGGCAAAGGTGTCCTTTAAACTTCAAAGGTGTAGATATCTTTAAGGCAGCTTTAGATTTCTGCCGGCCATTTTACAATGGTGTGGCAGGGCGAACTTCTCATATGTGAGAGTAGACGTAGGAGTATTCTTGTGTGTACATTTCTGGAAGCCCGAACATTCTGGGTATCTTAGAAGTCACGTAAGGCAAAGGTACGCTTTAGAGTATTTATCATCAGGCCTATACTGCAATAAAAGGGCAAAATAGCAAACGTTGAACTGCCTCTGCAGAGACAGTGGCCATACGGTAAGCCAACCCAGCCTTGGGCTAGCATAAACACGATTTTACTGAAACTGAGGCTCCCCTGGTAAAGCCAAACCCATTATATGCGTTCACATCCGCCACGTAGCGTCATGGCGATGAAACACAAACAACAAATCGCCAACCACTTCCCCTCCTCGCCCTCATTTAACGCAGAACTAGAATGTGGCCACTGACCTCTGGACGCCCCTTAACTCTCTTCCTTATACGTACTTTTATTGGATGTTTAAATTTTGCTATTCTGGCTCACTAATATTACTGTAGAAGCCACATGATAAATAAAGGAATGTGAACGTTTGTTGGGCATGATTTCTTAAATGTCTACATAGGCATCATTACTGAAATTTTGAGTAACAAACCGGTTTCCTTGCAAACGTAACTTTATAAACTAATCTGGTTATGTCTGCAAACGTTGAGAGGCTTTTTTCAGGAGCAGACGCGCAGTAAAATAGTCAGACGATTTGCGGAAGTAGTCTGACATCAGACTTGCGACCGCCCTTGGGAGGTACTTGGCGTGCACTGCACGCCAATTTCGATTCAGTAGAGTTCGTCAGGCTCAATGGGATTTTATAAAGGCCGATCGACGCTTCTGGTGTGGAAGAAAAGATAATCCCAAGAATGAATATCATCTTCTCTGGGATCTTTTCCCAGCAGACTAAGCTTTAAAGAGGCAAACAGCCTATACCCAGCCAAACTAGTCCGCGCAATGAAGATGGGGAACTGAATAATGTCTGCTAACGGTCCCACCTCCTGTCTTATACTCTCTAGACGTACGTCAACTTACTATTATGTTAAAATGACCATGGAAGTTGTCCACTGTTGTTTCGTTTTCCAACTCTACCAACTTAGCTCTGATATGTGCATCTCTGCAGAGGTAGTCTAAAAATATAGTTTGAATTTATCCACCTGTCGCATTCGTGTCAAGTGACATGGTTTTGTAGAATCTTAGGTGTAAGTAGAAGTTACAAGAAATTATGTTCGAGTTAAACTGGCACTCATAGTAACTCAACTTATTGTCCTCACCGTATCCTGTTGTAGCTATATTTAGACATCATCTACCAAACATTATTCTTTGCACGGACGGTTGGTAGATGTAAACTCTATCACCATGTCAGAACAGGCGCCAATGACTCCTACAGCACCAATGGCGACAAAATGTCTTTCTGAGTCATCTATAGAGTGTCGACGAGACACTCCGAGTTCCTCCATCAGCAAATACTTGTGACGACAGAAGCCGCAGCCGTACGGTTAGCTTACCCAGTCTTGTGCTCGCGTAAAGAGTCTGTACAGACGCTAAGGCTCCTCTGGGCAAAGAAAAATCCAGCATACATTTTCATACCCGTCATGTCGCGTTTTAGCTACGGAACACCGGCAAGCGAATCACCAAACACCTTTCCCCTCCATCTCCCTAACCCCAAACAGAGATAGAATCAGACTACTGAGCTCTGAACGTCCTTTTAATCTCTCCCCCATATTGAGTATTATTGAATGTTCTGGTGGATTCTAGGTGAATTACTTAGGAAATCCTGCTTGGGCAGTCAACTTACTGTGTCAGATTTGGTGGATTCCAGACGTTGCAGTAGGTTGGGCGGGTAACTTGACCCAAGTATGATAAAACTCGCGTCGTCCGGCGGGGCCTCGTAGGTCAGGTGGTTAGAGCGTTGGCTGTACTAAAGCCTTCCCCCCTTACTGCGTGGGTTCGAATCCCACCGAGGCGCCGAGTTTTTCACAGTTGGGTCAATATGAACAGAATGTCTTTGTTTGTACGAAGCCTGCAGAAATTATCTAGATGGTGGCTCTTTAAATACTGTTTGCAGAAGTTTTCCAGATTCGACATAGGATATGATTTTTTCTAGGCTCGGATAGGTTTTAATAGGTATTCGGTCTAAAGACGCTCTTTTTTAACATACGTATGGCGAGATTTTGTCCCTTAAACGCGATATATTCAACCATTTGTGTTCGTCAGTTACACATCAAAATCATTTCTTATGTTACCCCTGGATTTGAGGTCAGGCATTAAATGTGGGTCGAATAATAATGTCTTCGGCTGTTCGGAAGATGGCGTTTAAAATATGATTTTGCCTCTGGATGTGAATTGTAAATAATCACCTTTACTGGTACTGTGGAGTCCAAAGAAAACGAAATCGAACTGAACTCGAAAGGAACCAACATAAACACTGATTCAAAGAGTCTGATAAATAGCGTACACATCTAAAGATACAAATTCTGTAAGTATACATTTCAGAGCCATCATGAGGATCAGTGTATCTGATGTTGGCATTGTTCAAAGACTCCTTCTGTTGGCTGCGGTACTAATAAGCACACGAGGGGTGCTGGAAATGTTACTTAGTGCCACAAACAAGATTGATAACTCATGACTGGGCAGTGCTCGTTGTTGACAAACATAACTGAAGAATGTCGCGTACTTTATTAATTTGTTTGCACTCTACTGACTTTTTTCTCGGGCTCAAATAATATTTCCGGAAAGTATCATACCACTGTAGGAGAAGAACGTTCACCGATCGTTTTTGCGAACCTCACTCGTCCTGTTTTGAGTATGACTGGCTGACGACGGCTAATAAGCCAGAAATGGCCATTCCAGTCCCCCTTGTCCTTTTAAGTAATGGTAATCTGCCTATATCATGTACCGCTGTGTGACTGCTGGTGGGGATCGAGAGAGAGCCCTAAGGCACAGCGGGACGGGTGAGTTCCGTAAAAGCGATCGGTTAGCGACTACCTACTGTTATGTATCCCCGGTCGCAACTAAGATAATAACAAGCGATTGACTCAGTGGTTTGAGGCTTTGGACTTCTGAAAAACAGCTCATGTGATCAAGCCCGATGTGTTCCACCCTTCGGGTTCGGATGTGAATGACTGATGACGGCTAATGGGTACGTAATAGCCATTCTAAAGCCTTCTACTCCCGTAATTGTTAGCCGGCCTCTTTTGTCACTGGCGGCGTTAATTCTAGACTGCCGATCTGTTTACATAATGCATATTTCAGCAAGAAGTTTGTGCACACATTCTTATGGAAAATGAAGCCTCCGTGATCCCTCCTAAGTAAGTGGACACAGTCAGAATATGAACCCTGTATTTATCAGAGTGCGCATACTTCGTGGCAATCTTTTGCATCCTTTGATCTGCCTTTAGAATATCTGCAAGTCTTACCGACGCAGATTTTGCATTTTCAATACCACCTCAGTGGGAGGTCTCAGCATTTTGCTACTTAGGTGAACATGGCGGAGACTTTGGAATGAAGACACACGATAGTAGACAGGACCGTACGAACCGTATAGCGACGAATATGAGCTTAAAATGGAGAATGATTTTCATTGAAATTATAGATAGGTCTGCCATATCTATTCGAGAAGACTCTGCTCCATTAATTGTCTTCATCGCCAGCAACATGTCTGGAGACTAGCACAAAAAGGACCATGTCACATTTTGTCATGAGGTTTTTTTATAATGAAGTGGTAAATACAGACGAATTCTCGTTTGAACACCATGTGCACGCATATTTTGAACTCTGATGCAACAGGTGGTTTATTTCATATTACTCGTCGAAGTTTACGTTGTGGCATGGGACTGGAGATAAATACAAAGTTGGTGAAATTTTTTATGGATTGACAAAACATGCACTGCTTTTTTTCACTAATTTAGGCTCCCATAACCGAAAACTATAAAATCTCGCTTTCATTAACTGCAAATTGTTCGCTGCACACAGAGTGACTGTACGTATAGCAACCACAATTTCTCCTACTAAAAATGAAAAAAAGGTTTTAAACGTAGACATTTTTCAATGAACGACTTAAGAGAATCGAAGGGGAGAACTATCTTGTGCACGTGGTCATTGGTTCATAGTCACTCACAGTGGATTTCACCTTAAGGTTTCCTTAACACTCTAGTGACCGAATTCGTTTTGCGACTTTAGAATATCCGCGTGACCTTACGTGTTACGCTAAACTGTTGTTTCTTATCAAATACTTGAGTTAATTGGGAAATGTGGAATATTGTCGATAAGATCGCATTCTGCACTTTGTCGCAAACGTTCTACTAACGCGTATATGCAGAAAAACAAAATAAATAATACCTATAGAATGAACATCTCTAATCTGGACATAATATTTTAACCTAACGTATTTGCGGATCATTTAATTCGTCTATACGTTAACTGATGGTCAAAGGGACGACCGAGTCAACGGGTCATTCTGCAATGGAAACCCACTCTCTAATCTGAATAATAGAATTACAAGTTTACGCATATTATGTTGTGAATCCGACCCCCCACTGGTGGAACTGACATTTGTTTGCGAATTGTATAAGTAAGTTATATGCATTCACAAAACACTTATTTATACAGTCCAACTCTAGCAAGCATGAATAAGTCTGGATAAAATCTAAACCCAGAGAGGGAACGCTTTTTATCGAAAACACTGTGAGTTTGCTTTCGCCTGTTTTAAGTCTAAATTACTTGCCCCTGAGATAAAAGAGCTTGGTTGCATCACATGCACGTCAATGTGAAATGGATATTCGAGCACAGAAAATGTCGCAAGCCCAATCTCGAATGCAAGTTCCACACACAAGCTGGTGGACTTCGGTCATCGGCTTCTTGCTAACAATGCCACTTTGCTAAGTTGATTGTATCCCAGTCCACAGAAACTAACACAGAGAGCGGTAACAATTGGAGATGGCACCCAAAAAATCCCGCCCAACCAAAGCAGCCTGTCTTACGGGACAGGTGGTAATAGGGGTTTTATGGGTGGTTGCTGGTCGGGATGTGCGATACTAGCCGACGGAATGCCTTATTTGAACAAGTGAATGATCGAAGTTGGCCCGCTCTCCGTTCCGTTATTACAAAATGGGTCGTCAAAGGCAGTATAATGGTAACGGACGAGTGGATGACGGATAATCATCTTCCCTCAGATGGTTATCTACATTTATCTGTTAATCACCCAAAGAACTTCAAGGACCCTACCACCGGACGGCACACCAATGTCATTGAGGCATACTGGAGTAGACTGAATAGGAAACTCCCCGAGGGAGGCCCTGTATGTGGTCGAGCTGTGTGGGCTCACGTAGACGAAGTACAGTATCGTCTTTGGTTTGACCTCAATGCCATGTGTTTGACAGATACCTGGAAACTGTTCCTGTCCCCTGTTGTGCAGACTTATTCTATTTAAAAGTGTTTTTGTTATGTAGTAAGCTGCCATATTGCGAATGTATGCCGTATATTCAGGTGTACGTGTGTACCGATGAGGATGGTTGGGTAACAGCGACCATCTTCCATGCAACCTTCTGCAATGTTGGTTCGACGAGCCCATGCTGGGCCGTCGCTGAAAGTCCAAGTAGTGCGTGAAAGAACGCCTGCAACCGCTGATATAGCCTGAAGGCGTTTAAGTGCACTGTTAAACGTATTATTTCTAGGTAACGGATTTTCTTGGGTGCCAACTCCCGATTGTTACCCAGAGAGCCGTTTAACTGCCGACCAGTTTTGAATATCTCCTAGAGTAGATTAAACGAAGCAGCCTCCCATTCGCAAGTAATCTCTTCTGGATAGCGAAGTAGCATACTGGATTATTTGGTCATTAACAATACGGTGGTCTTTGGGTGCGATACCAAAGAGCGAAAGCACATTAGCACAAGTGGACAGAGATAACATGACGCATGAGTGGGTAAGTAACACCAGAACGCGGGAGATGCCATATTTTGCAAACTTGCTAACAAAGCTGTACACATACGGATATGTAGTGATGAAATTTAAGACAATTTAAATTACCGTGTAACAGCCTCGGGTTAGATGCAGACGTATTTCATTTCTAATTCCGAATAATTTAATTCAGAGAAGCACGTTAAACGGAGACTGACCACTGCGTCCATTTATCCGAAACTACGAGGAAATTAAGGTAGACCGTCGAATATGTTTTTGTTACCTTATGTCGCTTCTAAATGTTTCTCCCGAAGACCCAGTCGAGCTCTTTTCTTATTTGCCATTCACATTTTAAGCGCCAGTGCTGCTTGAGGCGTCCTAAAATTACGGAACCTTAATTCTCTGCTTGTAAAAATCAAATTGCCCATGCCGAAGCCTGTTTCTGTCGTACGTTTAACATTGATCGGACGGAAAACTTGTCCGTCGGCAGGATAAGAATGACCCGTTTAAAAGATGACATTAATCGCATGATTAAGGGGAGAGTAAAATTCGATTCACAAACTTTTGGTTGATTTTTGAATATGGCTTCCTCCCAATACTTCTGTATTGCTTGAGGGCAATCAGAAGTTTGAGGCTGCTTTCGGCTATGATTAGAATCTGCCTTACAGGCAGCCACCAACGCCTTTTTCGAAATATGGCTAGAAACAGAATAAAAAATTAAGAATTACGGCAACCACACAAGGTTACCTACGTCCATGCTACCTGTTTTTTTTTCGCGTAACCGAATACGCTGTTGCCTTAATGTCTACAATACGTTGGCGCCTATAGACATATTTTTAAAGATTCATGTGTATAAGGGATCGTGGTGGCCTTAAATGATGCATGCTTCGGGGCAATATTGACTAAGACACAGATTGTGTAAACGCTTCCTTTAAAATCTTTTCCATTTCAAACAATTCCCACCTGTTTGAATGCATTACTAAACGGGATTATGGCTCGTATTAATGCGCAAGTTATATTTTATGCTCTAATGCGCTTCTTTTCAGAGAACTGCGTCGTAAAGGTCTGGGGGGAGATTATTTTTAAAACTGTTCACCTAAAAGTTATTGCCCGAAAATTCACCTTTCATTGACATTTTACGAATAAGAACAAAAGTACCAAAACTCACAGTGAAAAACGAATGGCTAGCAAATCTCACATCATCTTCTATGTGAAAATATTTTCTGTTAAAAAATGGTTCATTGTATTTGAAAATGTAAATCTCCGGTTTTCCGCAGAAGGTTAATACCACACTGTAAGGCACTGCGTTGTACTTGAGTTGCTTGGCACATTAAGTTGGCGCGCAGTTCATAGCACTAATCAGCAACGTCCAGACCAACGAAATCTTGCCTGGAGGGTTTACAAATAATAAAAAGGGTTACGTTCTCGAAAATATCAATACCTGAAACAGGTGTTATTTTTTCTTTGAAAGATTATCTACAGTTCTGGCAAGATTGTTTTCGTTCGTTATTTTAATATTCTCTGTCAGTGTGCACCCATAAATTCAAAAGTTTTCCACAGTCCATGTATAGCCTATCATAATCTTTTAGCATGCATTTGATGTCGGTCGTTTTCTCACCATTAAGTGACGGTTTTTCGTGATTTTGACTGCTTTTAGGAGCACACCACCCAAGAAGGTATTTCATCACTAACTTACACAGTATCAGTTCTGTACCGGAAGTTGTTATGGGTGAAGCTTTTGGAATATTGCCAATTGACTTTGCCAAAACGGATGCGTCTCTCGTTCTCGTGGCATCTACAATAGTTGCAAAGGAGGCATTGATTATAGTAAATAATACCGCCAATGAGCCAATGCATGGTCTGGCGTATATATACGGAAATGTGGACTGATGACCGTGAATGGTAGGCATGATTAAAAACCTCATCAGAGCGACATCGATAATGAATTAACTACATTGCGCGACCTATCGCATGAAATGTTGGCTGAAATTCTGAAATGCGTTTTCGATTAGGAAGGATTACTTGGTCACGGTTGAAATACTGATTATCTTAAGGCATACTCTTATAACACTTTGGACTCGGCAGGATGTCGGCTTTTAAATGCACTTCTTTTCAATCTCCTGTAGAAAACGTGCTTGGTAAAAAATGACTACTTAAGTAGCATGCATTCTTATAACATTTTGGACTTGGCAGGATGTCGGCTTTAAAATGCCCTTCTTTTCAATCTCCTGTAGAAAGCTTGCTCGGTAACAAATGACTACTTAAGTAGCATGCATTTTCCCCATTGATTTTCGATGGTCTTGGAAATTCCAATATAGTTTATAGAAACCACAAACAAAATTGTGCTTTCTTTTAGTCAATCAATAGAGAATCACGTCTTTGTTATATTTTATACTTAAGGAAGGAGTATAATTAGGTTTTAAAAAAGTTTTCCAATGGCCGAAAAATTTGAAGCCTGATCACTCGTTGCATTAGCGCTTAGTGATTACACTCTACAAGGTGCATGCGTTCCGCGTAAAGAAAATCCCATATTTTTCTATGTCATTAAAGGAATATCATACAGGGTCCATAAAGTTTTGCAATGGATGTGGACCATGTTGAACATTTCATGAGGAGCAGTGGTAAACGGCCAGGTACGATGTTATGTGAATGGACATATCGCGGTCTTAAGAAGTCTCATAATTAGAATCTTTTTTAAAGCCTAATTATACTCCTTCCTTAAGTTATAAAATATAAAGAAAACGCGATTCTCTATTGATTGACTAAAAGAAAGTATATTTTTGTTTGCGGTGTCTATAAAATATATTTGAATTTCCAAAACCATCAAAAATCAATAACAAAAATGCATGCTAAATAAGTAGTCATTTTTTTACCGAGCACGCTTTCTACAGGAGATTGAAAAGAAGTGCATTTTAAAGTCGACATCCTGCCGAGTCCAAAATGTTTTAAGAATATGCCACAAAATAATCAGTATTACAACCGCGACCAAGTAGTCCTTCCTAATCGAAAACGCATTTCAGAATTTCAGCCAACATTTCATGAGATAGTTCACGCACTGTACATTTTAAATTTCATCGCACAAAAATCCAGAAACACTTTTCCATTGCGAGACTGAAGGCCATTAATGGCGCGCGCAGATCATCTGAAGTCGGACACTTAAGTAAATCCGCATTCCAAATTGCAGTATTTGGTCTGTCTCACAACCTGTTAAAGGGGATTCTGAAATATTTTCCTGATTAGAATGAAACACTTCAATAAGTTGTAGTATCGATCTTTATGCTGCATATCCCCAAGGTATCTTAGTTACGCCAGGGTGTCATATTTTAATTTCAGGTTATTTGAGTAAAAGGTAAGTGTTGAAACTTTGAACGCCCTCTTTGTTACAATAAAGTAGAATATGACAATAATTTTAAAGAGGAAACATAAAACAACTGGAGAGATGTACTAGAAATAAACAGATAAACGAATTATTGTAAGTGTTAGAAACATTAACACCACTACACACACTGTATAACAGTCAGTCTATGCACGGTTGTGCCGTAGGAAATTGGTACGATCTCACTCATTTGAGGACAAATTGCGCCCGATTTACGGCGGAAAATCTACCTGTATTTTTGAGAAAAGTGGAAATAACGGCCAAGGATTTTAAGTCGTTTTCTTGGTTTTGCCGTGAACCTTACTAGAGAATGTTTTTAAATTGATATCAAGCATATTCTTCGTTGACGTTTTTGCGGAAACACATTTTTTTCAGCAACGGGGTTATTGTTTGGCCCAAACGGCGATCTACGTAAAAAAGACAGCACAGGCACTTGCCACTAAATAATTGTGTCTGGAGAGTATCATATTTTTCGTTTTTTACAAACTTACAATAAAACTGCGGCCACGGAATAGAGAAGGACCCCACTTAACCGTCAGTGGACTGTGTATCGTGTCATATGGTTCTTTATCTTAGCGAACATTTACAGGCCGTTGCAGAAATTGCACTACCAGCGACGATTACTTCCCAACAACTTCATATCTTAAATCTGTTATTGTGCGAAATTTGTTTCTCTTTTATTGTTTAATTACTACTCTCATTTCCGTTGTCGTACAATAGCGTACGATTAGACTTTCGACATAAGTCCGGGCAATTTATGTGCTTGCTCTCATGTTGCCGCCTTACTGCCTAGTATGCTGCCCTACCTATAAAACATCTTTGCCATAAATCACGTATGACGCGATCCGTAGTCTACTGACAGTTAACTGGGGTCCTTCTCTATACCGCTGCCAAAACTACCTTTAGTTGATGAACTGAAGGCGCCGTAAATCGTGACTTATTCAACGCCACTTCAAGTACTATCTGAAACCTAACGTACTGTATCAGTAAAAAAAACCTATAAATAAAGTTGACGGAAGATAATCTTGTTTAACATACATAAAACGGTACGCCCTTATGAAGAAAGTCCTGCATTGATTTAAACTATGTAAACAGACTAGAAAGACATCCATAAACTTACTATTCCAGTCGACTATGTAAGTCAGGGCTTTCGTTAGGTCTTTGTCTGCATAGCAGTAGTAATATCCGAAGCGTCTTCGTGGTTTGTAGAACACATATCCGATGCGTATTCCGCCAGCAACCGGACGAAAGCCTGAAAAATGTTACATAGTTTGTACAATTTTTAGCGGGAATTTTGAATAAACGTTTTAGAACACTTAGCATTAAATGGAAATAAGTATCCGAATGTAGCAATTAAAAAACATTCTAAGAGTCGCTTAGTAAGAGCTGAATTTGCATAGGGATTCATGTTGAGACTTCATAAATACAGACTTTGAGCGTCAGTGAGTATACATCTTACGCTGCAACAAAACGGTTTAATTTAGATGTCTACACAGGCTTTACTTTTACCAAAGTTTTGCCGAGCGAACGATAAATATTACAAGATAAACTGGTAAAGTTTATGTTGCAATTACCGCATTTTTCAGACTGCTTCAGTTCAAAGGGTTGTAGTCCACTGCAAAAGAGCCTTCCGTTGGTGTAGCAACTAACCTATGAAAAAGTAAAACACAGTTATTTCGTCACAAATTTAAAATATCAGACAGCAGCAACCGCAGAGCTTACATTTTGTAAGTCAGATTCATTGCCATTGAAATGCCACTGCAAAGTGATGGTGTAGTACTGCGAGCAGATGTCCAAACGGTCGCTCTTCTTCACGTAGAAGCCAGCTATAAAAGAGAAAAGTCTGAGAAAATTGTACAGAGAAGCAGTCTTTTTGACGGGCACGCATACATGAGAAGACTCGAATGTGCAGTCAAAAGGAAGAATCGATCGAACGTACGGACTGATTTATCACCCGCTCTGTGAAGAGTGATTGGGTGGCTATCCTGTAGCCTAACATATGAAATTGTTTCCACTTTTGGAAGCGTAATGATAGTTGTGTATATGTCGTCACCTTAAGAGAAAGACGATAAATAGGATCAGTCAGCTTAAAGAGTCAACGTAGAATTCAACTGTTACTCGATAATTCATTTTACTGGCATTCAGTCAATCTTCACCCACCACGTTGTTGTATACCAAAGAGTAATATATCAGAAAAACCAGTTAAATGCACTGGTGACGAAAGGGAGTCCCATTTAGCTGCTCCTATGGTCGCAGTTGGTTGATTAACACAGGTACGTGTCCAGTCCTTGGGTGGGAGTACTATATTCATAATAGGTCAAATAATTATGCTGAAAAACCTTTTGCATTAATATCAAATCTTCGTAAAAAGTATTCAAGTAAGATCTGGAGCATACGTTCTCCGTAGGAACACCGAAAATAGTCCTGTTTGTACGTGCACCAGCCCCTCGCCCATGGATATGTTCCGAACGGCACATTATTTATGTATCCGCTCTAAAAGGCATAGGCAAAACTTCATCCCTAATTGTTCGAAACATATTCTGACAAGCTAACTAAAAGCGCTCTTTGAATTCAAAACAGGTGTTGGGTTTGTGCATACTTTGCCAACATCTGAACTTACCCGATAACTATAGTATAGGGGCACTTCCACAGTGAGGTTTCCGGTCGCTCCACCTGGGATTATACGTCTACTCCAGTTGCAAAAGCTTTGGCCATACCTAAAAGTGACTCATGTTACGGTTACACGGTCACTGTAATACATGTTTACGTGTTCTTTAAATACAGTTTTGTAAAATATCGGTCTAGGTTTGAGTTTCACAGTGGAATGGTACCCTAAAAGGTGATGAGGGTTACGATTGTAATTAAAACCAAACAGTATGAAATGCTTCTAGTACTTGACATCATCGTGTGGTAGCACGGGTCAGAGAGAATTGACGCAAAATTGGGAATAGTTTCCACAAATCAGTTTAAATAACAGCTTTTGGAGAGAGCCTGGCAATTTTTGCGAAAACGCAAAAAATATGGGTAGAAATATTTACTCTTATGTCTTTCTACAACATCCAACTAAATTCTCTGTTCTTTGTTCTGGACCATGCTTTGCGAATAGTAACCGATATCTCAGTGTTTTCAAGGTGGTTGCTAAGTGGTAACAAGGCAGATCTCGTTTACAAAGCATGAAAAAGGAAGGCATACAAGGTTCAAAGAGTGACAAAAATATTT
Source organism: Spirometra erinaceieuropaei (assembly GCA_902702965.1). Taxonomy (NCBI): domain Eukaryota; kingdom Metazoa; phylum Platyhelminthes; class Cestoda; order Diphyllobothriidea; family Diphyllobothriidae; genus Spirometra; species Spirometra erinaceieuropaei. The sequence continues at coordinate 497,739 of CACRXP010000228.1, forward strand.
GAAAATTAAATGCAGAAAACCCATATTTTGGATATGGTTTAAAGCTATTTAAGGTCAAATATCTTCTACAGAATCGTATGCCCGCTTGTAAAGCAATCATCACTATTAAAAATGAGGCTTCCTTTCATTCCTACTGAAGGAATAGTTCAGCGAAAGTTACTCTTTCGTGAATTATGGACTACTAACGTACCCCAATTCGAAAAAGGTGAAACCGGCTACCAAGAGATGAAGGAAAACTCCAATGTGCATTACGACTATCACTTGATATGCTTTCGTAGACGCTTTATTTATTTTAGGAGTTTGAAACGCCTAAAACGCATACTACCACCCCATTGGCTGCCTCTGCAAGCAACTCGTCAACACACTAATTTTCGTGCAAAAGTCTGGCACGAAGAGACCCTTAGCTATACCAATTAAAAGGGATAAAAGTGTTCAACGTAGTGCAGGTTTGTAAAGAAGTTATAAATAAGAAATTCTGGAAGTCATACATTAGGCCTCCCACTTATGAGTGATACGCTCTGTGCCTACTTGTTGCTGGTGAACTCTTATCTTGATACTCGGCAAAAACCATTTGTGTAGTAGACTAGGGTGAAGAGAATGAACAAGTTATCTTTGAAGAAATACATGAACTTGAACCGCTGGTTAAGAGGGCAAGGAAATTAAATTGCGCAACTTCATGATACAGATGTCCTTGGAGGCCGGGCGCCTTTAACCAAGAGAAAAAAAGATGTGCTCAATCACGATGGAGCCTAACCCTCTCCTTCCACACCAGAGGCTCTCAGTCGGCCATATTGAAATCCCATTGAGCCTTTAATAAATCAGAACTCGCGTGCAGTGAACGCCAAGTTCCCCTCAGGTACTGTTACTGTTTGGTTGCTCGTGAAAAAAGCCACTTAACGTTTGCAGATATTACCTGATAATTTTCCGAAGTTACGTTTGCCCTCCCCATTACAAAATCAAAAGACGTACTGACATCGGGTTGTACCTAAAACTGTCATCGAGAATACACATATAAACATCCAAGAAGTCATGTCCGGCAAACATACGCTTTCGATTTTTCATCATCAGGCCACTACAGTAATATAAGTGGGGCCAGAATAGCTAAAATTAAATACCCAATAAAAGTAAGTATATTGGAGATGGTTGAGGGGCGTTCAGAGGTCGGTGGTCAGATTTCAGATCTGTCTGGGGCTTAGAGAGGGGGAGGGGAGGGGAAGGTGTCTGGCGATTAGCTGTCCGTTTTCCATCCCGTGATGCGACGTGGCGGGTGTGAATGTGTAGGCTATATTTGTCCTTGACCAGAGAAGCCTTAGCGTCTGTAAAAACGCTTTATGCCAGCACAAGGCTAGGTTAGCTAACCGTATCTCCACTTCCTCTGTTGTCGCACCTATTCGCTGACGCAGGAACTTGGAACGTCTCGCCGCTCTCAACCAAGTGAGCCACAATTGCGCAAAAGGATGTGCTTTTCCCCACCTTGATTAAGCTAGACAGGATGATGTTCCGCATCTACTTGGAGGGATGCCTAGTTGTTTGACCGAAATAACCTGCCCCACTGGAGCGAGTGAAGGCGTAAATGTACATGGAAGAGGTCTGAAAAGGCAATCTACTCTTACCTTCAAGGCGAAGAAGCGGGGTGCTTGTGAAAGCCAGTCTTATCTTAAAGGCTAGTTACGTCCGCGAAATAACAGTGTTTAAGCGACAATGTAGGAGTTCGCACGCCAAAGCGCTTCGAACTGGCAGTGTGGGAAACAATTCCTCCTTCTCTGCCGTCAGAATATCAGATTTTCGAGGGCGTTATCTTGTATATTTGTTGATAAATTTCTCTGCGTATCCATGTTTTCTTCTTGTGTTGCCTAGAAAAGCGAGCTCAGTCACAAGCCTATTTGGAGCGCATATTCTCCCAGCTCGGTTGGTGAGGCAGCAGACCGAGCTTCATTTTTAACCTAGTGGAACAAAACTGTAGAAATGTGTATATCACCATGTTCATATTTTCTTGTTCCATCAAACATTCGATTACGTAAGACATTCAGAAGAAGAAGACACTCTCCGTTCTCAGTTTCCGAGGGCAAAGTTTAAGTTGGGGAGCTTGACATACTTTATGTCGCAGAGTGTTCAAGTTAAACATCAACATATGGTAGATAGGAATAAATGGCATTTATCATTGGACAGAGCTGGGCTTCCTCCAGTTTGCCCATGAAGATATCAGCTGGTAGCGGTCCAAGGGATGATCCCATCGCTACGCCGTAGATCTGGCGGTAAAAGTGGCCATCGAATCTGAACTGGACATTTAGAGTGCAGCAAAAGAGCAATTCCTTCAGGTATCCGCCTGGTATTGTGACTGAAGAATCCAGCTCTATAATCTTGTCACATAAAAATCTTTCATTTTCAGTAGGAGGGATATTAGTGAATAAAGATTCGACGTCTTGGGGCAGTGTGGTTTTCCCACTGCGCAAACTCCGCGCTTGAAATTGTGTGACCCTGACCCAGGGGTGGGTGAAACATGCAGATGCTCGATAAAGGGAGATTGCGGCAATTGGGGAGCGCACCTTCGTGGTGAATATTGCGGAGAGAATGCTCAGCAAGGTTGCGTCGGGATCGCCACCTGTAGTCGATCGGTTGAGATTTTTGTGACAGCTATTTCGCTTAGGATCAAGATTCCGGTAAACGCATAACGGCGGAACGGATGACCGAACATTCAGCGACAGTGCATGAAAAGGGAAGTAGCTTTCATATCGAGGCTTAATCGAAGTTACCCAAACGAAGCTGAAATTCTTACATGTGAAAACTGCGTGAATCACAAGCTGCGTAAGTCACGATTCTATGGCCCGAAGTTTACTGGCAAGCGTACAGGCATCTCGCCGCCTAATTCAGTATCGACGCGTGGGGAGAGCGCAAGTAACCACCACCTTTAACAATAGCACTCCCGAGTCAAACTATTAAGTAATCATGAGAACACGGATCAACAAAACCGATGAAAGTAGGACAACCAACCACTCAGACGCGACTAACAACCTCTAATCACAGAAAATGCGACTACTGTTCATTAAAGAAGACATGCGGTTGCATGGTTACTGCGTACAGCAAAAACGGCACTTACTCTGCGCTCATCACGCTATCTATGACTGTCCTTGCTGCTAAGTTTGAATGCGAATCCTAAACGCCAGGACGATAAAATTCTTGTTTAAAGCAATCCTATATTCTTCCTCTTCTTTTTATTCTCTCCCTCTTCTTCTTCTTCCGCTTATCAAAATTTTTCTTCATATGCCTTCTTGATTACATATCTCCACTTCTATTAGCACCCCTTCCCATCGTAGGAAGTCGGCCAAAATGCGGAAGGGTTGACGGCGATGGAAGAGAATTCGTGATAGTTACTTCTGGCAGTTGCGTTTTGAGCATGATGGACTCACCAATTTCTTGAAGAAGAAGAAGAAGAAGAAGAAGAAGACACGATCGCCGGGACAAGAGCTTTATTAGCCTGACGTTTCGGATCCCTGTTCCAATCCATCATCAGAGACATAAGCAGATAAGGGTGGATCATGCATATGCGGCTGCAGTATTTACAGGATGCAGTAGCCATGCTACCGCATACCTATGAATATTCACGGCTCCCTCTCCTTCATCAGGGATCGTTGCACGTGGCGTGATGGCCGACGTTCACGTCGTTAATTGCTGCAATTTCATCACGTGCGTTGGATGTTGGCGTGATGATTGGTCGATCATCTGACGCGCTGACCGGGGTGTTCGGACGTGTTCACCAGTGCGTTCCCCGCGTGACCAATTACGCCGCCTAAACGGAGTTTCAGTACGGAGTATTGAACGGGAAGATCATTGCAGTTGTTAATGGACTGGGTACCGGTAAACCATAACTCAAGCAGCTCCCGGCTCACGCGGTTGTCACCTCTTGCGGGAATTTCGGCCGCGTCAAATTTGAATGTGCGGCCAGAGCCCGTCGAGTTAGCCGCAAATTGATAGCTAGCGTCATTTCTCCGCACTGCTGCAGCGTGTTCGGCCAGTCGCGTTTTGAGTTGTCTTCCGGTTTCTCCGACGTAGTTGCTTTGTCCGCAACTGCACCAGATCCGACAAACCACTCCAGACTTTTCTTGCTGTGGCAGTGGGTCTTTCGGTTTCATTAACTGACGCCTGATGGTTGTCTCCGGTCTGTGTACAACTCCAATCCCAAGTGGTGCGATAAGGCGGCCAACAGCTTCCGAAACGTTCTTGACATATGGAAGTGCCCGCCAAGACTTGGTGTCCGTGCGGTTAGGCCTTTCGTCCCTTTTGCATATGCACCGGTCGACGAAGTTGCGCGGGTAGCCATTGGCTTTGAAGACCCGTCGGAGGTATTGTTATTCGGTATTCTTGTCTTCCGGCTCACTGCAGTGCATTTCGACATGCCGATAGAGCGTCCTTACACAACTGCGTTTGTGGCTGATTGGATGGTTGCTGTTGAGGTTCAGTACTTACATCTTATTTGTCGCTTTCCTGCACACCTTGGTTTTTAGACCACTACAATCTTTGCGGCATACGAGGACATCCAGGAAGGTCAACTGGTTGTTCTATTCCACCTCCATCCTTAAATGTATGTCAGGGAAGACCGCATTCAGACGTTCCTTGAATGTCAGCAGTTGATCCCGGTCGATAACGGCGAAGGTATCATCCACATATCGGGCCCAGAAATGCGGTTTGTGTTGTTGGAAGACCAGCAACTCTAACCGTTGCAAGGCCGCTTCGACGATGAATCCCGAAATCGGCGAACCCATTGGTGTGCCCTTCACCTGTTCGTAGATTGTCCCGTCGAACGTGAAGTACGTCCTGAGACAGAACTTCAGGAGCTAAAGGACTTAGGCGCGTCCTAGACGATTCTCCGTTTCATCGTATTTGCTTTGTAGAAGCCGCTCGATTGTCTCGATCGCCAGATCCTGGGGAATAGAAGTAAAAAGGGATGTAACATCAAAAGATACGATGACCTCATTTGGATGGAGGCTTACCCCTTGGATTTTTTCCAGGAATTGTGCTGACGAAGAGACCGTGGTGTCTGACTCAGCGACCATCACGCCACGTGCAACGATCCCTGATGTAGGGGTGAGCCGTGAATATTCATAGGTATGCGGTAGCATGGCTATTGCATCCTATCAATACTACAGCCCCATATGCATGAACCATCCTTATCTGCTGTTGTCTCTGATGATGCATTCGAGCAGGAATCCGAAACGTCAGGCTAATAAAGCTCTTGTCCCGGCGATCGTGTCTTCTTCTTCCTCTTCTTCTTCAAGACTGCTTCCTGGGACTCGTCTCTTCGCTTCTATCACCAATTTCTATCGACTCCTTCGCACATGTAATCATGCTGACAGTACTCACTCTGGCCGTATAGTTAAAGCCTAGCATCCTTTCGGCAGTTTATACGTCTGCGATCATTATAGCAAGATTTACTCAGAAGTGCTGTCCTTACCTGAGTCTGCCAGTCCTTCTCATAACAAGGATCATTGCTCCTGGGGATCTACTACACCACTGCGTTTCTTTGCGAGGATATTCTACGGAATTGCATATGTTGACCGGTTGTGGAATCCAGAGGCCCGGTTTTTGTTGCTTACTACCGCTAGTGGCTGGTCGAACGATCAAAAGTCTTTCAAAAGTGCCTCTGATGCAACTCGTTTTCCAGACCGTATCCACACGCACCGTGTGCATGTCGATGCAGACGTTGTCCTGGGGGTTTTTTTTAGTGGTTGAATCAGATGCCGTCGTCTTATCGTGAAAATATCCCCTCGGGTGCCTAACGACGCATAATCAATGTTAAGGATGCACACTATCTTTCAGATAGGAATGCTGCTCTGTTATCATGGCTAGGTGAACATTGAGTCATGGATGCGAAATATTGCATTTTATTCTGACTCCAATGTCAACGGGTTTTATTTTCTGTCAAAACCGTTGGTGGAGATGGAAATTAGGTGCTTATAAGTTGGCATAAAAGCAGTCGTCGGCTATAAGTTTTACGTAGTAAACTATGGAAAGCCTACTTTTATTAAATAACAGAATAGTAGCGGGATAGTTTTATAAAAGAAGACGATGGAGGATGGGCAGAACTTCCTGACATATCAGCCGTCATCAGTCCCGAGGAGTGGATCACCTGGGACTCGATACCACGGCCTGTTGTTTAAAAGTCCAACACCCCTAACAACTGAGCCTGGTGCTCGTTGTCCTGTCGGCTGCGACCGGGTGCATACAGTTGTGGATAGGCGTTCGCCCCGATCTCGCTACGGAACTCACTCGCCCCGTTGTGCCTTGGAGCTCTCTCTCTCTATTCCTCTGTCAGCTGCCGCACAGCGGCGCGTAATATAGGCAGAATAGCAGGCAAGGGAGACTGGAGACTGGGTAAATTTGCGTCGTCAATGTTGGCTACGGCTCCGTTTCTCTGAAGTGTGTTCCTATGCACTGGACGTTTTCAGAATACAAGCAACTTCTGGACATCATAACTAGCAATCCACTAGGAGAATGATGTCACTACGCAACTGAATAAATGCGAAAACCGTTAAAGCATGCGGTCGAAATATTTATTACAAAATCTTTATTGGAAACTTCAGGTTGCAAGACAGTGCCTCAGTTCCTTCTAACTTCTATCAGCAGATTGTACGATGGAAATTCACCACTGGACCAGAAAAAAACATCCGACTTCTGTTTACGAGAGTAAAAAATTAAATGTGACTGCACATGTGTGCCACTGAGGTGCTCCGCACCCTAAGGCTACTCACATCGCACTGGCTACTTCTGGCAGAATAAAAACTGTTTTTGATTTCCTTTGTGATTTTGCAAAAAATGTCGTCTGCGGTTGCGCGAATTTAAGGAAATTACGCTTTGCCGCCATTAAAAATGCTTTTATGCGGATCCATTTGGCGCCTTCGCTTAAAGCACAGTCGATTTTTCATCGGGAGCTCCTTCCTGCAAACACAAATGCTGGCAGACCACGTCAAAATCTAACAGCCACAGGTTCTGCTACGAAAAATAATCTGAGTCACTGCAAACTGCAAACGACGATAATCAGAAAAGTCGTTAGCACTATGCAGATACGGCACTTTAACAGTAATCACCCTTAAAGAGGTAGCAGCCTCCACGATGTGTTCCGAGGAGTTGAAACACGTTGAAGGGAGCTGGAAGACAAGGCCCTCATAACCTCACGAGGGCTGGTCAGTGCCTGGGCCGTTTTATCGAGCAAAGCAGGTGCCGGGCTAACAGACGACGGCCAAAGAAACAACAACTTAAAGTTTTAGAGTTGCGAAAATTCCCATAGCAGTAATCAGAAGACGAGGTGGCGAGCATACGTAGCTTTCGATAAATTCTCGTCGGGCCAGTACAGTTATATAGGAACGGGGTAGAGGTAAAAACATGCAAGCGATAAGAGAAGTCGATAAAAGTACTCCTTAAACAAAGGCGGGGTGGGGGACTGTGGGGGAGGGGGTGGGGGTAATAATAGTCATTGTCTGGAGCGGGGTGAGAGCGCAAGTGCGCGGGGGGGGGGAGTTGCACCGTTAGTCAGCCGTCGACCACTGTAGGCGCGGAGCCTGAACGTGGTTCTTCTGAGCGCATGAGGTTGGCTTTCGTAACCTAATGGCGGCCGCTTCCGCTGTCGCTAACAGGCGCTGGCCTAGTAGCTTAGGGTAGCTCGATGGGACCTTATAAATCACACGAAAAGCTTCATTGGACTCCACACGATGTCCGAATCGACAACATGCGCGAGAATGGCGCTGCTTATACTCCTCGTTTCGCCTTTTCCTAGCCATGCCGGGAGGTGTTCGCGTATTCTTTTGGATAAGCGCCGACTCGTGCGACCAATATAACCTGCTCCACAGGAGCAAGTGAAGGAATATATGCACATTGAGGTGGTCTGCGGTGGCAACTTATCCTTACCTTCTCCGCGTAAAATAGGGTTAGTAGAGAATGATATTTGAACCCTTGCTGCTGGGAAGGTTCGCGAGACAGCTTGATCAAGGCGTCTCCTAAGGAGTTCACTCGTCGCGTCCCCTTGGAAAGGGACTTTGAGGAACAAAGTTTTCTTTTCAGCGGTCGGTGTGGCGGGTTTAACCGGTCTTTCGACAATGTTCTTTGCAATGAACCTGTCAGGATACCCGTTTTCTCGAAGGAAGTCCTGGATTTTTCTGAGCTCCTCCTCGATGCTATCTGTTGAGCAAATTTTTCTTGTTCTTTGTGCCAGACATCTGACTAGATTTCGTTTTTGTTGGAGGGGTACGAAACTGGCAAAGTTCGTGTATTGTCCAGACCAGGTTTTCTTCCGATAGACGCTTCTTCGGACACTGCCGTCAGGTCTCCTGCTTAGAAGAACATTTAAGAAAGGGAGCGAACCGGCCGTTTCGATCTCCAGCGTGAATTTGATCGACGGATGTGCCTGATTTGCCGCATCTAAGAGGGTAGCTACGTCGGTTTCTGCAGTGGCAATTGCAAATATATCATCAACGTAGCGACCGTAATGTTTAAGCTTATCGATCTGATCGCTTAGTTGGAATCGCTCTAATTTGCCCATGAAGACATCTGCTAGGAGAGGTCCAAGGGGTGAGCCCATAGCAACGCCGTCTACTTGTCTATAGAGTTGGTTGTCGAACAGGAACTGCACATTTAATGTGCATTTTAGTAACAGTTCCTTGAGTGCCTTCGTCGGGAGTCCTATTTCCTGCCGACTGATAGATAGGAAATCACAGATGTAATCAACTGTCTCGGTGACCGGAACGTTTGTAAAAAGTGATGAGACGTCTAGCGAGAACATCACCATGCCTTTGACGTTAAGGTCTTTGATGTCGTCAATGAATTCAAAGGTATCTCGGTAGCTGCGTGGTGCTAGCTGACGCTGTACGGGCTTGAGTTTCTCTGCTAGCCACTTTGCTATCGCATGATACGGAGAGTTTCGCATGTCTAGGATTGGACGGACTGGCAGGCCTTCCTTATGGATCTTAGGTAGACCATATAGTCGAGGGATATGTTTGCCAACTGCTCGGAGGTGTTCTAGGTCACGGTCGGTTATGTGACCCCCTGTGTGGAGCCTTCTTAGACAGTCAGTCAGTTTCCTCTCTACTTCTTCCGTGCAATCCTTTTCTTTGTCTACCTTCCTGAATTTATTCTGGTCTGATAATATGGACTGTAGCTTCGCTACGCAGGATTATGTCCTGCATTAAAGTAGTCTCCGAACCGTTCTCCGGACTGTTGTAACCGACCAGTGCAGGCATAACCCATCGACACCATGGAGCACTTTGTCTGTCTTTTATGTTACCTAAGGACACGTTGCCGCTCACCGAACACTCAGCAGTTGTCAGTCAAGTATGTTCTAATTATAAGGACTATAACTACACTAGGAAGCCGGGTGGATATTGCAGACGCACATACACATGCACAAATTGAGAAGTCCGAGGTTAGATCCAAAGGCAGCTGAATACTGACAATATTCAACATTCTGGGGGCTGCTATCTTAGGCGAGGCCGACAAAAAGACCAACGTCTGAGACGTAACATTCAGATGTCAACTGCGTCAACAGGCAAATTGACTTTCTTGTAGGCTATGAAGTCCCGTACCGTTGAACACACACATACACACACACACACACGCGACAGTCCGAATGTCGTGCCCAACAACGTCCACCGTGTGCTCCACAGCGAGGTGAGATCAGTCGTGGCGACTTGCACGTGAGTTAGTTTATAGTGGTAGTAGACTTGCACAGCATCTACCGCACTTTCTCCTACTCCCCACAAAGACCCCGCGTCAAGACATAGTCATGACGACCGGAGGCGAAGTAGGGCGCAGTTGGAGGGCACAGTCGAGCCCGCACCTTGGCGCTCCGCTACACACCACCAGATCCATAACAAACACTTGACCAAAGATTTTAACCGACAACAACAGTGGGGGGAGTGCATTGATGGTCCCTGTGGATGGCGGAGGTGACGCCAACCTGCCTGTTAGACAGCTAATGGGGATTACAGGGCTGACGGCAACTGTGGGACCGTGAAGTTGCGGACAGGGGAAGCTAGGTAAGCGTTAAGGCGAACGGCGAGAACTGTGCGTAGATGGTCTGCGGTTATGCAGGGATGGGGCAGCGGCTATTTTCGGAGACACGCGGTTAAAGCACCTCCGTCCTCGATCGGCGCCAAAGTGGTCACTGTTTTTACACAAGCTAATCCGATTCCTTGGACGAGACACAACTGCGCTGAGACACAGCCGCGCCCATAAAATGTTGCCATCTCGTGCACGTCGGCTGGAGCCATAGACCCACGTGATCATGCGCCCCGATTCACCCCGTGGACCAATCAATCACATGTTCAACAGGCAGCTAATCACTTGCTCAAGTCGGCAAGGACATGTTACAAACTGCTGCTCACGCGCTCCCGAGCGGACTCCTTTTGCCGCACACGCGGATTGCCAACTCACGACTACAAGCCCTGTGCACAGAGAAAATCGGGTTTCACAGTTCTCTGTTATCTGTCATTAGTTCATATTGATCCAGCCGTGAAAAACTCAGCGTCTCGTTGGGACTCGAACCCACGCAGTAAG
>CACRXP010000228.1:517200-627582 GCA_902702965.1 Spirometra erinaceieuropaei
TGGATGGCAAGACTACAAATGATTCCATTCTTCCCAAAAAACTAACGGTTCCTTAAAACATTGTAGCTGTTGTATTTGCGAAATGTCCCAAAATAGTATCGCCCACAACTAGTAATCAGTGTTTAACTTGCACTTTATTTTCAGGCAGACAAATATGCAGTAAGTGACGATCCGCCATCAGTAAATACTTTTTCATTTTAGGCTTGCGGGAGACTTTTTGTACGTTCAGGCCTTCCAACAAGAAATTTAAGATGTGAACAGCACAAAATTAACCGATCGCGAAATGTAGTGCATTTTTAAATTTCATCATCGTGTACGGAGGGTGCGCTGATGTAAGCGAAGAAGAAGTATCTTAAGACTATTGACAAAAAGGAAGATCATGTATGCAACAGAAAAAAATTTCTGTATACGTCGAGAGATAAATACTCGGCGGCAGTTAAGTATGCAACCGCAGTGAGGGCGCGGTGACCGAGGCCACCTTTAAAACGGCAGCAAACATAAGAGGCGTTTTACGGACGGGGTATAAACGGAAGAACATAACATCGCCAAAGTTATGTTTCAAATTATGTATAACAAGCATACATAAGGCTTCTTGTTCATGTCGATACAAAAACTGTTAGAAGGCGGACACTAAGTATGCAGGAGAGCGTGGGGGACGGGCGTTGGAGGCCTCCGGGGCGGCAGGGGTCCGCTGATTAAGGAAATGGAACATGCCCTATGCCAGATAGCCAATAGGAACATAGGAAGACTGTAAATGTCTTAACGCAAATTGTGCACTGAATCCAGGACGGTAGGAGGCGATCGACAGCAACGAACAGTTGCGCAATTTGAGAAAAGTCGTCTAATCACCACAAGGAGGCGAATAATTATTCACTGAGGACGAAAAGTTAACTGTAATTCAAATGTATTATTAAAAATAAGATAAATATTATATACGATGGGACCTACGCTAAAACGTTATCTTTTCTACTGAAGAAAAGTTAAAAACTAAGTAAATCGAAAAAAAATATGAGTTATAACAAAAACTGTAAATTTTTTTCCACAAAGACTCACGAAAATTAAGCAATGAGATTACCTGGTGATTATGGATGAAAATCACAATTAGTCTTCTTGGAGAGTAAATCATTAATCAAATACAATTTGGTTGAAACAGAACTTAGCATGTGAATCTTCATATATTTTCCCGAAACAATGCTCCCGAAATTAAATAAATAGGGATGAGGGGAACCTAAAATGCAAATTCCAATATTTCGGGCAGATAAGTTAATGCTTGTCCCCCAAAAACCACATGCTGAATTTTTAATAATTAAGTCTATGTACGACAGCGGATCGGAAACACTAATTTCAATTCCCAAATGTCTAGAATGATTTAAAAAGTGAGATAAGGTACGTATTTTAAGCAGACGCACTACTTTTAACCCCTCGAAATATGACAAAATTAAACAAATAAAATTGCGTACGTATTTAAAACAAATGTGTTAATTTTTGTCCTAGAATGTTTAACTTGGGTCGAATTAATTAGCATACGGTGCGAATTTAGCATGAAAACTCAGTCGTCACCTCTAAAGTTTATATTAGAAATCAAATAACCCAGCATCAAACTGTAATTCGTTTATCCGCCTCTTGGAATTAGGAGAGGCAAAAAAATGCACCACAACCCTTTAAGGGGTAGAAGGCACAAAGTAGAATAAACTCCAGGAACGTGTGAAAGGGATGCATCCGGAAAGGGACAAGTTTGGTGCTGACCCTAATCCATCGCAGTGACATTCCAAAGTAAAGGGCAATGATCGACCGATCCCGCCCATCGATTTATGCATGCCACCGAATACGACTAGGCAAGGAATTAACACAATATGGGCAAGAGATAGCAGGAAAGTGGCCCAATCTAAGCAAGGGAAACCCATAAAAACACGCCTGCTTAAAGAAGGACAGTAAACAAGCGCCATGGCATTAAAATAGGCGAGCAAACAGGTACTTCAACAAATCTTCCAATTGATTTTCTGATTTAAAATGAAATAAATCAAACGACATTGAAAAGTATCATATTAAGTCAATTATTAAAAGAATGATTATTAGTTAATGCTTTTTAAATAGATACTGAGCACACGCATTACGATACCTCCATACAAATAATTTCCGATCGCTCATTTATTAGATGAACCAAACAACACACTTGCATTTCCAAACCTGCCTTATTCTGAAAATCCCGATTAAATATACCTGCAGAATAGTTGTTTTAGCATCTAGTGAAAGACCCTAATCAATGTTGATAGTTGCTTTTTGAGGGTCTTCCCGAAACGCGGGACTAAACCACTTGATATACAGAAAGTTAACGACTTCCAACTTCACCAACGTTTGCAGATCTTTCAGTTTCTGATCATAAGAAAACTTCTTTTTCTCCTACCTCAGCCAATGGACGATTTATGTTTGGCTGCTGTATCTCGCTCAAGGTAAAAATGAAAATCGAGAACAGAATACACGAAAAGTCTTCTTGTAACTCGGAAGCATGCATTAGGCGGCGGAACATCCACAACTTTGCAGTTTACACTAAATCTTGTAGGATATCTAGACGAAGAAGTATAAAAATAGTTTCTCTGAAATTTGTCACTATTCTGCATTAATAGACAAATACGATGTTGTACGAATTGTTCTTAGTCATTTGACTCGAAGTATCTTGCTTCCATCCTCTTCCTCTTACCAAGGTGGTTACCACTTTTTAACATGCGCAATATTTCTTTTAATATTTCTTTTGTGTTTCCATTTAGCTGTGGTTCTTCCAGTGTTAATTTGGAGCCTCATTTGGTGTTTCTCGTGGGAATTAAGAGGGGCTGGGAATCTCTCATGAATTTAAGCGTATTTCAAAGTTAATGCCAACTTTTGTTGTTTTCATATCCTAATAGAGAATGTCTTGTGATTATGTGTCGACATATGGACTGCTTATAAGGAACAGCTTGCAGAAGGTGAGATTTTGCACACTGGAATGCTGCGATCGAAGAGGAATATAGGACGTTCCATCCTCTTGCAGTTCATGTGTTGTACAATATGGAATAGGTGTGTTACCCGTGCTCAGATATGAGCATGTAACTCTATTGCGGTATCAATCAGAGGAGCGTTCACAAGTGGGCAAGCACTTTCTGAATTCCTTCTGTGTGGAATAACTCGAAAGCAAGAGCCTTTTATTTTGACTCTGCATGACGAACTATTTTTCCTGAATGTGCTGGCTGCATCCTTTCCCGCGGTTTCTGGTGTCAAAGCGCATACTTTAAGTTCAACATTTTCCCTTCAGATACTCCTTAGATCCATGATCTGCCACAAAAGCGAACGGAGGCGAGCTAAAACATGCCAAGTAATCCTTTGGGGAATTTTAGAAAAGCGTACTCCCACCAAACACTTAAGGATAAACAATGAAATTGGGAATAATTTTCTCCTGTCAGTGCTGGGTGCTGACTGAAAAAGTTCGTAGTTTCTTTTTGAGCATAATCAACCGCTCCATGCTTTACTTCGTAAGATCTCCTCAGATGCTCTGTGCAGCAATGTGTATTCCGCAGCTGGGAATGCCCTGACAGCAAGTGATATTAATGACTCATGTTTTCTATAGTAAGTAAAGACCGTTACGTAGGCCGGGTTGAACCGGTGGTAAGGTAGACAAGAAGAACGTTAAACGGCGAGCGGCAAAGATTATTAATTTAAACACTGAAATCATAAGCTAACATAAGTGGTCTTTAACATTTTCGCTGACAGTGCATTGTCGCTAGTGCTGTTCCGTAACGAAGAAGTATTTCTTAAGTCACTGCACATTCGAAATATTGCCTCCATTTTCCAACATGTGATGGCCATTTAGGGACAGTAAATTGAGAGGCACTCCTATCTAGTTGAATCATATCTTCTGTTGGAGTTGAGTTCCATTCGGTGTGCCAAATTAGTCCGGCTGTGATTACTTTTATTTTTAATTATAATCTACGATAAAAATGTGCTTGTAACCTATGGAGCTTACCTTACATCATCTACATCTTATAGTGCATGCGGTGTAAAAGGACAGAACGATACGAATTAAAAACACAACGCGATTTCTCCTACCTCATTTCTATAGGAATGCACTCCTGTGGGCAGAATGGTCGATCTACAGTCAGTTCGATGTTGTTTTTCATACAAATGCACTACAATATGAAGTGAAAATAATCCAATCTTCGGTTAGCTCTCAAATATGCATAAAAGATTACAGTGGTCAAGATTTCTCAATCTGAGTATAGTAGACATGCGTCAACATGAGCAATGGTGTGCACTAACTTGTCGATATTATGACAAAAGTCATTAGAATATTATTTGACAGCTATTATATATCGAATAGTAGAAAATAATAAAGATACGATGTGAGTTGGTTTGTTGAGTGCAGCGATTTGCGCGTCTGTGTTTCCTTTTGTGTAGGATGACGCGGGTACTAAACAGCACCTTTGTGCTGGTAGTGAACGGGACCAGGGCGGATGAACAATTGTCACGTTTAGCGGAAACCGAATAACAAGAAGTCATGCCCGATGACTGGACAAAACCATTTTGGACGTCAGTGTGCACTTCAATCATGTCTGAATTTATGCAAAAGGAGAAAGGCGCAGGAATAGAAAAAAACTATGTCTACGACCGAATATCGGGGAGATCATGCTTATGGTTAATCTTGTCGGAGTATTCCGAGAGGGCAAGGCCTGCAAGGACGTTTTAGCTGGCTACAATTCTTTTGGTAGAGTGACAAATGTCCAAGTATAACTATCGCAACAAACAGTTTAAGAACTATGGACAGCCTTTGGTAGGCCCTGTTCCAAAATTAAGACGCGCAGTTCGAGACAATACGTTGAATTGTTGGCTGTGTTGACAAGGCCAAAGTTTTCGGCAGAATGGCCCAGTTTGCAGAAAGTTGTCCTAGTCGTACGTTGAAAGCACCGATGCTTGTAAGGCAGAGGCAACTAGGCAATAATGCGCTGAAAAATATCGAATATTGTCTTCGGGCAGAGCCGAATAAGAGAACTCGCTAGGCGAATTTAGTCTGCCAAAATTTCCCGGCTGTGATTACTTTTATTTTTATTTTTAGTCGATGACAGAGACCTGCTTGCAACCCATCGGGTTTATCGCACGCCATCCACATCTTGCAGTGCAAGCAATGTAAAGGATTAGAACAGAAGGCATTAAAAAGACACACCGAGTGCTCTTACCTCATTTTAATAGCGAATGCATTCATGGACGTACAGTCAGCTCGACAAACCCGATTATGCCGTGTTTCAAAAATAGGCATTACAGTAAGAACTGGAAGTAGCCCAATACTCACCACAAATCTTCTAAAGGCTTTCAAAGATGCGTAGGCGATTACGATGGTCAAGCTTTGTTAGTTTTACAATAGTGGAAGTGTGCCAACGTGAACAACTATACATGCACTATCCTGTCGATCGTGGAACAAAAAATATCTTTGAACTATTTTACTGGCTAAAAAGAATAATAATACGATGCAAACAGGTGTGTGGAGTGCTGCGATTTGTGCGCATGTGGATCTTTTTGTGCGGGATACAGTTATAAAACGTCAACCCTTCCAGTCTATCCCGTCTGTGTGATAATAGGAGCATTTCACACTAGGGGGTTCTCGGACATTGCATTTACATCATTTATACAAATGTTCTGAGCGGTCAACCTGACTGATTAATTATAGCAAAAACGTTTAGATATAAAATTCCTAGAGTAGGACATTGAAAGCTCTGAGATGCAAAAAATTGGTATAAAGGGTTTAAAAGCCTTTCTGGAAATTCCTGTATGCTTTCTTAGCATACGGATGCGTGGGGTTGCACGTCGTCTTAAACTTGTTTCATTGACAGCTCAGTAAAGATTAAAAATAGAATAATTTTCGCTGAGTCCTGAGGGCTGAGTTTTGCATAGTCCGCCTGACCTGTTTTTATGCGTGAAGGTTCTGTTAAAGTGGAAAATAGTTGCTGTTCACTGTTACGCTGCATTCTACACTATTCAAGTAATTCCTTCCGCCTGAAATATGTTCGAGGTCGATCAAAACTTCGTGAGGTTTGCCACCTGCTTACTTAGCGATCTGCTTGACAGGATTTTCAGGATCCCCGTCCCGGCAAAAATTACGACAAAATCGCTGCCTGAACTGAAATTTCACCTATAGTGACTCAATTTGTTTATCCTATCGATGCTAGATTTAGATACCAACCACTAATGCCATTGCTTACGCGAGAGGTGCGCCAGTCGGGGAGGAGGTTAAGTTACGCCATCAGGTTCCAAAGGGACTCGAAAGGTAACCCTGTCGGCGGTGGTGAGCCGAACTGTCAGAGAGTTTCACTCCAGTGGGCGATTGCGCTCTGCGAACGCATTATAAAAATCGAAAACAGATTTGCCTTCAAAAAAGACGATTCTACAGCCTGTAGGATTTGAAGCTGCTTGGCGTCTTGAGTACTAAAATCCTGTGAAATCCTACTTCGGAGACGCCCATGTGCGGTTTTTTCTCAGTTATTTCTGTCGTAAACACAAATCAGGTCTTTTTTTCTGAATAGATGGCGCGTGCCTCCAGCGATACGACTTGTGAAAAATCGCAAGAAATTAAGGTTTCGTCCAACAACCTTGCTTTACCCTTAAAAAAACCAGTAAAATATAGTGCATGGTCAAATCCCACGCCTCCGAAGCAATGGAAAATTTTACCAGCACATTGTGAAATTATCATTTATTTAATCAGTCACGGAAGGGCAATATTCCTTTAGTTAGTGGAGCTGCTGCCTTGTCCACACAGTACTTTTGTTTTCGGAATCTCATGACCAATATACACGCAAGCAAAATCCCGAAGGAGTCGAATCGTAGTCGACAAAGATGTTGCGACATGTAAAATGTAAATAGCCATATTCACCGAGGCAATGTGGTGCCGATTAATGGAGACAGACCTTTCCCCCTATAGAAAACTGCCCAGAATGGATGGCCATTAGAATTCTTGTCAAGGGTATGGTGGAGGACCCCACTTAACTGTCGGTAGGCTGTAGATCGTGTCTTGTGGCGTTTTATCTTGGCATTCATTTGCAGGCCATTACAGACATCACATTGCCAGCAACAGTTATTTCATATGATACCACATCATTACTCAAAGTCCGTTATTGTTTGAAAATTTGTTTTTTGTACATTTTTATTTGACGAGCTCGTTTCTGGCGCCGCACAAAAGCATACGGTAAGAATTTCGGCAGAATCCAAACAATTTCTGGGTTTTCTTGCATTTTGTCAGTTTACTGTCTAGCGTTCCGCACCACCCAAACAATTCCCATTACCATCGTTCCCATTGGCAGTTAATCAGGATCCTTCTTCTTGCTAAAGCTTCGGAAAGGCAGCTGATACGATGTTGGTATTTATTGAGTGCACTGAATACCAAGAGATCTTCGAACTGCTTGACTTCTGCGATGATTCCACTGAAAACATTGAAGAAGGCAATTTTGGCGAACGTGATATGCAGAAACCCATCCTTAGGTCTGTGAAGTAAAACTACAAAGTTATAATAGCCAACAATTATTAGTCATCGTGGAGAGGGGAGATGAAAGTGCGGAGGAGTCACGGGCCTTAGAGTCCCCTGGACACTGGTATGTTTGTTTCCGCATCCGTGCTACAGTGACGAAACTTAAGCATGGGTAGGCTCCTCCTCTACCCTTAGGCTCCTGACAGGAGCGACATGTCATGACGTCCTCAAACCTCTCCGGCATAAGTACTGTTTATTGACTGTCATATCTTTCGCTACCTTAACGTCAACTTCGTATTAATAATATACAGTCCTGAGGATGGGTAATCAAAAACGTACATATCAGAACTTATCTTCTTCAATGTACCCATGACAGGACTTTTTATTCGCTACAATCCTTTATTACTGAACCATTACTACATTTACTGAACCATTACAGCCTTACAGACTCGACTCGCTGGGGTAGTTAACGAAAACAAAAGTATTGACATGCTTCGGGCGAAGACAGCCAATGAGATAGCACTTTGGATTTTAGACGTTCCGAACTTCTAAAATAAATACAGAGTCTGTGAGAGTATAACACATGATAGTTATAATGCACGTTGGAGCATTCCTTCATCTCTTGGTAGCCGGTTTCGCCCTTTTTGAATTGGGGTAAGTAAGCGGTTCCTAGGTCCTGAAATGTAAACTTTATTTAGCGATTTTTTCCAGTGGGAGTGAGGGTGACGTCCTTACGCTAATGATTATGAATGCTTTACGAGCTGGCATCTGACCCCTTAGAAGATATCGAACCTTACTTTACTCTAAATAGTATTTAACATATACGTCAGTGACTTTCCAATCACAAGTGACTTTGTCTCCGTTTTGATAAAAATTGATGTGTTTGACCCCATTACTTTACATTTCTATAGTTCGTAAACTATCTCCAACTTGATTGTGTGTACCGGCTACTCTTAAAAACACTGAGATGGTTACTATTCAGCATCCTTTGTCGAATATATTAAGTTAGTTAGTTAGTTAATGAATTTCGATAGTTGTTGCAGATAGAGGGAAACAAAAATTACCCTTCGCATTTCCAAGTTCTCAAAAACACAGGAAGCGTATGGTGCGCCTAAAATGAGCAAACCATCTCCACGGGCTGTAACGTCTACTGATTTTCGGGAAATTACTCATATTTTTGTGGCAGTCAACTCTATCGTGTGCATTATGCGACTTGTGGATTGATGTTCGCTGCCAAAAATCTCAAAAAGTCTAATTATATATAAAAGCACAACCCCCTGTTACTTATCAGAGTGCTCTTACACTATGATACTCAAGTCTAAGCCAGTATTTCACAAAAACGTATTTAATTAACACGGAAATATGCATAACAGCGACCGTGTAACGGTAATATGCGTCAATTTTAGGTATGGCCAAGGTTTTTGCAACTGGAGTAGACGTATAATCCCAAGTGGAGCGACCGGACACTTCACTGCGGAAGTGCCCATATACTATAGTTATAGGGTAAGTTCATAAGTCGTTAAAGTGTTTATAAATCCAATAACTTCTGAATACCGAGCGCGCTTCTAATGTTATGTATGATTTGTAGTGTGGGTACATAAATAATGTACCCTTCGGAACATATCCATGGGCGAGGGGCTGGTGCACGCACAAACAGGACTATTTTCGGTGTTCCTACGGAAAACGTATGCTCCAGATCATTTTTTATTCCTTGGACGGAGATTTGCTATTAATGCAAAAGGTTTTGCAGCACACTTTAGTAGCCTATTACGGACAAAGTACTTTATTACATCGACAGATTACGATCACCTGTGTAATTAAATAACTGTTCCTCTCCTCAACAGTGCGTTTAACTTATTTTTATGGTGCATTTCTTTCTGATATGCAACATTGCGATGTGTAAAAATTAGAGTGTCATGTAACTGTTCAATCCCCTAAAATCTCTATCAGCTGATTGGTCCTATTTGTTGTCAATCTTCTAAGGTGACGGCACACACACGACGGTCCTTACGCTCCCACAAATCGAAACAATTTCGTATGTCATGTTAGAAGATAGCCACCCAATCACTCTTCACAGACCGGATGATAAAACCGTCCGTACGTACGGAAAATTCCCTTTTTGACTTAAATATTCGATTCGCCCCTTTTTGCGTACGCCTTCAATAACGATTGCTTTTTGTGCAATTATATTTGATTAAAATGCATTCTTCTATAGCTGGCTTTTACGTAAAGGAGAACGATCAATTGGACGTCCGTTCGCAGTACTACACAGTCGCTTTGTGGTGGCATTTCAATGGCAATGAATCTGACCTACATAATGTAAGCTATTCAAGACCGACGCCTATGATCTTATACTAAGTTGGGGCCGATGAAGTTCACAGAATCATGTTTTTCTCCTTGACAGATCAGTTGTTACTTAAATGGAAGACGTTTTTGTAGTGGAGTGAGGCCGTATGGAACGAAAGGACGCACAAAATGCGGTAAAAGATAAATTATTATTGGCATTTTCTGCGACATTTAGTGTTACAACGGTTTATAGCAATGTTGTTATCACCATAGTTGGCGAATATCGGTTGTAAGTTGAACCGTGGTATAAACATCAGCAAAGGATTAGTGTTGGTACCTTTTCCGAAGCGTGTGCACAATGTATTGTGATGGGTTATGATTTAACCATTTGTTTTTGTAGTTCAGATATACTCACTTGGCGTTTTGAGTTGACCCAGTTTCTTAAAGCACTTTGATATTGAGAAGTTTAATCTCAAGTGCTGCAGTACAATCTCCGATTTATTTACAACTATTTTAGGTTTTCAGAAGGCAGAGGGCAGAATACACATAGGATACATGTTTTACAAACCAGAAACACGGTTCGGATACTATTACTGTTACGTAGACAAGGAGCAAACTAGGGCCCTCACCTATATCGTCGATTGGAAAGGTTAGTTTAAAAGTGCTTTTTTAGTCCTATGCTAATTACGCGCGGTACTCTACATGTTACACATCCCAATTCTCACTAATGTATCTGACCGACCCCAGATATTGGTATGTCTTTCCAATTTCAAGACATTGCAAATTATGCATATTCAGTGATCATTATCCAAATGTAAAATCTTACTTCAGGGTACCATCTGATGAGCTCGAAGTGCTAATGAGATCCACTCGAAACATTTTGAATGAACGCATGTTTATCTATTCATTTCGTTGTCATTGCAAAACTTAAGTCGTGACGAGATGCGTAAAAAACTGCAACGACAAAAGAACGCACATGGTGTATTTACTAAGTCAATCAGATCTGCCAAAATAAGACTGCATCGGTGAGTAAGAATTTTTATGGTCGCAGGAATTGACGTATTTTGAGCCTTTTTCGAGGAAAAACTCAGGGATGAGTATTTGCAAACATTCAATGTTTCCTATGTCACCGACGTCAGTCGTTTTTGGCTCAGGTCAGTGCGGGAAAAATGCTCGAGATTTTAAAATAAAGTGCACTCTTTGAATCTTTATAACTGCAGCCTACATACAAGGCTGCGCTTTCGTCTACCGAAGTGTCGGAAGTCATTCACGCAACAACCTTGAAGTAGCAATTGAAAACGTGATAACTAGGACAAATCCGGCCTCTATGAACAATGAAACGACATTGACTTAATGCGAGCGCACGTCAACTGTTCAATAAATAGTGGTGTGCTGGCAATGTGTAGGCGAGGTTGTTCCTTGCATGGAATACTCGTATCTGCTTTTGTCTCAGATGATGGGTTCGAGCAGCAATCAGAAACGTTCGGCTAATGAAGCTCTTGTCCCGACGATCGTATCTGTTTCTTCACATATATTTTTTTGTCCGCCAGTTGTGAGTTGGAGGCAGTGAGCTTGGTCTGCTTCCTGGAATGTAGCGAACCTCAAATGATTGTGCATTTGGCAGTTTTGTGAAACCCCTTGGCAGGGATAATTTAATATCAGGCAGTCTTAAAATTTAATCTAAATACACAGTTAAATACCAAATGCCTATAATGGGTAATTAAGTGCAGGAATTCAAGATGAATTTTATCTAGGCTTTTCCTGTGTGCCAGACGTAGTAATTATTTTGGGCCCCAACTCTCGTGGTAAATAAACGCGCCAGTTTGTTAACACGAGTCAAATAAATAGTTTATAATGGATTTAAAATGTCTCTTTGCACTTGTCTTAAATAACTATTTTAAAAGACTTTGATTTTCACGAATGGAAGAGAATATGCGCATCCCAGGTTCTTGTTTAAAAGAGGACGAAGGCACAGCTCACATCGCCGCGAAGAGCAAACGGCGTCAACGCGCCGGGGGACCATCGTTGACCAGGCGGCATAAACCAGACCTAGCCACGGACGTAGTCCCCCCTTGCGACAAAACGATATAAATGTGCACACGTTGCCGCATTCTAGCAGTCTCTGATGATGAACCTCAATGCGAGTTCGAAAGCTAAAGCCAGTAAATCTACCGTCCCAGTGATCGTGCCCTCGTCCTCTTTTAGACTTGGATTCTGATCATATATGAGAGCTGCGACAAACAGTTAACCCATCCACAACTACTACCACAACGGCTGTATAATCAAGTTTATCTGACATGGTTATCAAACTGAAATCACTGCCCATCCGGACCCATTATAGATGCCAAAAAAACGAGGGACACGTCTATCATGGCAGAGTTGAATGCGCATCGGAACACTACGAACGTCCCGCCTATAACAACCTCTGGTGCAAACATAATGCCGTGTAAGTCGTTGACAAACCGCAGTTCGGTGTGTCTATGCGGCAATATACGGAAATAGGGAGCTTCGTTAATGCAGTTGTCCTTGAGCCATGTTCTAGAGTGTCTGCTTAATCCCGTGCCATCACACTGACACACTTACCCTAAGTCTAACTCAGCTCGTACACTAACCCTGACCTCAAAGTTAACCCAAACCCTATCTCGAACTGAATCCACCACACTAATCTCCAAGGGATTTAATGCAAAGCGGTTCTTTATTCGCTCGTCATACAGCCAATATTAATAAAAGGCCGTAAGGTAAAATGCTGGATAAATATTTTGACAATTAATCGCTTGATTCTTTTTACATACGCTGCCTCTATTTTTAGCTCATTATTGAGACGAACACCGACAGTTTGACCTAACTGTCGTACATTATTTATATGCAAAACTGCAAAATCAGCTGACAGTTTTTACAGTTGCCAGATTCAAAAAACTTGTACTTTATTTGAAACCTTCAGGTGAGGTCTCACTGGCGTGGATGTGGATGGTTATAGCAAAGCAACTGGGAGCAATGTGAACACGTTAGGGATCACATGGATAAAACGACCACCCAAAAGTGGTTGCGAAAAACTTCAGTTTTCTATCAAATTAACCATTTTATGCACTCTTTTCTTCAAAATTTTGAACCGATGCTGTTCATTCACTTAACGATTGAACTACAATAGTCGGATAATGATTTGAAATTGCCAAGAGACGTGGAGTTTAAACCAATTATCGTATTAAAATCTGTTTCGGAGCAAAAGTAATTGGATAACTAATCTTTGTCGTAGCATCTTCCGTTGGCGCAACAAGGAGCACCTGCAAGCGCATACTGCTTAGGAGCACAATACTAACAGATATCCATTAATTTTTAGTTTGTGTTTTAGCGGGTCTCACTGTTTTAGAGACAGTAGAGCTTATGATGATTTAGGTACTCGACACATTACAAGTGCCTGAATTCACGTATCATTTCTAATCACTCGAGACCCAACCTTAATAAATCGACCAAATGCTCCAATTAATAATGAATGACCGTAGCGTAAATAAAGGCGCAAATTGAGCATTAAAACTAATATTACATCGGTTAGACATAACTATATCTCAAGAACTTGCAAATGGCTAAAACGCCAAAACAATCATGTCTAACGAGAAAACTTTAGTTTAACAATGCCTAAGGTCTGTTCATGCGAATATCTGATCCATTAAAACAGCAAAATCAGATCAACAGTCGAAATTAGTCCTTCGGCGCAGTTTTGAGTTAACTATTCTCCAAACAGTAGGGTACCATCAATTGTGGTGGTAAACAAACAGCCTTCAGCTTCAATAAAAACTTCTGACCTTTCTCCGACTGTGTATCATTTGCGATACCGTTGACCAAGACAACAGCAGCACCCTATATGACTTCACCAATTGTATCTTGATATAAATAGGAGTATTCCTAATGTCAAATTTCAACAGGGCGACTAGTGACTATGAAATGGGATAAAATTAGTGACGCAATTATAAGCATACTGCTTTGAGGAAATCGAGAGAAATTTCTTCCGTGAAGCTACTGTGTGGTTTTCTCTGGCAATAGGTTCTGCTGAGTTTCAGAGATTCCTTGAAATGCCATTAAATGTGTCGCGATTTTCAGCTCTCGCATTCAGTTGCCAATAAAAAGGTTCTATGTTGTGCTTGTAAAAACCTCAAAATAAGGCATTCCTTGAAATCATTTAACGAAATATCGCGTTATACGGCATTTTATTTACGCAAAGGGCTCTTTTGGTCAAATTTGTGGACTATTCCAAGCGAGAAACCTCATCGTTAAAAAATAAACGTTCACAAGCAAATCGGCGATAAATTATCTCTGGAGCCATCGAAACTCTCCATATTAAGTAGCCTGATCAATAATTTTTTGATCAGGCAATTCGCTGGCGAATGTCCGCTTTCTTTAACATTTTACAATGAGACACTCAAGCAAACTTGGATCTTTTGGCTGGTCTTTTAGTCCCCTCGAATTTAATGATGATTTTTATCCAGCGATCGAAATAAATAATGTATCTCCTTTATTGTAGTAGGTTTGATATTTTGCTTACTTTTAGGCCCCAACTCACGATTGGAAATACACGATAGAGTGACCGCATAAATTCTGCCAGTCATGCCTAAGGATGCCTGACGGTTCGACGGTCGTTGTCGACGATGTCCACCGTGTGCTTCAAAGCAAAGTAGAGTACGGACGGTGAATTTTGCGTGAATTAGGTTATATTGCTAGAAGATCTGCGCCGCAACTACCGCACTCTCTCCTCCCCGCACCTGGGCCCGATGTCAAGACAGAGGCAAGAAGACCGGGGGCGAGGGAGGGCACAGCTGGATGGCACGGTCGAGCCCGCACCTTGGCGTTCCACTCCACACCCCCCGGGGCACACTGCAAAAGACTAGGTTTTTGACTAACTAGAACAATGGGGAGGAGGGCGGCAGGGCTTCCAATGGGCGCGAGGTCTGCCGGCAACCGGGTCTACACCGCACCCCGGAATGTTGACATTTGTTATGGTGCGCAAATGCGATAACGCCTGCCAGAATCCGATATGGCTTCCCTGCTGGTCCAGCTCATCTAACTCTCCACCAAACGCTCTAGTTCACAATATGCACTTGGCCAGGATTTTTCACCACCAACAACAACAGTCACAACAGGCTTCAAAAGGATGAGGATGACTGGGCAGTCATACCCATCACCTGTATGCCTTGCGGTAACGCACGCACATCTACCGGAAGGGAACCGGGTGTCAGCGAACTGCCAGCGCATACCAGGCTACGAGAGCAATGGCTTGCTGATGGTTGCATAACACACGCTTTTAGACCTTTTGACGTAGAAGACTGCACGTGGTTTTGCGTCTAGCCTGGACCTCCACCCTCCAAGATTGGGTAACCAATTAGTTTTCGACTGAGAGGAACTATTAATAAACTGAGGGTATATAACGTGTGCATCACAGTAGGGTAGGAGTAGGGACGGTGACATGCCTGTGGGTTAGTCTATAGTGACAAAAGACTTGCGTAACCCCTAACACACTCCCTGGTCTTCCTCCTCCTGGCGCATCTTTGTCGGTTGTCATGACAGAGTGTAGAATACCGGAGCCGAGAGAAGACTCAAGGCCGATAGCTTGGCGTGTAACCACACCTCATGGCCTACAACGCAAACTGACCTGAATTTCCTATAACAAGACAAAGAAGTGGAGAGGTGTTTTGAGTTCCCACTGAATGGGAGTGCCATAAAGGCCACATTAGTCAGGAACCATTGCAGCCTGACTTTCAAACCCAGAGAGCGACTGAGTTATCCCGTCAGCTGGCAGTACATCAAGCCACGGTTTATAGCGCAGCATAATATATTCGAGCGTTTCAGATTGCTTGTATTTAGAGAGGAGTATTTGAAGAAGAAGAAGAAGAATCGAGCACCGGAACAATTCGTTTATTATCCTGAGCTTTCAGACTCGTACAGGAGTCCATCGTCAGAGGTAGTGGCAGAAACAGGACAAGCGGCAGTTATAAGGCACGTAGACCCAATCATCGACCGACGTCGCACGACTGGAGGTGACTACGAAGGGCTCTGTACGCCGGCGCCAGATCGATAAATCGATTGACCGAGTTCTCATCCGAGGCCCAGGCTTCAATCAATTCTCGGCCTGTTTTGTTTCCGGCGTGGGCAACTATTTTGGTGGCTGCTAAGTCAAACTCGTGACCCATTTCGTAGGTGTGGGCGGCCACTTGTGACAATGCGTCGCCTCGCCTCACAGCCAGCTTATGTTCATGTATGCGCGATCCGAGCATGCGTCCAGTCTGTCCTGTGTAATTACAAGGACAATTTTGACACGGAATGCGATACACTACTCCAGATTGCTCTTCAGGTTTTAACCGGTCTTTGATCTTCATGACCCTGTTGCGCATGGTGGCTTTGGGGCGGTGTGCGATTCCAACCCCTAGCTCCGCAGCAATGCGCTCGGTCGCCTCTGAAACACCCTTGATGTATGGCAGAGAATGCCATATCGTCGGTGGCGTTGATGTTTGAGTTCTCTGGTGGCGACCGCGTAGGCAGCGACTTATAAATGCCCTCGGATAGCCATTTTGCACAAACTGGTCGCGGAGATAACGGGCCTCACGCGCTCTATCTTCCAGTTTGCTGCAATGAGTTTGGATCCGTTTGAAGAGTGTCTTCACACAGCTTCGTTTGTGAGCCACCGGATGGTTGCTGTGAAAACTGAGAAGCTGTGTGGTGTTCGTTGCCTTCCTATAAACCGGAGTATGTGCTCAGTCCGACTTATTGTCTGATAAGGTAGTGGGCGCAGTGACTGACGTAGCTACTGACCTCGTCTGCACCTGTCACCTGCACCAGTATTTCACTAAACGGGGATAGGCAGCATGAGTCTCACATGCGTTTGACTGCCAGAGGTCACGTCAAGAAGGGGTGCATTGAGTGACGGTACTGGAGAGCCAGTTTGTGCATGCCAGATAAACTGCCTGCTCCCTAATCGCATGCCGAGGACTGCATGCACTGAGCTGCTTGCGTGGTCTAAGTTGAATTGTCAGTTGGCGACCATTCAAACTATAATTTTTAGCACATCTCGACCATCGACGCACTCTCTCGCATTCTTCTGATGCTCACCAGGAGACTGTCCGAACCGGTCAACCGGTTATGGCAGGTGGTTGACAGAACAGAAAACAGCTCTTCTACGCGTGCCACACACACGACCTGCCCCCGGCACGTACACACTAGGATGACTCATAAGATTTAGATTGATTGGATCCTCTTTGTGGCAGAGAAGCCACATGAATAAGTGACCAAAGGTCACGCCTCCAACTTATGTGGGAAATGTCTACTTCGTACCTGTGCTGTGTGATGTCGGAGGTGTGCATATGTGTTGATGGGAAAATGTGCAGTGATGTGGTCTAGTCAGCAGTGATTTACTGTAGGCTTCATGAGGGCGCATGGGACTGGATAAATCAATGTGATGTCTGATTGTGCGAGGGCACTGCGGGCAGTTGAGGCGATGTTGGTAGGTGTGTTGGTGCTCCAGGCATTGGTTTGCCACTCTCAGGGTTCGCAAGGAAATCACCAGGCCAGTGCGTGAGGTACGTTGCGGTGACATTGTGGACAGGATAACCTGGGTAATACTGACATGGTTGGAGTTATTATGCTGATGATGTTGGCCCCATCGGGCTTGGGATGATAGAATTGGTGGGTTAGCAATGTATGCTTGAAGTGTCGGCACTGTTGTAGATTCCATTGCCATGACCGAATAGGCAACTGTTATGAACGAATGTTCATGGACCGTGCGGAAAATCGAGGTGTAAGTGGCGGATTCTTACGCTGGTGCTAAAGCCTCATTGCAATGGATTCGAAAGTGCTCGTATTCGTGAACAGTAGTCGTGTATAGACGCACTGAGGCCTGAATGAACCGGCTATTGGGAGTTGGCCATCGCACCAGTAAACGACGTGGATCCCGGGGCGCTTATCCCGGTAGGCGTCCATCAGCACGGCAGAAAACGTGAAAGTGAAGAGAGTGGGAGCTAGGACATGGACCTGCTTCTGAGACTGCCACATTGTCTGTGAACCACATTATTATCCCGCCGCGAGGCTGACAAAGCATGTACGTGAATCGCCGACCACAGCTTTATTTCTGCATGATTTTCCAGAATCAATAACAAATTGCCGCGCTGAAGGCTCTCGTCGAAACAATGAAAATGGAATAGACGTGGGTCTGAATTGCCTTCCGTTTCTCTTGCTGGGGGTGTTTTAGTTCATGTCAGTGGTTGCGCGGTGGCATCGGGTGTTACATTGGCTTTCCGGGAGGGTCAATAGGGTGGTCCAGGTGGGTGCGAGGGAAGATTCTCCCGCAGATTTTGAATAACGAGATGTCCTTGTGGTTACCACAGATTTATCACTTTCCCTTCTGCTTATAAATATGGACAATCGTCACGTTCTCGTAACACTAAGGAACGTGTCCTTGACGTTACATTTCCTCGAATAGCGTTGCACGACCGTCCATCGTATAGGGACAGCAGTGTTTATAAAGATACGCCAAAATCTTGTCGAGTCCTAGTGTTTTCCCGCTGGAGAGTTGGCGTACGACTCGGATGGTTTCTGGGAGGGAAGGATGGAGGTCTGGCCGTTTGCTTTCGCCTGAGAGAGTCGCTCGATGGTGGCTTCAGTGATTGCGGATGGGCGACTGAGGATAATTTTGAAGTTATCGGAAAAGCGTTTTAGAAGTTGCGTTTCCTCCGCTCTGAATGTTGTATTAGGAAGCGGATATTTAGATAATTGATTTCTAGTCGGAATCTCATCCACTAGCATGATAGTATCCACCGGCCATATCTGTTGCTCGGCCGTTGTCTTAACAGGCAGATCGGTTCCCTCTTTTATCAAGGCACACACCGTTGCACTATAGTTGTCTGTTTCATAATACCACCTCAAGGAGTAGAAGTAACTGTTTGCACATCCTGAGTGCTCTTCTCCAAGCAGTATCGTTTATTTGAATAAGTGCATGATCCGAATTATGTCGTATAAGATACTTAAGGGGTTCACTAACCGAGGTGTCGATACGTGATTAACTTTTTCCAGGGAGCTTTAGTTGAGTTGTAAAAGTGCGCGTATTATACGGACCAATAATATTTCAAAGCATCTCACCCCGAAGTTAAAGTTTCAATTGTACCTTTCGGTGGCATAAGCTATCAGGCTTATCACTGCAGGTCACACTGATCTCACAAGTTGGCGTTCCAGTTACTGAGAATTCTGGCAACATTCGTCCTTTGCTGTCTGATATTGTAGCCACTGTTAAAGTCCCTGCTTTGCGCGTTTTAGAATTTGATTAAATATCGTCTCCTTTTCAATAAGTAAGTAACACAGAGAACGTCTCACCAAGAAATATTCTCCTCTAACCTGGCTGATTCGTGCTCCAAATCCCCGTCAAATTTGCCAGCGTACAAAGGCAGTGAAAGTCCAGGTTGCGCAATTTGTATGGCCCACATTGTACATTACCGCGTAATCAGCAAAGCACCCGAGTCACACATTTTCGCGGGAGTTTTTAACCACTCCAGGATGGCTTTAACCGATGTAAAAATGTAATCATTTTGCTCTGACGTATTTAAGGAAATCGGAAATTTAGGAATTAAAAGACGTACTTCATATCGACAATGACAAATGTGCAATGCATACACGGTTTTAGGTTATGAAAAATTTAAGTATGCTTTCATTTTTCACTTTAATTTGTTATGCGCGATTTTGGCCGCTATTTTGCCCTTAAATGTTTAATCCTGTTTGTAGCCTTCTGTCTCTTTTTGATTCCAATTTCATGTCTGTTCCTTTATTAAGCTAATTCTTCAAACACATCAGCAATATAAGTCACGGCTACCCAGCGCTCCCCTTTCAGCTGCGTTTCCCGCTCCCAAGGGTTCAATAACCTGGCTTCTCACCTGCATTACTCGACAAAACTGCCGGGGTATCTGCTTACCGAGAATCCTTTTTGCAGAAACTGAACCACGGCCTTCTTTTCGTCTGGCCTCCATCGACCATAGTTAGAATTTGAGATGGATCACCAAACAGTGGTCTGGGAGATCGATAAGGCGTGACAAGACAAAACGGAAGACGAACGAGTTCCGCAACCTGCCCGATCGCGACCGATAAGAACTCACGCCGGTGGCTCGATAGACAACTTAACCGTGCGAGATATTTGCTAAGGTTCATTGTCCCGCGTATGTGTACTCACATTACTGACCTGACATAAGTAGCATGGCTATCGGGATTTTTTTCAGTTCAGGTTTACAAGGCAGTTGTACTAGTCTACAGGTGGGCTGCCCTATTCTTTCTCATCGGCACTGCCACTAGAGTGCTGCATTTCAGCTCAGGTAAATAAAGGCATCCTAACGGTCAACTATACCTATAATGCTTCCATGCTTCGATATAGATGCCCATTTATAGTATTTCCCTTCCGTTCAAACGCGAGTCAATGAGCAAAATGTATCATTTCCTACTCATAAAGAGGATGTCTGACAAACACTGTATTTCATCTTAGTTCCCAGCCAATTGTGGCAGAAACACGTGTTCCTTTGTAACCAGGGGAAAGGCAAGTCATCTCGGGAGGCAGGATCAGACGAAGTAAAAGAATTTTTGCCATATGTGAATCGACAGCTCAACAAGGAACATGTTGGAGAAATTTTGACTGTCCATCAAACATTCCGATTTCCGTTGGCCCGACATTTACACACATTTGTGCATTTATGTTAGTACTCAAATATTGGTAGTGATTCTTCACATGTGCGTTAATTTCTGAATTATTCAGCATTAACACAAGAACCCTTAGAATGCCTCCCGTCCATTGTTAATAACTATTGCCAAGGACGCCTCAGGTGGGCGCTTAGCATGTGATGCTCTATGATTTAGCAGTTTTTCTAGGCTCTTGTGGCATATTTTGTTTGCAAGACGATGCGCAAGTGACTACTTACAAAAGATTTTAGTAAGTAACTTGCAGTTTGATCGTAATATAAACAGGGGATTTTTTAGCGTTCAAAAATATCAGATCAGCTTTAGCCACACAGAAACGTCTGTCCCGACTAATGACAGATATCTGGCAGCCGTGGGATCATATTTATTTGCTGCAGGGTAAAAGACTGTCGTGACTGTCAGGGGCGCATGATCAGGAGGTGCAAAGGATGAACAGCCAAGTTGGCCCATCGCAGCAAGACGCTACCGGTATGCGGACACATCTAGTTTAAGCTGTCTCAGACCAAGCCTTTAGGACTGACTGTGCGTTAGTGGCATGTCAGCAGGCCGTCGCCTGACGGCTAGACGCCTGAAAATTGATCAGCTCCAACAGTCGATCAATCGCGACCATCAAACAAATGTCCCTGGAATGATTTGTACTGTACACATTCTCTAGTTACCTCTTGGCGCCCCATTTACTGACCTAACAAGAATTCCATTAATACCTGATAACACCCATCCCTCATCCGTCACTACGCGAGATTGGTCTCGTCACATTTATATTTACGAACAAACGATGAGTAAGGAGGTAGAAGAGAGATCAAGCGAAGAGGCAATTGGCCGTTTATCTAAGCTTCAAAACTCTTGCAAGAGTCCATCGCCAGTCAACAAAGCCGTAGGCTATCAGTCGACATTTGAAGGAGGTTCCTTCAATGGACGATCGATGACGTAGCCCTGAGATGTCTTCAGAGGGCTCCACATTTCGACACCACATCAATACATCACTTAACTGAATCCTCATCTGTGGCCCAGGGTTCAGTCGATTCTCCGTCTATCCTGCTTCCTGCGTAAGTGATTATCTTGATGTCTGTGAATTTGAAGTCACGACCTGTTTCGAGTATGTTGGCCGCCACCTGCCATGATTCGTCTCTCCGTCGCGCATGTACCGTGTGCATGAAGGCATGTGAGAGCGTGTTTGCATGATCCCAGCATGCGACGGTCTGACCTGTTTAGCTATGAGGAGAGTTAAGGCATGCGATGCGATATACTTCCCCAGACCGCCCCTTGGAGTGTACTCGGTTCTTGATTTTCATGATTCTGCTGCGTATGACAGTTATGGTTCGGTGTGCAATTCCGACATCTAATTCCGCAGCAATGCTCTCGTCCACTTCTGAAGCGTCCTTAATGGGCATCAGAGGAAGCCATATCTCTGGTGGTATTTTTTGGTCCTCCTGGACCGAGCACGAATGCATTGACCTAAAACCACTTTCGGAAAGCCATTCATGAGCTTCATCTCGCCGGTTGTCGCACTGACTCGGACTTCATTTAAAGAAGGTTCTAACAAAGTCTCGTTTGCAAGCCACCTATTGGTTGCCGCAAACACTGAAATGCTCTGTGGTTTAGGTTGCTGTCCTATAAGTTATAATCTTTATTTCATCGTTGGCATTTCGCTTGACGAGCAACTGATGCTCCTGTTTTTCTTCACTTGAATTGTATGCCATGAAAGGTTTAGATTAGCAAATTATGCAACGTTCGCAGCATGTTTCCCCGACATTACCAATTATGTCATCGACGTAACGACCACAAAGGATCGGCGCCTGCTGAACAAAGACCGTATTGATTTGTTTTATAGGGCCATTTCTGCCAGTAAACCAGCGATTCGGAATCTCTCCGTGGTTCCCTTGAACAGCTTCTAGGTCTCCCCGCGAAGCTGAAGCACGTTCTAGGCAAATTTCGAGCAGTCTCGTGAGAGGCTCCATTTTCGACAAGTTCGTAGTGTGCCTCTTCAAGTCTCCTACGTAAAACTAACTGGGTCAAATTTTGGTGGGATGCATGTAAATATCCACATCGAATCACCGAGTACAAAAAGGTGCATTCAAAGAACGCGGCATGAAATGAGCACTTACATCTGCAGCATAACAAGGGAAAATAACAGCAGAACAGTCGAAGACAAGGGGAAGAATAGAAGGATCTTTAAATCGCCATGGCAGCGTTAAATCTATTGAGAAAGTCTACGCATCTAATTTAAATCGTAATCAATATCCGCGGAGAAAGGGTGATTGAAAGACAGGATATACCTAGGTAAGGAAAATAAAACAGACATCGCTGGCATGATTGTAAAGGGACTCATGATAAAATGATGATCCCAGTCGAAAATGCTGTGGAAGGCTTTCTACCTGGTACGTAGATAAACCTAGCTGAAGACAATGTCAAGACACTGTCAAGGTTCTCCAGACGAAGTGGGAGGTCGTATCAGGATGACCAGAAGCATTATTTTCAGCATGCCAATTTATGGAAATTTGAGAATTCATTTCGGCAATCATGCGTTTTCGTTAACTCATGATCAGGCAGATAGAAAATACGATATATTAACGGGGTTTATAAGTGAATCAGGGGCTATTTGTACTCATAATTCCCACGCCACCCACATGGCGAGGTTGACATGCTATGGTCATTGGTTCAAAGGGGTTGGGGGAGGGTGACATAGGCTGAGAGTGACGACTGTAAGTCGGGTATTTTGAGCACCCATCACTGCGATGAGGAGGTTTGGGCCGCGAGCAATGAGCATCTGGGGTCGGCGTTGGCCACGAAATACCGGGCGCCTGTGTAAATGTCTTCTGAAAACATAGCATAGGATTCGCTAGTCGTATAGCCACTGCCTCGGTTGCAGCTGGCGGCCATTGGTGTAGGCCTTTGGAAAAGCTTGCGGGTGTCCGGTAGACGACCGGAAAGCCTTCTTCGACATCGATTCGACCTATGGAGTTGTCTACCGGACACCTGCAAGCCGTACTGCCCATTACCCGACAGTACACGATGTTCATTAGTAGTTGAGAAGTCCTCGTTTATCTGCACAACTTAAGATAACATCTATATATTAGAAGTACGCAGAATATGATTTAGAGCTAGCCAGTCTGTTTTGTTTTGGTTGGCCGCAAATAGCTCGTTTTTGGTCCTAATCCAAAGCTGAAAGTCTCCTGGGGACAATGTCCACAAAGAATAAAGAATTTAATCTGGGAAAATGTGTATTTATGGCTTGACGGCGACATGCCCGGCATGACTGAGTATATTTGAGATCTGTCAAGTGACCAGACAAAGTTATTTTCAAGGTCTGAATATTGGTTATCTGAAAATTGCACCCGAAAGGCTGATAGCATATATCACAAGGCCCGACTAATTTGCTCGACACTGTGCAGTCTTGTGAGACAGCAAAACTTACTTTTCTCTCACGCAAATTCTTTCTGGCTAAAGTGATCAATATAAACGCTGTTTTTGTCATCTGAAACCCTGCCACAGAATTCAGACGCCGAAAATGAAGCCACATTGCCTCCAGTTTATACTCCCAACTAAGGCTGTGTACCTCAAAATTTGCCCCCAAAACGGGCCACGCGGTAGATGCCCTCCTCTAACACGGGGTCCTTATCGTACTCTGGCAGGCGTTATTGAAATACGCACCATAATCTATGCCAGCATGTCTGGGTTTGGTAGCATACCCATTTGACGACAGAGGTCACGCGAATTGAGACCCCTGCCACCGCCCATTTTTGTTATTGATTAAAATCCTGGTCACATGTTATGTGGAACGTGGGGTGTGGAGTGGAGCACCAAGGTGCGGGCTCGACTGTGCTATCCGCCTGCGCCCTCCTTCACCTCCGGTCTTCCTCACTCCGTCTTAACACTGGGCTCAGTTTGGAGATGAGAATGGTGTGTGCTAGATGCGGCACAAGTTTACTATCTTTATGTGTTAATTTACGTGCAAGTCACCGTGCATGCTTCACCTTGCTGTGGAGCACATGGTGGACAGCGTCGGTAACGACGGTCGAACTGTCGGTTCCATTTGCGAAATGGTGGTGTGTTCATGCAGCTCACGGGCAGCTGCGGCTCTGCGGACGCCTGTGTGTCGAGGCCGAAATCTGTTGAGCGGCTGCAGGCTAAAGTGTCTGGAATGACCTTGAAACAGGCTCTGTGGACGCATGTGTGTCGAGGCCGAAGTCTGCTGAGTGGCTGCAGGCTAACGTGTCTGGAGTCGCTCGCTGCAAACTGTGAATGACCTTGACACAGGGGACTTTTAACACAGACATCGCTATGGTGGCTTTCGGTAACAGCTCCCCAACGGACAGAGTGGAGTTCTGGTAACGATGGTGAGGTAGACGGTGAGATTTAGGTACTGGACTAGTGCACACGTGGGTTTGAGCGCAGGCGTCGGTGGTGACAGAAATTAGTCAGACCGCGTGCTAGGCTGATACTCAAACTGTGCAGAGGTGCGTCTGTGACATCTGCCACGTGTGTGCTGGCGCGATCATCTCAACGTGTACCGGTGAGTTCGTACGTTGCTGTGGGAGGAAAGGGCATTTCGGACACACT
This sequence comes from Spirometra erinaceieuropaei, assembly GCA_902702965.1. Lineage (NCBI taxonomy): Eukaryota > Metazoa > Platyhelminthes > Cestoda > Diphyllobothriidea > Diphyllobothriidae > Spirometra > Spirometra erinaceieuropaei. The sequence continues at coordinate 542,237 of CACRXP010000228.1, forward strand.
GCCTCCCAGTCAGGCTGTCAGACGAATGCTTCTGGACTGTAGGCTCGCAGTCTTCCAGACAAAAACATTGGGATATAATATAACGTCGAATGTTTGGAAATTTATCGATGTATATGCATTGGCATGTTCAGTGCATGAAAACAACTCACGGACGATGGTTTCTTTGACAGTGGACGAAATGCTTTCTTTGACAAAAGGGTGGTTTGTCCAGGTGTCAACATCCATTCACGACTGTCCTACACAGATAAGTTTGGATGTGATCTGAACTTGCATAGCTAAGCTGAATTGTTAACATTCATCTCGATTGGCGACGGACTGTCGGCATCCTCATTTTTCAATCCATGTGCACAATGCGTACAAGTAAAAACTGTCTAGCACATGTTCAATGGCAATCATGCTCGGCTACTTCTGGGTTTCGCGTGTTCGCATCACATCGGGGTCACCATTTTTAGCGCCTGGGCGGCTAGAGCACTCAGGCACTGCAGACAGCAGGTCAAATAGGGAGCTGTCAAGAGAAAACAGAAGTCCCAAGCACGAGTGATTTACTGCGTAAAAAACTCTGTAATGCTCTATCAGGCGACATTGACCGCCGGCGAGACCAGGATATGTGTTGGGCAGTTTAAGGTCGTGCCTGAGGAGATTGAATGAGGCAAGTGGTGGAAGATGTTTAAATGCGTTTGTGGTGAAAGCTCACGTGTTGTCTAACTGGTGTGGGTTGCGTTCGCCGAGGGGTGGTATGCTCAAGTGGCGCATAAACAGCTGCGATTGTGTGGCCGCACGCGTGTGCCAAGTGAGGCCGTTCGATTGACCGCAGGTCAACGCGTTTTCAGCCGCTCACAGCAAAGAGTGGATGACCTTGGGCGGGAGAGTCCTTGGACAAGGGCGCCAGACCGCGCAATGAAGGATGTCGGAAATCCATATTCCTACCCAATCCATCCTCCATCATCGACAACGAGACTGCTTCTGCGCAATTACTTGGCCAGCGTACATGCTTCTAATCATTTCAAAAAGGAAGGATACTAACTGTACAGTGCGTGACCGATCTCATGAAATGCTAGCCGAAATTCCGAAATGCGTTTTAGCCTAGAAAGGCTTACGTAGGTGAGGTTGCAATACTGATTGTCATGCAGCATAATCCTATAATATTCTGTATTCGCCAGGATGTGTGCTTTTGAATGCACTTGTCCGTGACCTCCTTCAGATACCAGACTCCGTAAAAAATTACCACTTAAGTCGCACGTGTCTTTTTACATTTATTTTCGATGGTGTTATAAATTCAAATATTACTTATAGAAAACATGCGTAAAAGTGTGCTTTCTTTTACTCATTTGGTAGACAATTCCATTGTATTCACACTTTTACCCGAAGAAACTGTATATTTGGGTTTTGAAAACGTTTCCAAAGTCCTGAATTGTTTCGAGCTTGATCCGCCGTTGCACTAGCGTTGAGCGATTTAAGTCTACAAGGTTTATACCTTCCGCGCAAGGAAAACCATACATTCATCCACGCTTTTAAGAAGATATCACATATTGTTCGTGAAATGTTGCCGTGGATGAGGATTACGTTGTTCATTTCGTGAGGAGCATTGGTAGGCGGATATGTGCGATGCTGTATTCATGGACATTGCACGGTCTTGAAAAGCTCATAAATAGAAACTTTTTATGAAGTAAAATAGATCGCTTCTTCAAGCATAACATGTGTAGGGAATGTAATTTTCTACAAAACAAGTAAAAGAAAGCATATTTTATGTATGATTTCTATAAAATGTATTTGAATTTATAAAACCACCAATTATCAATCTGAAAAACGCATGCTACTTATTTAGTCATTTTTTGCCGAGTGTGGTTTCTGCAAGAAACTGGATATGAGCGCATTCAAAAGCCGACATCCTGGCAAGTCGGAAATATTATAGGGTTACGTCGTATGATGATACATATTGCAACTCCACCTAAGTAATACTTACTAACTGAAAACGCCTTTCGGATTTTGGGCCAAAATTTCATGAGATCAGTCACTCACTGTACATCATAACCTTTCAAATTTCAGAAATTTTTTTTCTCTTTATATCTGAATAAACGACGAAAGAGCTGATAGCGTGTAGCTGCGTCATGTTACCGTTTACGTAGATATCTATTTCGTCATATTTTGCGCTCCGTCATCGCCGACTAAAGGAAAACTCTATATGCCAGATAGCATGCCTATTCGGAATAGCTTTGTGTGACAGTACGTAGTACTGCGGAAAATTGTCAATATACTTTGCAAGAAGCAGACGTTTTTTTGTTTACGAAAATCACCGCTTGTACGCAAATGCACATGCGCACTACGGGTGGTTTTTTGTAATCTCCGGTATTAAGCCGAGTTCCTTCTTGCAGTCTAAGAAAACATTTTTTGAATTTCCGCTTTTGTCTGCTCTCCTGGCACCATGCTATTTTCGGAAATTGCACAATGTTTCAGCTGCGATCCTTTTGGATGCCATGCAGAAAGTGTAATCGATTTCACACTTTGTGCGCCATTCATGCAAAGAAGTGCCCCAGTAGATTCCATCAAAATCTAACACCCGCTGAACGTCGATAAAATAATTTTAGTAACAAGTTGGGGGTCTACGATTCTGCTGAAGTTTTCTGCTTAACCATCAATCGACCATGTAAATGCCCGCGACCAACAGGTTTGAGTGTCCATGGTTGCCATCTAAAGAGCGAACCAGTAGAATCTGAAGCAGTATATCCCCGGAATGCATTTAAAGCAAGCACAGACAGCGGAATATGTTTGAACCAATACATCTATCAGAAGAATAATGTTTCAAGGTCTTCAATTACAAAGCACCTCCTTGCTAGCGGTCATTTGCCTGACCCCAAAACATCTTTTCGAGTATTAGTTCGAGCACGAACAACTCGATTACTGTGCTACTTGGAGGCAGCCTGCATATGACGGGAGAAACCCGACCTATGTAAACTGTTAGACACGTGAGCAGCCTTAGCTTAGCCTGGTAAATCTGAACCCTTTTGATTTGCGCAATCCCTCGGCGTGTTAACTTGCCTGTCTTCCTTCCTAGGTTGCGTTTTTAAGTTACCATTTTATTGATTAGTCTGCGTGCAGTATACGATGAACTTGCAGTTTAATATTGATTTTCTTTGTGAAAGTTCAGACCTCTGTATCTTTGCCATTTGTAATCAGTATTATGCAATGACAGGCTGCAGTTGATAGGCCGTCGCCAAATGTATTGGTTCCAATAGATTCTGCTGTCTCTGCTTGTTTTAATACCAGTTAAATTTAATTCAGATTTTTTTTTGACATTGCTAACTTTTCTCAGCCTCTACCAGGCAGCTAATAGCTCCTTTCCTGTTAAGCGAAGTCCGAAGAATATTTCCTGGTTTCGAGTTTTGCGTGAAAATGACGCGCATACGCCACGCAAGTGACTCATAGAAATCTGACCACACTCCTAGGAAAATATTTCTTAGCACTGTGTTTCTTATTTTTTATCTAACATTTTTCCGACGTTCCCAAATGTTTGCCTTCGAAACACACAAAAAAATCCAGTGGCTCCTCCGAAACTGGCTAGTAGAGCCTTGTTTCCTTTTTCGAGATAGATTGTGAGAGGGATACTCACTGAGTGATATGCCGCATCCCTACAATTTTTCGATTATTTTATGATAACTACGTATTGTAAGCTTTGCTCCTAACATTTTTATGAGAAGTCCAGCTTGCACCATTTCTATTTAAGGATAATAATGAAGTGTTAAAATCAGAGACCATTTGATTTCTAGTTATAAGGTAGGGGGCGAGTAAATGCTTATTTCTGCGTATGGACTCTCTAAGTCGGCACGAATAGTAATGCTAGTGGTAGACACAGCAAACTTCTAAACTCTCGGTGCCGTAATTCCGAACGTGACTAAACGGTTGTGCATGCCATAGGGGAATTTTCGTCCTCCACCGTTTGGCCTTTCGACATACTGTCGCATCAATTATCACAGCGTACGATAGATATGTTTGACCACTTTTCATAAGTTGGTGGGTTAGTTTATTGTGTGGGCCCCGCGAACCAATGGCAACACGTCACTTTCTGGTCTAAGACAATCAGTAAGAAAATACAATTGCACATTTTCATCGTATTATGACCTTGGCCGCACTAATTTTGCTGACAATTGTAGCTATCTTATGTCATAAATTTGCCCACACAAAAAAGCGCAGTGTAGTGCCAAACCTGATTCAGTCTTCGACATCTTGCTTGCATCACTGGATACTCAATAAATGGCCTTTCGTTGCTGTAAGGGATTTCCTTAATCTAAACTTTATGACAGTTTTAGAGGAAGCACTTCAAATCACTTAAGACATTTGCATTCATTCACCTTGTAAAAGTTGCTTATAATGTCCTGTCTAAAGTGTAGGAAGGTAGCATAATATCGAGTTTCTTTGCAGGAGAGCTAATAAGCCCTAATGACGCATATTACGTGCGTTTAGGATTTTAACGGACTGTATGTTCAGCTCTTTCTTTGCCCTTTTATGCAGTCGATCGAAATTCTGCAGATCTTCCTTGTAAACAAGATTCTCCTAGTCCTGCTATGCTCTTCCAATGTTCATCTGAGAAATCATGAGAAAAATCTAATCCCAGTATTTTTTGATAAAACTTGTGATGCGTTTTCTTACGCTGCCTTAGCAAATGACGGTACGCGTTTACCGGGTTGCGTAGAGTACAAGAATTATATCATAAATGCTACACATTGGCGTCTGGTTGCATTGGTGCCGACGGCCCTTATTGCGGTGGATGACACCCCTGTCCAAGGCCTCCGTACTTCAAAGTCATGCATCATTTGCAGAGAGCGGTCCTACACGCGTTGACCTAGGACCACTCGACAGCACTTACACACGCGCGCCACTTTAACACTTTAACATTCGGTCTTTTGGCCGGGCCCAGGTGGTTGAGGGAGGAGGGGGATGAAGTAGATGCTGCGCAAGTCTGTTGTCACCTTACACTCATTCAGGCGCCCATAACCGTCCTTTGCCCACCATTTTTTGGAACACACCGTTCAATCTTCGGTTACGACGGTCGAACTGATTGCAAACCAACCTGACTGACACAATGACCTCTGTGCTATACATTTAGCAGAATCAACATTTGGCTCGTTTTTATTTGCTCAGCTGTCGTTGGCCGTAGGCTTGCACTAATGCTCAGCATAAAATTACGAAGGTTATCTTGCCCATTTTGGCGTAGAGGAGTTTGTCTTTTAAGCACTACTATGGAAGAGTAACTTTTGCATGCAAGAGGGTTTATGTAATGAAAAGTTGCATTGTGTTGCCATTTTCGCTGGCCTTAGCAATCCGCAATCATTTAGGAAGTGTTTGTGCCCCTTGGCTTGTCTGCAGAGTCCCAAGATATATCGGCAAAATCACAGACCACAACAGCAACGCGGTGTCACCTGAAAAGTGAAGAAAGACGCAAAAAATGAATGTCGCAAATCATGAACACACATTTGTCTGAGACTTGAGATTTATTAACTACGAGCGTGCAAGGCTGTCCTTGTCCAAATCATTGACACGCACTGCGGACCTAAACCCTTAAATTCAAAACTTCGTTTTGTAGTTTGTGCCACTCTTCTAGCATCAACTTTCCCTCAGTCAAATATCCCTCTGAATCAGCTAATAAATAAACGTTAGGCGAAATGCAAGACAATGGTGTTACTTACTCACCCAATACTAGTTTTGCGCCGGAAGTTGATTCTCGAATGCTCCGACGCTCAGCCAAGTCTGACCCAATGGGCTCGTCCCTGGTTTTCGTGACATCTGTAAGAATTTGCAAAAAATTACCGGTGTCAACAAGGTTCCTTAACTGTGTACCAAAGTCAGCAGCTGGACTAACATAAGGACAATTATTCAAAGACTACTTTTCTATTACCACTAGCATTTCCCTTGTCTGCGGTTAGAACATTTGAAATAACCAATAAAGACCATAAACTGTGAAACAGCTTTGATGTTTCTGTGTAAGTTATTTGGTTTAGAACAGTACTTTCATTCGCCGGTATGCTCTTGCAGAAAATCAAATCACGTTTTCCGATCTGAGGGTTACTAACCATAAGATCAGAGAGTGTGACGTAAAACTGGAGTGATAAAATCACGGTTGTGTGTGATCAATAGTTTCCGAGGGGTTCTCTGCGTAAGCTTGTCAGTCATTCATCGCTTTAAGCGAATTTTACAAATATTTTTATCCATACGGTCATGAAAGATCATTCGATGTTCTTCGAAATAATACTAGCGGTAGTTCGTTGTAATATGGTCAGGGCAGGACAGTCAAGCTCGCCATTGCGGATATATGGCTGGTTTTTGCCGAAGGTGCACGCGCGATTTAAAGCCAAGTAGTATTTATCCAGCGCAGTTCCATTGTTTTGCGAGTCATGAAGTGCAACCCATCAGGCCTGATGAATCGACACCAGCGTCTGTACTACTCACCGATTTTCTGCGTGGATTCTGGCACTTCTGTGAGCCTACTGCTATATAGCCATAAGTAATCATTCAGATCATGACTAAACATGACAAGAACAAAGGACGGTTTTTGTTTTTAAATCTACAATCAGTAATAAAGCTCAATGACATTTGCTGCCAGCGTTCTTTCAGAAAACCGTTAGAAATGTAAAAATGTTTGTTGCATAGCAAGGCTGTTACTTGACGTGAAAACTAACCTTTCCAATCTACGATATAAGTCAGGGCCTTTGTCTTCTCACTATCCAAATAGCAGTAATAGAATCCGAGGCGTGTGGGTGGTTTGGCAAACATAAATCCGATACTTATTTTGCCTTTCACATTCCTATATCCTAAAGGTTTGCACAAATATGGCAATAAAACGAAAAAAGTAAATCGATGGATCTGTCTACTTGAATCGAATCTTCATCCTCATGCAGTATTTTATGGACTAAGGCTAATTTTAAAGAATGCATTTCGATGGGTTTGTCGTTGTTTATCACAAATAAGCGCAAACCATTACGTATATCACTGTCTCGCCAAAATATATTGCACAATATGATAAAATATTCCGTCTTTGTAGATGAAGTTCATAATAATTTTCGCATCTATTGTCAATGCTATTTCCTATGTTGTGGATTCACATTTCAGTCACTAAGAGGCATGCACAATATACTCGACGTGATGAAATTTCAAAAATAGCATGACATTTACGGCATTTTCCATGCTCTTGCTTTTCGAACGGTTGCAGTCCACTGCAATGACGTATCCCCAACTGATAACAGCTAACCTGTTGAAAGGAACACAGCATTTTACAACACGCGCTCATTCTGCTGGGTGTTACAATCACGAACGACAGACTTCCATAACGTACATTCTGTAAGTCGGCCTCATTGCCATTGAAGTACCATCGCAAGTTGACGGTGCTGTATTGAGGGCAGACGTCCAGCTGTGTGTCCTTATCCACGTAAAAGCCAGCTAAAGTTGAAGGCAGCGATAGAAGTAGATGGTACACCGTACATTTAGTGACTGTTTTCAAATGAGATGAAAACATCGGACGTGCATCCAGTCATTTTGTAAAGGACTGATACAGATAAACGTACGGACGGTTTTGTCTTCCGGTCTGTGAAGAGTTATTGGGTACCAATCCTTTAGCATAACGTATGAGAGCTCTTGGATGCTTGGAAGCGTAAGACGAGTTACGTCGACATCGTGCTCTTTAGAAGCCAATGAAGAGATATGTATCAGTTTTTTTAGAAAATCTCATGATTTTTGACGGTATTTATGAATTAATTCATTAAAAATTTTGGTGATGTTCTAAATGCAACAGGCAACCGAGGTCGGTGATGAAAGCAATTTATAATCTGAGCGTATTTTGGCATTTAATTATATTAAATTACTACGCTTTAAACCGCTTTTACGAATGTAAACAGTTGTTAACTAAATAAAGATCAAAAGCAGACTAAACGGTTCAGACACGTTCATAAAGACCTCACTTTTCTCGTAGGAGCAAGGAAAGTATCCTCGCTTGTACGAACACCAACCCCTCGCCCATAAATAAGTCGAGAATGGTTCCTCGTTAAGATATCCATTCTAGAAAAGTGTGCAGCATATCATTTTCATGTTTTTCAACATTAAGTGGTGTCATATAAAAGCCATGTTTTGTGGTCTGAACGGGGCCTTTTCGTATGTCGGAACTCACCCGATAAATGTAATATATGGGCACCTGCACAGTGAAGTTCCCGGTTGCTCCGTGTGGTAACAAACGATTACTCCAGGAACACAACTTTTGTCCAAACCTGAAAATAACTTCATATTTTAAATAAAGGTTATTTTTGTTTAACACATTTGCTATAGTATTTTTTTAGAAAGGCGTTTTGTTTGACTTAGTTAACATTGACGGATATCTCATATATTTATTTGAATTAGTATATTTGTCCTGTAAACCAGTTAACTAGAGAAAGGGCAAAACACATGTTATATGTGTTAAAAGGAGCACAAAACGCGTTTTTCCAGTCGTTGAATGTCCGTTTGTAACTCATAATCAGCGAACGCGTAGGGGTTACCTGCTTAATCCGATCGTCCAAAGAAACATAAGCTTAATAAGTTGTTTATTTGTTGGCTTAAGAACGGTGTTACGTAGTGACTAATGATATCGAAATGTGCACTCTATGACTCGATTTATCTATTCAGTTAAAATACTCATAAGTGTTCGCACTACTTAGCCAAAACCTCTTTCAACGGTTTAAATTCCCCGGCAAGATTTGAAATCATGACAAGCGATTGGGATTTCTCTTGCCCACCCGAAATATTTCGACTTCGGCCCAAAGAGAACAACCATGTTAAGCCCTACTGACTTCATGAAGGGTTTCTGAGAACATTAAGACATAAACACATGAATTAAAATGCTTCGAACCTAAACGAGTAATCAATACTCCGTGTGCCGTTTGACTGCAGCCTACAATGTTTTAGGCTGGTAGATAGTCCTGCGCAGGGAGACTACTAGAAAAAGTGGATACTGAGGTTATTTTAAAGTCTTCATGACTAAATGGAACGTTGTCCTTTGACAATTCGGTTCTAATTTGAAGAGAGTACGCATAAAACAACACCGCTGTCCATGACATAACCGAATAGACAAGAGTTCATTTTCACTACAGCTTACTGAATTAGAAAACCAAGCTTATAATAGGAAACAGAAAAGTGCTGACAAACCCCAAATCCAGTAATGTTGAAACTAAGGCGAAAACTTGAAAAGGTGCCATCATGTTCGCCTTCGCTGATGTGCTATTTTCTCATGCAATCGACAGATATATTTTGGAAGTTTAAATTGCCTGAGAGGCTCGACCGACATCCTATTGGTTTTAATCGCAGGAAGCATAACATCACATGTCTTTTTTCGTAACTGTCTCTGCAATAAATTTAATAAAAAAAACATTTACTCTGGGGGCGAAGTAAGTTGAAACCCAGTCAATAATAAATTTCCTTATGCACTAGGGTTAAAATCACGAATCGACCGACTTCAGAAGTGCACTGAATTCCGACTAGTGTATATTTTTGAAAACGTACACAACCGGACTAAACAGAGGCAAATAATTTAGTTAATGCGCCTAAAATAAAGTTTTAACAAACGGCGAAAGAAAGTGTGTACATAATACCAACTAGTGTCATCCGGCGGCATCTAGGTCTCCGACAGTTAGGCCTAAGGGAAATGCATGGTATAATTAGTAGCAGTATTTCAAACGCTAGTTTGTATCAGTTTATCCGAAACATTCCACTGGTAAAAACATGCACCTCTGACTGAATTGCAAACCTACGAATGACTTTTGTGAAATAAAGGGCGTCGTTTTGCCAAATCTGCATTTAGCACTTTGGTTGAATGTAAGGGCATATTAACTCGAATTAGATTTCAGTGTGGTATTCTAGTCATATCTGTCTGGCGGCATTTGAGGCGATCAAATTATGTCCATCTGTATTACCGAGGAATATTCCATAGTCTCCTCAAGTAAACACTTTGTGTAGTCGAAGTAAATGCTGCTAAACGTTACTGGCATATCCTATTGTGGCTATCCCACACAGGCTGCAATTCGATGGACAGTCTACCTTTGCCCCTTTTAAATGTGCTAATGTCGATCCTTTCTCCAAGAGCGAGTTCTGGTGCACTGATCCGCAGCCACTCGAACGATTTCAACTCGAACGCACGTGCGTGCACAGCGTCGCAGCTGACCATCCGCCACTCGAAAACGCGGCCCCTACTGTGAATGCAATATAAGCCACTTGAGCATCACCCATCAGTAAATGCAACGAGCACACACAATGATTGGAGACCACTTCAGCTTGGCTCACGAAACACTGTCTCAAGGATTATCAGGCAGGATTGAACTCGATCAGCGCTAGCTCTGGCCATTCCAGTGGCCACTGCCGTCCAAAAGGACAAGGTGGGGTTCTGTATGCAATGAACTCCTCATTCTTGTGCCTTCTGCTTTTTTTAGAACTCGGGATTTTACAGAGGAAGTGACCTATCGCATGAAATGTTGACAGAAATTCTGAAATACGTTTTTGGCTGGGGAGCATTACTCATATGATTTTGTACTACGCGGCATACTGCCATTATATTCCGAATTCGTCAGGATTTTGGTTTTAGAACCTACCCCTTTTGGCGCATCCGTTAAAACCACACTCGAAAAAACGACTACTTGATAAGCATACATTTTCCAAATTTATTTCCTACATATTCAAAAATTCAAAAATATTTTACAGAAACATGCTTTTTTTACTTATTTTATAGCGAATCACGTTTTTCTCTATTTTATGCTCAAAGAAAGAGTATCTTTCGGATTTAAAGGGTTTCTAATTGTGAGATTTTTTAAGACTGTGCGATGTTCACTCATACGACATTATACCTTTCCGTATATTAATGTTCCTCATAATTTATGCTGCATACTTCATATCCACTGAAAAATTCCATGAAGTCTTCATATCAATTTCTCACAGGTGAGAGGAATATATGATTTTCTGCATGCAAAAATATGCACCTTGTAGAGTGAAACCGTTAAACGCCAATGCAATGGCTGGTTGGTATGGTTCAAACTTTTGAAAACCTAAGTGCGCCTTGTCTTTGTATACAAAATACAAATAACGTGCAATTTTCAGAAATAGAGGTAAAAAAGCGTATATCTTTTCATGGTTTCTATAAAATATATTTGGACTTTTAAGACCGTTGCAAACCAATACAAGAAGACGTATACTGATTAAGTGGGCGCTTTTTAATCATTGCGGTTTTTATCGGAGGATGACAAAGAGGTACAATCACAAATTCAACATCCTGGCAAGTCCTAAATATCATAGCGATATGTCGCGCGATGAGTGATACCACAGACATACTTATGTTCAGTTCAGTTCAGTTCAGTTTATTGAGGGAAATGTAGGTCTTCACCTTTGAACTCCCTATTTGTTTACAAGCAACTGCAAAATCTCAAAAACTCGAAAAGGTATCATAAAGTAACAAATAATCGGAAAAGCGTCAGGTCTGTACAGACAAACAAACTGTCTCGAATTTTAGTGGTACGAGCAGTTGTAGAGCTGTCGTTTCGAGTGCAGCGAAATAAATAATATGTCCGGGGACAAAATTTGCATATGTGCATGTCAGTAAGCGTTGNTATGGTAAAGTGAGACAACTCGAGTTGTCCGAATTTAAGCAGCACAGCAAGCAGTGTAGAAATATCGACTCAGCCTTATCGTAGATGTTGCTCCTAACTTCTGTGAGCAATTTGAGACGGTGTATTGGATGGGTAGGCCCTGTAGACAAGCCGAGATTTCCGACAGATAGACCGTTTTTGCTGAAGTTTGTTCTGATCGAACGATAGGAGTATCGATGGCGATAGCTGGAGGATCGTTGTCAGAAAGGCGTTTTATAATCCACGTTTTGGTGAAGGACAGTCGTTTTCAGCGAAGAGACTCGATTTAAAAACTTCCGTCTTGCAACTCAAAATTCAAACCGCGCGGCACTAGTTAAAAACACACCGTAGAATTTTCGGTTAACACCTCATGCAATTGTCAACTGCTGTACAGGTTCTGATGAGACACAACAAACATATTAACTTGTTCAAAAAATTTATTAATGGGCGATTGTGCATAACAAATTTGAAAGGAGACGCATTTCAAATTACTCTAATTATCCTAACTTCACCTGCTTGTGACGTGACCAACTTAACAAATGTTAACTGAATGAATACAGTCCGCGCTCCGGAATAAAGGCACATTATACGATAACTCTTCAATTTTCGCCTGTTGCCTTACTATGTGAACGAAGAATCAACAACAAATCAGGTGAACCCGTATCAACGATTTCGAAGTAAATGGAAGAAGCACTTTGACTTAACTGAAAAAGTGCAAGACTGTGTAAAGAGCAGCTAAGTTGGAAGGATTGTCAAATAGTTACCGCATGCGAAATTCAGAAGACTGATAGTGAGGCCGGACAGTTAAAAGGCTGGTTAAATAACAGCGAATAGCGCATTAACTGCATTGGCAAGCAATTAGTTCAGAGGTGGTAAAATACTGTAAACAAAATGGCCTATTGAAATCCCAACAGTAGCATATCAACTTTCATATTAGTGACTAATTTGAAAGGGTTTGGGGTGTCCTGGTTGAATATTTAGACGCCTGTTAAATACACGGTGCTAATTCGAAAGCATTTTCACAGTCCATATTAAGATCGATTCCCCTCAGCGACTGGAACGTTTTATAGGGTCCCCCTGGTAGATGGGGCGGAGGTTAAACACGGCGAGGCTTTGTTCGTACGTCAAACTTTGCGTTCAGAGACCAACCTTGTAGCATTTCGTTTTACGCCTTCAAAAATATCTATGCACTTTGTAGGCCACGACCGCCAAACCTGTACTGCATAATCCTGCTGTCTTACCGTAGATATTCACAACCAGTTCGATAAACGTTTCCTGTAGAGGCCTCATGTTTAACGTTGCCTAAGCTGCGACTTGGGAACACTTTAATGTTGCATTTAGACCATCTTTTACAAAAACGTCAGGGCTATTTTGCGCCTTTACGGTTTTTACTGCTTGTTTTTTCCAAGATGTGCTGTTGCGAAGGCACATTTCATATTTGTCTTGTTGACATTATGTAAATTATCATACGTTTGTCAATATTGAATTTCATGTACCAGAGTTCGCCCCTTGTCTTCAACTTATTTATATTCTATGGCATTATATAGGAGTTTACGATGTCTTCTCCTCTGTTCCCAATTTGCAAGGAGCGCTACATTGTACAAAATAATGTACAAAGACAATAAAAAGGAGCGACCTAACAACTGACCCTTGTGAGAGTCCACTTTAAACAGACACATTCTGAAGAGCAGTCGCCCGAAGTAAGCATTTGTCTGCAACCAGTTACGGAATCCTAAATCTATTACAGGAGGTCTTTCGGGTGATAGCATTAAAATGTAATCATATCGAAAAATGTACATTATTAATGGCGGTGTCAGGTGTCAGAGTTCAACTAACAAGGCCCGCTGGATGCGAAATTGTATATGTGGGAAGTCACTTAGATACTTAAGGCGATTTCAGACGATGAAGTGCTTTAAAGACAACGAGTAGGAAATTAAACGAACAACCCTGCTTGTTGGTGGTTGATTGATTAAAAAACCATCAGTGGTTAGGGAGTACGCAGAAAAGACTATATGTTCCCGCTACGCCGACAGTTGCCTCGCATCTCCACTTACAAACGCAACAAAGGGACTTATGGTTTGGTAGTTTGAGCGACCAGGGTGTGCGTGCTCCTAATCGAATGAATGTCTTATTTGCCGCCTTACTAAACCACATTCCAAAAAAAGGACTACTTAATTATTATGTATTTCTACTACTGTTTTTGTCACACATTATAAATTAAAATATAGTTGACGTGAAGCACGCACAACAGTATTCTATATTTAAATTGTTTGGGCAGCGGAATACGCCTTTTCAAATGTTTTCCTTGGAGAAAACGCATCGTTAGGTTATAAAAAATTGTAACTTTCCAAGTAATTTTGAATCCGATCTGCAGATGCACCTGCTTTCAGGGTTTCCGAGCTACAATATTTTCGCGTTTCGACAAAGGATATTAATATATTTCTTCACAATACAACAAAGAGATTACATAGGGTCCATCAAATTTTGTAGTGTATATGGATTCTGTTGTTTGTTGTATAAGCAGCATTAATAAACCTGTGGATGCGATGGCGTACGATCAGTTATTTCACGGTTTTAGGAAGTCGCATGATATGAAACGTTTTTAAACCGAATAGTATTTTTCTTCAAGTATAACAATTGAAAATTACATAGGTTTCTGACTAATGAATAGAAGAAATAACATATTCGTGCATCTTTTCAATTAAATATATGCCTGAGTTCAAATGGCTACTAAAAATCAACAGGAAACGTCCATGCTATTTAAGCAGTCATTGTTTGTAGAATGTAGTTTGCGCAGTTGTTAAAACACTTGTTCTAAAGCCGACATCTTGACATGTCTGGAATGTCTTATTAATATAACAAGCTTACTGAGGCCGTATTTTGGAAGTAAAGCGTATTTCAGAATTTTAATCAACATGCCGTAAAATGGCATTCCTACTGTTCAAAGGATTGTTACTGTAGCAACGCGATGCAATTTGATTATTTCTCCTATCCTTTTTAAGTAGAACGTGTGTTATAGTAGAAAACATGAGACTGCAAACGGACATTTCATCTCCACCCGCGATACTTATTATTTTATTTGATTCCATATACAAATAATCCGCGCTCATTTCCTTTAACCACTCTTACAGCTCTCGGCAACATTAGAAGCAGGAGGCTTTTGCTAAAGGCGGGCTTCTACTCATGTAGGTCATGCAAAGCTTATCATTTTGTAGAGTGAAGCCGACAAATATGTCATCTTTTTTCCAAGGAGCCAGCCCTGATTACTCTACGTTCATATTTGATGATCCTGTCTAACATAACTGAGCTTATTCCCGGACGTAAGCGGTTGATGTCTACAGGTTATATACGTCATTCACTTAAGAAGAATCACATAAAACATGTGCATACGGCTCGATGCAGAATTGATGCACTTTATAACGCACTGGAACGAAACTCTTGTTATATCATTACTATCCTCCCATCTGCACAAAAACGGCGTTTGAAAACGCAAAAACCGTAGTTAAATATAAAGTCTTTGGCACAGTGAACGAGTGGCTTGCGATAGGGAAGGCGGGCGCGACAACCACTGTGCGTAGAGGAGCTGGAGGTGGAGGGTAGGGAGACGCGCAAATATATCATCCAGTTAAGATGAAGACGAGGGTACCAGTGGAGGCCCCGTATTGCGTGCAGAAGACTCATTTCTTTGAGCGAGCGAAAGAGGCTTAGTGTGATCCATTTTCATGTGGTTTATTGGGGCCAACTGAGTGCGCTATCTAAGGATGATTGTAAAATACTGTCCATGCTCAATAGGGTCCAAGATAGCCTACCAGAGGGCCTTTGGAGTGACCAACTAACACCAGTAAATGCAAAAGAACACGTTAGCAAGTTGAATTCGGCATGTTGCTTGCTTGCTCGAACAATTCGAGGCAAACTCAGAGGTTAACTATTGCTTGGCGAAACATTTAGAAATAATCAACGGCATCCAGTCAGGTTTAGCTTCGACGAGGCCACGAATTGCCGGGAATCTGTGGGATAATGGTGCAAACTAGCTCGGCAGCAGAGAACGTCAAGTCGGGTTCGAGCAAAGGCAAATGCTCGCGCTTATGAGGGGGATTCATAGGTTCGAAGAAAGTCTTTAAACTGACCGTGCAAACGTTCAAATAGACCGCTAGATAAGAGATGGACGGAGGTCGTACATAGACAAGAACAAGAAAGAGGTCAGTAGGACTACACAAACGCTTAAATTCAAAGAGCTAGACTCGATCGGTAGTAATAATTAAGAGAACACCATAATGGGTGGCCCAGTTTTCTAGAAGGGCGCAATGTGTGAAACGAGAGTTGTAAGGGGCCATGGAGTAAATGTGTCTGTTTCCGCTAGCAGTCAATTGCAACCACGGGAGGTGGGCAAAGGCCTACCGCATGTGGTAAATGTGCGTCAGGTCCAAGTAATGTACCAACGCGGCTTTGTTCTGCTGTGCGCATTTGGCTTTTTTGCTGTATGTAGATTATCGACAGATTAATGGCGAGGACTGTAAAAAGCAGTGGTACGGTAGTTTAAGTATATTTCAGGAGTGAATGTTCAATAGGCTGGTCATACGGCGAAGTGTGGGCAGAAGAAGCGGGGCTGTGACACGGATCAAGAAACTGAATAACCCACAAATGCATTGCTAGAGGGAGAAGGTAATGGTAAGATATGCGAAGAACAACTTAACCAAGTAATCGAAATACCGTCCGAAGGCAACTGGGGACGAAACCCCCTCGTTACCTCCGGTGACGAAATAATTCAGCGTGGGTGTGTAGTGACTAAACATGCACTAAGATGACGCAAACGTGGCCATAGGTATTGAAATTGAGTACGAAAGCAGTAGAGTGCGTGTGAAACAAGTGATGGTTAGAAACAGTAAGTGGACTAACTCATGAAATGTCAGCCATAATTCCGAAATGCGTTTTCGTTACGAAAGTAGGGTTGTAAAATAAGTCAGCCTGCAAATTAATTCTATAATATTCAGCTACCCCAGAATGCCGGCTTCTGAATGAAATTCCTTCCGACTGCATGCACATATTATGCTTTATAAAAAATGACTACTTATGTAGCATGAATTTTTCTCATTGATTTTCCACTCCCCTAAACTCCAAATTATATCTCATGGGAAACATGCATGCGAATATTCATTCTTTTACTCATTTGGTAGGAAATTACATCTTCTTCCATTTTTATATTCGAAGTAAAGGTATAATTCGCATTTGAAAAACTGTGTAAGTGGGTTTCATCCATATTGCTAACTTTAAAGCCACATAGGTAAATGCAGAGACATGACGATTTAGTATTTGCCATTTCACGTTATTTAAAAGTCCCACAATGAGAAAATGTTTAAAACCGAATCATGTCCCTCGTTAGAGCAACAGATTGGAAGTCGACGTAGTTATCTACCGAATGATCAAAGGAATGAATATTTTTATTCATGTTTTCCATTACGTATAATTGGACTTTTGGGGCATTGAAATTCATTTAGAAAACTTCATGCTACTTAAGTAGTAATTTTCTACGGTCTAGCTTTTTCATGCAGCCGGAAGGAATTTAACTCGGAAGCCGGCATTTTGCTGTAACTGAAATATTATAGAATTACGATGCAGGCTGACTTATTTTACAAACCTCCTTAATTAATATTTTCTAAACGAAATCGCATTTCGGAATTTCGGTTGGCATTTCATAAGTTAGCCTAGCTACTGCATAGCACGCACGCGTAGTAGCGGGACGTGATGAGGGAACATTCAAAGTGATGCTCTCCGTCTACTGAAAGTATCCATAAACCTATGCAATAATGCCTCCCTTAAGTATACTGAGGTGGCTGAGACCGAATAAGTACAAGTAAATAAACCTGCAGTTATGTATGTGTATGACAGCGCAGCAGAGGTATCGAAAAGCGAACCAAACACATCAAAACACGGAAGCTGATGATGGACGAGCGTGAAGAAACTGACTTAAAAGATACAAACGAAGAAATCTATGGTTGGGTATGTGAACGACAGCGTTTTGTTTGCAACTGCTAAAGGTCACCGAAATTAACTAAATCACTTTCGTAAAAATCCGTACTCAATAATAAGTAATGTGCAAAGTTTGGTCGCATATTGCATCTGTGGCTGTCAAGCAGGTAAGTTCAACTGCAACCACACAAAATAATTTCGTTCCGTCTTATGTCTGAAGTCAGGTAGATGTGAGAACATGTTTATTCTGTACACAGGGCAGGTTAAGGTGAGTTGGCTGCTTGCTTGTGACAGACCTAATCGTCCGTTTGGGGGGGGTGTGTGGAGTTCTACAAGGTTCCATCTTATCCCCTCATCTTTTCTCCCTACATACTGATGAGTTGAGATCGCGAAACGATTGCCTGTATGTTAAGTATGCCAATGACATGGTCGTAGGCCACCCACTCAAAAACCTGACTCACCTACAGTCTTTAAAGGATGGCTTAGATCACGTCTCCGCATGGTCTTCGAATAATGGACTCCTACTCAACAATCAGAAATCGGTACAGTGTGTGTTTCGATTGCGACGCTCTCCCATTCCTGAACCTTTGGATATTCTTCCCAATGAGGTATCTTCTTTCCGGTACCTAGGTGTTACTTTATCCTCAAATCTCTCTTTCTCTCTTCATATGGAACCCCTTTTAACAAAAATTCAAAAACTTGTTTATTACATTCGTCGTCTACGTTCATATCACACACCCCAGTCCTTAATCTGGCGATTGATAGATGGCTGTATTCTTCCACTCATTCTTTATTGTTCTCCAGTTATTTTTCCAGCTTTACTTAAAAAAGATCGAATTATTTTTAAACGTGTCATTCGAAAGCTCGCCTCTACTGCTGGTGTTTCCTATCATATTTTAGTTGCTATCATCGTGCAGCGACACTTCAACTCGGTGGAGCAATTCGCTGACCGAATTCTGAATGACACCGTCAATCCCCTTCATAATGAGTTAATGGCTTCGAAATCCTTACGCCCCATGCGTCGATGCTTCCGCCACATCCCTTGCCGCACGTCGGCCTATCGGAATTCCATACTACCCTTTCTAGCCCGGTATCTCACCTGCATAGATGTTGAAAAACAAAAACAAAAACTCGATCTTGCACCTTAAAGTCCTTTTTTCTTCATATATAATTATGCCCACCTGTCCAATACCTGTTAATCTCTATGGTAATCACTGTGTACTGGAGAACCGTTTTTGCTGAAAGTTTTGAAAGTTATTTTCAAAATAAAGCATTCCTCTCTCTGTTGTTTACGCGGAAATGCTTGTCTGTGTCAGTAGGAGGGGATGACTGGTTGAGTGTTGGTCATGTGATTGGACGGATTAGGGGTGGAATAGGCGGGGGGGGGGGCAGGGGGCATGAACCCACGGGTATCAGGCCAGGGAGTCGGACGCGCGTGAGGTGATGAAAGATTGTGAGGGCAGCCGTGATTCACTGTAGCTGGGCATGTGACCCATTTTTAGCTGGCGGGGATGGCCTTGCGTCGACGGCCTGTCAACGGTTGTCGCGGCAATCGACCGACAAAACCGACCTCAGGAGGGGGACTGGAGCGGTCGCTTCAGGTCGGATTATAGTGTCGCGAGGGTGCTGGACAGAAGATGGCGCAAACAGAAAGGTTAGCATTCAATGCTTGTTCTATTTTACTTTGACATACATAGGTCGACCATGTTTATGCTTGTCTGAGCTAAGCACATTATGCAAGCCATGTATATCTACGGAATGACCCAATGTTGATAGGCAATGCAGCAATTTACATGGGCACACCTTATAGGAGTACGACAATCCGTTATTACCATTATATAACTTCAGCTTTTGGGCATTAATATTTACAGTCAAAGAGATGTGATGAATCCTTCCCTCTTTATAATAAAGAGGGTTACTGTGTAATATCCGCAAATAGCAACGACAAGAAATCAATAGAAAAAAAATAGGTTAACTAAAATATTTCGCAGTTACTCAACGGCCATGCAACTGCGCTACGCCTGGAGACTGCAAAATATTCTACAACAGATGGCTGAACCGCAATATGTGAGTTAAGGCATCGTTCCCTAGAAAATCGGAAACCCTACGGTACCTTTCCGCATAAAGAACACATTCGTCTTTTTACGCTGGAATCATCCTTTGAAACTCATTGCACACATTGTTCACGCTCAGTAATGTTATCTGGAGGCGTGAACTTTTAATGTTTTGTTCGGTTGGATAGGTAAGTGCACGAAAGTAAACTTCAGTGCGAACAGGATGGCTGAGAAACTCACGACATCATAGTCATTAAAATTATGCAAAGACTTCTTACTAAGGACAAAGGTTAGTGTCACAGTTTCGGAGAGCAAAGTAGACGACGAAGAATCGAATACTAAACCGGCAATCTGAATGTGTGGGCAGGGGACGCATTTCCATCGTTGTAGAACTCTGATTATTTGCAAGTAGATATTCCTTTTATCGTGTTAAATGTTACCTTTATATTGTGTTTTCCGAGCAGTCTATATGGTCCAACCGTAAATACTAGAAGTTACATCGTGTTAAAAATACACTTTTCCACCTAATTCTGAAGCAACGATCAAGCAGGGGTCAGAAGACTTCCAAAACACGGGCAGCTATTTGAGAGCAAGAACGCGTTTGGCTCATTTTAACTTTATTAGATGGAGTAAAGTTGGCCTTTGAATTTTGTCACATAAATTATCATTTGTTGCGTAATTGCAAGGCATTTAAAGGTTTGCACGGAGTTACCACATCCATAGTATGAGGCTGATAAAAGACACCACATTTTTCTGAATCTACAAAACTTTTGAGGGTTATATGACTTTGAGGGTTGTGTGCGTGTGTTATGCCACGTTTCAGCAAACCATGACCCTCGCAGACCGGTGTGCCCTGCCCTTGTGCGCTGACACCTGCTTTTGCGCTCCCACTGGGTATACAGGCCGTGTGCATGGTTGCCTAGTGACTTGTGTCATCCTTTTGTTGCTTATCTGGCTTGGCAAGTTGCTTACTGACGGATAACATGGACCTCGACGTCGGCTTGTCTGGAGTGGCCGACCAGTGCTCAGAGAGTGTTATATCCCCAAATAGTATGACGCCAGTTCTGTGCGGAATAGAAGAAAGACAGGATATCAAAGAACAACTGTACTGTGTCATTCACTCTGTGTACACCAACTGTTAGTCCTTCCGTCCGTGGCTTCGTATTTAAGGGTTTAGTCTTCGTCTGATTCGCGTGTTCCTACTGCTCCAGTCCTGAGCGCCCGCATGGGCAGGCCTCGTGCGTTGCTGGCCCCTGGAGGTCGCGCATGACTCAGCGGCGTACTAATGTCTGGCTCGCATGCGGGCTTCCTAGGCGAGGCTGTCCGGCGAGTTTGCGGTTATTTGTCGTGCGTGACGCCCGGACGACAGGAATGGTGCGTCGTGTTCTGGGCCGTCCTAACAGAGAGTCGGGCTGGAATGACACCTATATCGGGTTCAGTTGCCGTGCCCAAAAACCTGCATTGTCTTTCACCTCCAGTATACCTAATTATGTAACCCACACCGGTTAGGAAGTAGGGGAGAGTGCGTAGATGCTGCACAACTCTACTACCACGATAAACTTATTCGAGTGCATGTCACCGTCCCTGGTCCCAGCCTGCTGTGACGCACGCGGCGACATAGTCGGTCATGATGGTCAAACTGTCGGAAGGTTATATGTCTATATGTCTTTCGTTTTTCTTATCTGTGGTGTCCAGAAAAGGATGCTTTTATTTGAGACCTTATGTGCAGGTATATTGTCCGTCTGTGTGGAATATGCTTGTTTATGGGACGAACAAGTGCTATTTTCAAAAACGGAACCTCATATGCTGAACAAGCCTCTAGATGACAAGCTCGTTTTCATTTTTCCCTGTCCCCAACATTCAAATAATCGATTTTAATCATGACAGCGCCGTTCCGAAACACTGAATGATTCATGGCCTTTTACATCCTACCCGTTTGGGGTTTACCTTTTAAGTAGGTTAGGAGTATATTTATTCTAGTTTACTTTCCATCGCATGTCATGTTTCAATTTTGTATTTAAATGTACACGTGATTTAATGAACTCAACCATGAAGCTGCATACCATGGATCAATATTTTAATGATTTGGACACCTCTTTGGGGGTAGCCTACGTATTATATGTGGCATGTGTCCTATAACACAGTGTTCATTGTCACCAGAATGGGATCGAGTGAGATCAGAAACACCACAGTGAAGGTCAAACGCTCACTTGACATATGCATAGGCATATATGTAGGCAATGCGGCCCTTCAAAATTTAGGCAAGTGTGCATCTGCTATTTTCAATGTAAAACTCATCCGACGTACCGATTTCACCCCCAAACTACCATCACGGACTAAATTAGAAAAATGTTATTTTTTGCACAAGGATCTCGACGACCAAGTCCCTTTATTAATTTTTTCCTCAAATTAGAATTTTTATTCGTTTCCACAGACGACGTAGTCAGTATTAAGAAATAGTGGATTTGTCTGCCATTTTCGTGAGTTTTACGACCACGGTAATGTTGGCACAATGAGCCCGAGTCAGCAGGCAACGCCTCACAATGTGTAGCACAACCGGTCGGACAATATTAATATCAAAATGAGTTTTTTTCAAAAAGGAATCTATGGGGAGATAGGACGATGCCATCATTCTTCGAAGAAGCGGGCAAATATATATTTGGCGTTGAACCTGCCTGAGTCTACAAACCTAGAATTTAAATTTGATTGCTGTGAAAATTAAAAAAAACAAACCTGTTTTGACCATTTTATGGCGTTTCGCTTATGCTTATCTCTACCATAAATGTGTGCATGTCACTAGGTCGCATAAATTGATTTGTATGGGTCGAAACAACACTGCCCAGTTTAATCTCACGTCATATCTACACCGAATTTCTAAGATTAATTTTCATTACAGTTCCTATTGGGTCAACTCTCGTGCCAAAAATATCAATGACACATTTTTGCTGAAGACCCATCACATATATACGCCATTCAAACCCAGCCCTACAAAAGCTCTGACATGCAAAATCAGTGGTAAGGCCGAACTCAGGTACCATATGGCCAGTCGACCAACGCTTGGCGAGAGGGCAACAAAACGGCATAAGCTCGATTCTGTGGTTTCCATAAGTCTTCAGAGTTAAAAGATTTCTCCGACTCAGCAAATCACTCAAGGGCATTATTAATTGTCTGAAGACTACGGTGAATGACCGATTTCTTTTAATTTTGCCTGAAATTCTGAAAAACGTTGTTTAATGAGTAGGGATTACTTAGACACGATTGTAATACTGATTATCTGGCAGCATTTTCCTACAACATTTCGGACTCGGCAGGAGTTCTGTTTAATCTCCTTCAAAAGCTCTACTCGGATAAATGTTACGGCTTAATTAGCATGGATTTTTCCCATTGATTTTCGATGGTTTTACAAATTCAAATATATTTCATAAAAACGACAAAAAGGTTGTTTTTTTCAGTCGTTTGACAAAGAATCGCGTCATATATATACTTTATACTAGAGAGGAGGCAACATTAGGTTTTACAAAGTTTTCTCATTGCCGAATAATTTGGAGCCTGATCAGTCTTTCCATCAGAGCTTAGTGATTTCAGTTTACAGGGGGCGTGCACTTCGCATAAAGAAAATCACGTTTTCTCTTATGTTCTCAAAAAGACAAAATTTTGCCATGAATGCGGACAATTTTGTACATTTCATGAGGCACAGTTGTAAACCGACAGGTACGGTGTTATATGAATCAACATTGCGAGGTTTTCAGCAATCTTATGATATAAAACTAATAAAAGCTAGGTATGCATCTTCTTCGAACATTAGATGTAAATTGTACATGATTCTCTATCAGATGACTAAGCGAAAGCATATTTTTGTTCACGGTTTGCATAAAATATATTTAAATTTGGAAGGCAATCAAAAATTTACAGAAAAATGTAGGCTGATCAAGGAGTCATTTTGCAACCGAGTTCAGCTTCTAAAGACGGAAAAGCAGCGTATTCAGTAGCTGACATCCTGAAGATTCCAAAATATTGACGGATTATGTCGCAAGATAATCAGTATTAAAACCGTGACTAAGTTATGTTTCTAATTGAAAACATATTTACAATTTGGCCATTATATAATGAGATCGGTCATTCACTGTAAGTGGCTGTTTGACGGCCTTAAACTTTCTACCTATGACTCAGTTACCACAGTCAATTCCTGGAATAAATTAAGGATATAGTCTTTTGTCAAACTAAGTCGTTAGATTTCACGTCTCTTTCTTCTTCTACTCAGCCGAGTAGTACAAATCTACTTGTGCAGTGTAATTAGGACGAGACCTTTGACCGTATTGGGCATGGTCAAATTCTTCAAATTCTACAGCTCTGTCTAACGCTGGACTTTGAATCGAACAAAATAGCCTACATATTGGCTGAAAGCATGCCGATGAGTTCAGTGATTTTCGGATTCACAGCTAGGGGGCTCTTGCATTGATTGCAATTTTTGGTCTTCCAATACGATAGATCTCAATAATGGACAAGTTATATGCATAATGCAAAACAGCTAACTATGTAGGCTCCCTTAACAT
The DNA here is from genome assembly GCA_902702965.1 of Spirometra erinaceieuropaei. Classification (NCBI taxonomy): domain Eukaryota; kingdom Metazoa; phylum Platyhelminthes; class Cestoda; order Diphyllobothriidea; family Diphyllobothriidae; genus Spirometra; species Spirometra erinaceieuropaei. The sequence continues at coordinate 566,435 of CACRXP010000228.1, forward strand.
CCTCTCCTGTGCAAATATAACAGGAAGGGGACGAACACAACGTAAGTACCGTGGCAATGACATGGTTTAAGAATTGTCGAATAATTACTACTCAGTAATAACGATCGAGTAAAGTATTACAATATTGACATCCAATTACTCACAAAGCAGGTTGTGTCAGGACTTAATATCTGCGTTTTGAAATACGCGACACTACATCAGAGGATAATATCGTTGAAAGGCGATAATATCGACAGGTGCTTGGAGTTGATGGGGACCAACGCAGCACTGTCACCGTGCACATGCGCAACTGTGACGTGGGACGGAATTCCATTCGCCCCGACTTTCGGCGAAGAAGGTATTAGAAGCCGTCGATCATCTCACACCACTTGGGGTTGGATTTGCCGACAGACCGAGAGCAGATATCTCAAATAGTCTTTTCTTGCCTCATCTTGTGTAGTCATTACCTCCTCAATCACTAACCAACGAGAGGTGGAGGACGCCTCGACCATATCTCTACGGTAACGAGGACCGGCTTAGAGGATGTCGCCAAAAATCAATGTCCATTGTCATGCCATGTGTGGATGCCAAGCAGCCGGCGAGAATAGACTATTGGCTTTCGAAAGCCCTTCTTTTCGACCTCCTGTAGAATCCGCACACTTTAAAAAATGACTTTGCATGTGCATGCATTTTCTTCAATGATTTTCGACGGTCTTATAAATTCGAATATATTTTCCTTAAGGATCGGTTAAAGGCCCCCAAGCATCTGCGGCATACAGAGAATATCTACTACTATTTAAGTGAGTTTTCGTCCGGCGCGATTATTTCGGTTTGGTGTCTCATTTCACAAGGTTAAGTCGTCTGTTATAGATGGTCTGGTGCATTGGCTACAATGCTCTGAGCTCAAAAAGCTTACAAACGAGCGATGTAGATACTTAATGTATATTTTTTTAATTTTACCGATTAATTTTGACTGTTATATGTAAATGAATTAAAATCTTTCCCAATGGAAAACGAAATTACCAATTATCTATACTTATTTTGCAATTCCTGTATGCAAACATAGATCTCACTTGAAAGACCCCTATGATCACCTATAACACCATAGAGCAAAGAACGACAACTGCTAAAGCTGCGGTAGTAGGTGTTTCATTAAAAGACTTATTTGCATATAACAGATTCCCCTGAAACGACGCCCAGTCCAGTCACCACTAATGAAATAATGAATGAGACAGCCAATTCGGGGGCTGGAATTTCAATTGGTATGTCACAACTAAATGGGCATTTGAATGCAGTTTTTGCCGTAAAGGATAATTGCAGATTGACAGGCTTACTGAAAAAATCAACAACACATTTACCATTGTGACTTCCTTCAACATTCTGTTATTTGCCCACATTTACACAGAATGAAAATGCGCGGATTTAGGCATTTCCTCTCTGGGCATATATACGCAGGTGCTTCGGAAACTGTCTAGCATAATGTTCAAAGATGCCCACTAAACAACTACTCTTCTACTGGTCTTGAATGACTTGCATAAATATGACCATGGAATTGAAAAGTCAACAATGGAGTTCTACGTAGAAATTGTTGGACAATTGAATACCTGCAGGAGCTGACATGTCTGCAGACACGACAGCCATATCATGCCTATTACGGAGATGTGCGATTTGGGGCCCGTACTTTCTACCTTATGTTGTGGTAGTTGGTTTGTTTCAATAAAAGACTTATTGGCATATTACGGATTCCCCTGAAACGAAGCCCGGTCCAGTAACCACTAATGAAATTATGAATGAGACGGCTAATTCGAGGGCTGGAATTTGAATTGGTATGTGTATTCCCGGAGACCATTTTTAATATTGCCTTTGGGCATTTTCACTTTTATTAACATGTTTTTTTCGCCTTTGGCAGTATTTCTTTTTGCTGTTTTTTCGTGCTATTTTTTTCTGCTCACGCCTCTTTGGGTTTATACGTATTCTTTTAAATCTTTTTATTGCCATCGTCGAGGAATTCTCACTATACATCATCATTTTTTCTGTGTCTTTTATCATTTACTGAAGTATTTCCTCGTGTTTGGGTGTTATATGATTGCGTTCTTTGGAAATTATTCTTGTGCATTTATGCCTAATACAATTTGTTTTTTGACGATATGACTTAAAATATTTTTGTAACATTTCAGAAATGTCGTTCTTCTCCCCTGGGTGCTGTTGGTGTAAATTGTGCGTTAATGTTCATGCGTACAGTTCGCGAGCATATAAACTGCAAGCAGTTCCCGATTACAGATACGCTCTTCTGCTCAATATGTCTGCCGAATATATCCTTTTCACACAACCATTTTAACTACTAAATACATTTTGGATATAAGAAAAACATGTGTTATCGTTAAATAAAACTCTTTCTTAAACCATGTTCAATAGGCATTCAGGTTGCCCTGGGCACGATTCAAATGTAAAATAGTTTAGGTATATCGTATTGATTAACGTTTTCATTCATATGTTGTAGGGTACATGCAAAACATGGTAGGCAACATTGCAAAAAGGGAAAAATTCTAATGGACATCAAGATGTCGTTGAATAGGTCCCCGAAGGCAATTTAATACATTCTGCTTTAGTTAGCATGTGTTTTGAACCGGTTATTATGGCAATCTTTCTTCTTATAAAGACGTCAATGCATAATTGCTTTCACAGAGCAATTTTAAGACGCCGTTGACCTCCTGGTAACGTCTAATTATGAAGAATAGCCGCAACCTATGTTTGCCAGTGTCAATTCATTCTTACATTATCCGCTGGTGGAATGTAAAATTCTGGAATTCACGACCTATATTCCGACAGAATAGTAAACAAGCATGGAATAATTTACCGGACATTCCATCTACCCACGGAGTTCAGCAGATTAGCCCGTAAGAAAGGCTAAATCGCGCCACAGTTATGCATGCCAATAATAACAATAAAATGGGACTGGTAATAAACTCAGTAATAGACGTTGCACTAAAATCATACTCATATATTACGGCTAAACACCGGAATAGATCGCTTATTCTCTCGAACGTCCAAACTCGCGTGGTAGTCCAGTGTCAGAGATGCCAGCAACGACAGAAGGAGCGAATACCCAGAGCTTTGTACGCCGGTGCCAGATCAATAAACCGGTTGACTGAGTCCTCATCGAAGGCCCTGGATGCAGTAGATTGTCATATTGTTCTATTTTTAGCATTGGCGTTTATCTTGGGGGCTGCGAGGTTAAAAGTATGTACGATTTCGTAGGTGCGGTAGCCACCTCCTCAAAGACCTCCGTTGTCATTGGATTCAGTCAAATGAGCTTATTGTTTCTACCGATTTGGCGTTATTATTCGCATCACGGTAACCACCCACTGGCTCACAAACGAGGCTGAGTGGAAACATTTCAAACGGATCCAGGCTCACTGCAGTAATGAACATAAGCGTTGTATCGATTATTGGCGTGCTTACATTTTAACTGCCCGACGCACTTGCTTCACGTCTGAGGACAAGCCAAAACAGAGCCAAAAGTTTTCAAAATGAACTTTAACATCTTTTCTAAAGGACTTAATCCCTTCAAATAAGCATATACATACCTGAGAAGGTAAGGCGATCACAAGAACCACGGTTTTACTGGACTGACGTTACGAAAGCAAAGAAGCCTCCATCATCTGGGGTGGTGGTATGCGTAGGACACGTCATATTATTTGAGGGTTTCTCTTTACACAGGCCTGTTTCTGACTTCCAGCGCGCTCCTTCGCGTGGTTGGCGATTGTTGCCATGGTGGCGTCGTCTCCTCCCCATCCTTTGTCGGGTGTGGGGGGGGGCGACGTCGGAGAGAACGCGACCTCTGCCCTTTTCTGCATTGCCCATTTTCCGCCCGCCACGTACCTCGCCTTCCTGCCCCGTTCACACCTGCCCGCAACCGTGTGGGCGGTGGTTGTCGTGCCAGCGTTGACTTCGGGCGGGGAGGCCCCTGTCACTGTGGTTCGGTATCGGCGTGTGCTCACGTCTGCCTGCGTTCTGACCCGTTAAGTGGTTTCCTGGGTTTGCGTTCGCCACTGATTGTCTCCTGTTTTTGCCTGTTTCCGGCGCTTGTCCGTACACGTCCGTGTTCTGCTTCGGCCTGGGTTTGACTACTGACGTCTCTGACTTGACTACGCCCGTAGTTCTACTTACTGGACTTCATCCATAGAATTTCTTAGGCAGCAACGGAGGTTATGCAGTGGTTAATCGAGGTAGTTATGGTGTGCCATTCTTCGCGCGTCTTTCTGACCGTTTGATCGCTGTCCTGGCCCAAGACGCCGGCGTTTTGGAAATTAAATGTATAGCCAGAAGCTGCGCAATGTTCCGCCACGAGCGAAAGCTGATCTATCCTTCTTACCGCTCTTGCGTGCTCTTTTCTGCGGGTCTGAAATCTTTTCCCGGTCTCTGGAACGTAGTTAGCTCCGCAGGAACTGCACGGAATCCGATAGACGACGTTGACTGTTTCGCATCTCGGCAGAGGCATTGTTGGTCTCATGAACAGAAATCTATTTGTCGCTTCACTAACTACCGACAGGCAGCTAGTAGCATATTTTAGGGTAAGTGGATACCATGCTACCAACACACGCGTGTTTCGTAGACATTCTGCCGCTGCACGACACAGCCGTAAGGGGTCGGCTCATCAGTGGGTCTCTCAGCGTTCCCCGTTTTTTTCTAGAACATACTCCAATTAAGGAATTGTTGTATTTTGTTGCCTCAGAAATTAAGTTCTCATTTAGTTGCAACGGGTATAATATGAAGAGCACGTGAAGGTCGATAGTAGTTTGACGCTTGCGTCTGTGAGCAGCCGCCATCTGCACCGTTCGGTACTGATTGGCTCTCGTCTCCTTTACTTTACCTGTGTTTTTTGCATGCGGCATCCTCCTCTGTATGCCGGTTGTCGAGTAAATGGCCTCGAGGAACTCTGGGTCGTTCTCAAAGGGCCAGACAGCGACGATGCACATTCTGACTTAACTGTCGGTTTTCCCAGACGTCCAGCGTATGTATAACTACCTGGAACAGGTTGTATCGCCTCTTTATTCTCAATTGGTGTTTGTGAATGCGCGTGGAGCTGGGGTTTCTTGTCTGACTACAATAAGCCTCACCGCAGGCATCTAGTGGGAGCTTGTAGACGACTTGCTTTTTATTACAACTGTTAACTTTATCCTCAGTGTGCGCCGATTTATTGCGTAATATTGTCGTTGGTTTATGCGCGTGCCTCATCCTGCAGTGCTGCACACGGTGGACATTGTCGGTTGCGATGATTGAGCTGTTCAGTTTTGTGCCACCAACATTTGATGTTTCCTTAGTTGTCTTTAAACAAGTTCCGACAAGTTTTACTTACAGGGACAGTTTCTCCAAGTAGTTCGCTTCGGTGCCTGATTGGAAGTGTTTGACTCTGTTTCTTTTAACTCTTTATGCCTCGTGCTTCCGCGTATAAATCATTTATGATGTCCATTTAGGGAAAATGATTCACATAGGCAATTTGGTTCGACTCAATATCATTCTTCGTCGTAACAATATGCTTTCAATTAACTAAGCAGACTCCGTTTGTGGCACATATGATGTTTGATCTCATAGTGTAGAGTGGCGACCGTATAAGTTTCTTTACGGTATTTTTATTTCGGCGAAATTCTTCGTCAATCTACTATCCTAGGAAATCACGTATAAATGTTTTTTTTCAAATGTTTTTTTTGAGTGTGAGCTTAATCCCTGGCCCCGTCGAACAGATAGTATTATAAAGCGTTTCCAGTTGATCATTCTCAACGATCACAAATGTGTCGTCTAGATAGATAGATAGATAGAAAATTTTTATTAAAGACCCATCAGGGTCCCATCAAAGCAAGTTAAAATAAATTTGAATGCGAGTGTTAGACGGGGTAGGCATAATCTTTACAAAATGCAATTCATAGCTTCTGAATTAGTAGTCCATTGAGAAACATGATTAGTGAGGTGTGACAAAAGCTCCATACGAAAAGTTAAAAATGATTGGATTAATTTGCAGGAGAAAACAAAACCCTCAATAAAAATAATGACAGAAAAATGCGAGCAGCACTGGCCTGTAGGTGGCGGTATAAAACGGATTGTTGTCGGTCATCGTCAGGGTAGCAATAAATGTCAGCCTTGAGGGGTACGTATGCGGATCAGACAGGACTGGCCTGCATGTGGTATTGTATACGGGATTCACAATTGACATCGTCTGGGCCGGATTGATACGCCGCATAAGACTATTCGCGTGAAAGAGGCCAGACGAGGGGAACCCAGATGCGATCGGCCACAGCAAGCGTCGAGCTCATCCGGGCAGTGGAGAAGGGAGGTACGACCAAACTACTATTAGACGGTGAATACTGAGGGTTCCGCCCTGAGCGTCGACAGACAGCATGAGGTCCGAATGTGGGAGATGACATCAAAAATCGCGAAAATCGTCGCAATGGAGAAGGAGTGAGCACAGTGGATTTAGAAACAAATTCAAAACAGGGGTTTCTAAGGATATAATTGAGGGTTACCACTTAATCTACCACTAAATACCAGGAGGACCCTTCTCGGATTCAAGTATCAGAGTGTTCGGGAATGAGACCGTTAACAGTGTCTTTATGCTTTCCGGCGTAAGATTTTTGCGTAATTTCGACTTGAATACCAGTAAATTAGGCGATAATCTAATTTCTTGCGGAAGTTTATTCCATAGGAAGGCATATTTGGAAGCAAAGAAGAAGGACCGCTTAGATGTAGTGCAAAGAGGCGGCGGAATCGCTATAGGGGTGTTGCGCGTAGCATAACACCGATCACTCGGAGTAAGAGTGTCAATGAGCGGAAGATTGAAACTAGCTTTTCTGCGAAAAAGGAAGCAAAGGCAAACTTCGAGTCTTCTAACCCACAAAAACTTAATGTTCGCCAGCTGACATCTCTAAGTATAAGAAATATCGGACGAAGTTCGAGAGAACATTTTCCGGGTGAAAACCCTCTGAACATTTTCGAACTTATAGCGGTTGCATGCGGTCACTAAACCAAAGAAAGGACAGCAGTATTCGAGGACTGGAAGAACAAACATTCGATAAAATCTTACCTTTATTTCCGGAAGGAAAAGGTTATGTGATACGAATCCACATATCTGCGCGGCTTTGGCAGAGATTCTATCTGCATCAGGTGATAAAGCAAGCTTATTTGTATAACTTCGACGTAGGTCCTTTATGGTGAGGCATTCTGAGAGTGGGTTATTCTGAAAAAGTATATGACCAGGAAGTTTATCAGGACCAAAAGACATGAAACTATACATAGATGATGAAAATTCCACCTGCCATGTTGAACCCCATCTGCCTAAGCGTGGTAAATCCCCATTAATTTTTTCAACACAAAACGTTTGCGGTGTCCTTAGAATATAAGCAAGCACACTTGAGGTCATCGACATAAATAGAAGTGTGTGAACTTCCGAGTTCAGTCGAAATATTACTGATGTAAAAAAGGACGAGTACCGGACCGAGAACCGTACCTTGAAGTACGCCACTCGTGATGGAGTGTGGTGTCGAGTAGCTATTACCGACCAGGACTTTCTGATATCGGTTGGACAGATAGGGCGGGTTGAAGTCCAGTAGAGGCGGCCGGATGCCGAGAGCTTCCAATTTTACTAAAAGACGTCTATGGGGCACCTTGTCGAAGGCTTTGCTAAGATCAAAGTAGATAACTACCCCTGACTGCCGCTCATTACGAAGAGAAGTGATTGGATTAAGAAATGCCAAGTGGCAATTTATGCAGAATCGTTCAGGTAAAAATCCATGCTGACTAAGGCTCAAAAGCCGATTAGCTAGACAGAAGTCAAGAATTTCATTAAAAATAATCCTTTCAAGAAGCTTTGCTAGAGACGGCGTTTTGTGCTCGCCCCGATAGTTTTTAACATCGAACCGAGATCCCGACTTGAAGACGGGAATGATAATTGAGGTTTTCCATGTTTCGGCCAAGAATCTTTTTTAAATATAAACCGAGAAGGTCGGATGCCTGTTTAATAATGGAGTTTGAAATCCCTTCATTCCTGAGCAGTGTGAGTATTTCAAACCACTTATGTGTTTCTTAATGAGATCTGAGGAGACATCAATTGTACTCAGTAACCTATCTGAAAGTTAGCGAAAGAAAGGGACTGGTTCGGACTCTGTATTAAGGTGTTTTGCAAAGAAAGCACTAAACAACTCCGCCTGGTCAGTGTCATCGATGAGGAAGACTTTGTTATCATTTAGCAGGGGTGGGGGCTCGTGACTACACTTGCAGGAGGATGGATGACGGAATATGCTGGCGACGGATTTGTAAGGGTTCGAATCACTGAGGCCAAGTTATTCTCTTTGACTGTCGTGCGCTTGGCGCATCCTTTTCGCCATCTCAAAAATCTCTGTTATTCTATGATGATCTGATAAGGAACTAGTGGATAGGTCATGCAGTTGTCGTCTCAGATTTTTTAGTCTATTGTGAAGAAAATGAGGAACAAGGGAATCTGAAGAATTAGGCTTGAGATATTTACGCGTCACAAACTCTGTGATCTCCTTGGCAACATTGGACATGACATCATAAAGAATGGTTGCATCGCTACAAGTGAGGAAGCCACACCAAGCCAAAGATCTAATATAGTTATTTATTAAGTCGTTATCTACGCAGTCGTAGTTCATGTAAGTCCGAAGGGCGTTTGTCTTTTATGAAAAGGCAAGCGGTAAGCAACAATAAATTAATACGTGGTCACTGTCAAAGAGGTCCTTATGTAAAGCAACAGAAAGAGGAGCAATGTCATTGGCAAAGATTAGATCTAAAATGTGAGTATCTCTTGTTGGACAGCGAACCAGTTGAGACCAATTAGAAAAAATGACAATATCTTGAAAGGGCTGGAATCTGGGTGGACAGCTATTGGAAACCCAGTCTATTTCAGAAGGGTTAAAATCCCCAGTGATTATTTTAATATCGAAAGCAGCTCCCGAAATTAATTTAAAGATTTCACAGAGTCGTGAATCATCACTGGCTAAAGAATTTGGGGAATCGTAGATACAGCCAATAATTGCCTTTCATTGCGGCGAGAGAATAACAGATGCAAAGCAGAAGTTTCCCGTGAATGAGGAAACATCACAGTAAAAGGAGCGTGCTTTAGGTAGGACTTAAGATAAAGAAGACAACCAGCCCCACGCCTAGTCGTGCGGTCTTGGCGGTAAAAATCGAAGTCATCTATGAGAAGGGCAGAGTCAGGAATTAGAGAATGGGTCCAAGAATCTGTTACGCATATAATATCAGGCATAATTTCCAAAGCAATGGCTCTGATTTGTGCCATCTTGTTTATAAATGACCTGGCATTCAATTATATAATATATAATGTGTTTCGAACGGCAATGCTATTTTCGACGGTATTTAAAAAAATGTGGAGGCTAAATATGGCAGCCACATCTTAGGGCTAACTATCGGATGAAATCTAGCTTCTGCACTGCGATCTAGGCGAAAAAGTCGGTGACAGGTGACACTTTTGGGCCCCTTAAATTTCTTGGCAATATTTTCGGTTGAGCGGAAGATCAGTTATCATGCACATCTTTATTAGTTCGAGTAAGGCATTAGTGGGAGCATCCGTGCCATAGGATTGCAGGAGCTTAGCTATTCACTTGATGTAAGTAGCGGAACGACATCGAAGGAGACCGAGATCTCTTTAGTAGTAGCTGCAATTCCTCTTAATCTCTTTATTAACTTTGCAGAGGCCTTAGTTCAATTTTCACAATTTAAAGTGAATGAAGCTTGTGTAGTTGCCATTTGGAAGCTTGAAGGGTTTTCACCCGTAAAATGTTTTCTCAAGCTTCGTCCGATATTTCTTATACTTAGAGATGTCAGCTGGCAAACATTAAGTTTTTGCGGGTTAGAAGACTCGAAGCTGGCCTTTGCTTCCTTTTTCGCATCAACTCTAGTTTCAATCTTCCGCTCATTGACACTCTTACTCCGAGTGATCGGTGTTATGCTACGCGCAACACCCCTATGATGATTCCGCCGCCTCTTTGCACTACATCTAAGCGGTCCTTCTTCTTTGCTTCCAAATATGCCTTCCTTTGGAATAAACTTCCGCAAGAAATTAGATTATCGCCTACTTTTCTGGTATTCAAGTCGAAATTACGCAAACTCCTTACACCAAAAACAGTCTCATTCCCAAACACTCAGATTCTTGACTTCGAGAAGCGTCCTCCTGCGAATTAGTGGTAGATTAAGTAGTAACCCTCAACTATATCATTAGAAACCCCTGTTTTGAATTTGTTTCTAAATCCACTGCTATCACTCTTCCTCCTATCGACGATTTTCGCGGTTCTTGATGTCACCTCCCCTATTTATACCTCACTCAGTCTGACGGCGCTTACTGCGTAACCCTCAGTATTCGCCGTCCACAAGTAGTGTGTCGTAGCTCCCTTCCCCACTCCCCGGCTGCGCTCGAAGCGTACCGTGGCCGATCGCGTCTGGGTTCCTCTTGTCTGGCCTTTTTATCGTAAGTAGTCTCATCCGGGGTATCCATCCTGCCCTGATGATGTTCGATTATAATCAAGGCTGGTATTTATTTCGCCCCGACGATGTCCGATTCAAATCCGTTATATACCGCCACATACAGACCATTCGTGGCATTCCTGCCATTCCATACCTTACTTTGCGGAACTAATCACTCATTTTTTTATTCCCGAACATGGCCAATCTATGTCATTTGATGACGACCGGCTATTATTTTGCCTTTTTGCTGAATATGTACAAAATTCATTTTAAAATGGTAAGCCTCTCATGCATGCCGATAATCTGAAAGTCGCATAGAGTTAGAAGCCGGCAGATCGAGACATCGTGATTGAGCTCCTAAAGAGCGACCTACAGGCCTACATGCGTTTGTGGTCTCTGATCACTATGGCCGGTCTCATCACGGACAATTTCTTTAGCCAACAGCGGCAGCTGCCTTCATGAAAATAATTTGGCGACCGAGAATATCCGATACGGTGCAACCCCGCCCTTCTTGACAGTCGACATTATCTGATCATCAGTTTTTTCACTAGAACCCGCCAAAATGTAAAAAAAACCGCCGTCAAATTTATTTTCCTGCCTTGTTGACAAGAGTTGTTTTCACTGCTGCCTGGATTTTTATTTAGCTCTTCCCTGACCATGTCTGTAAACTGACATTTATTATTATTATTATTAATTATTATTTTGTCGCGAAGCGGTGCTCGATGGCGATATTTGGGCTGAAGTGCACAAGTGGCCGGCGCGTCTGTGACACACGGTTGACAGTAAAAAAGACGTGTTGGTTTTTTAAAATGTTCAGCTTTTAATTAATGATGCATATTTAGAAGAACCAGCTTGGAGGAGTTTGTCAATAGTCAGTGTTTATCGTCATGCTATGAGTATTTGACCAGGCATTCGGCAAATGTTTGAACGCTTGCAGCGCAACTAAGCACTGCTAGGCCATTGACAACAGTTCCTCATTTGCACTACTGATTTGGATTGAAATTTGGAAAGATCTGTTTGCGCAGCCGTAGACTAGGAACATAATACTCTTGAGCCAGTGATTTTTTTGAGTTAGCGTGATTACGTTTACATGGTCTACTTGTACATTGTGATAGCCATTTTGCCAGCGCTGTTATTCTTTCGTTATCTGGCCCACTTTTTAGGCGGTCTTCATCTTACCAATCCGAATGACATGGCCCTCTTTTTTTAAAATCCAATGAGTGGCAATCTTGAGTACTCAAAGGCACACTTGACAACCTGCCTGCCCAGGCTCTCGAGATGTTGTCTCCTTCAAGTCTTCGAGTTGCTTGATCCGCTCTATATGCCGTCATATTTTAAACAAGCGAGTGGCTACGATTCGCTCTGCATGCCGTTGCCTTCCATTTAATCAACCGAGTGGCTAGGGTACGTACAGCAAAGGCACAGTTTAGATTGGCTTTCCCAATACACTTTAAGTTTCTGACTTCCCGTTGTCGTGTGTTTTTAATTTTCGAGTTGCTTTGGTCGACCAATGGATAGACCTCGTTCTGCATGGCTTTCTTTCCCAACTGAATCCAATGAACTGCTGGGCTTTATATTTCAATGGTGCCTCAATGCACTTGGTTATTCTGACTCCCGGTTTTTTTTCGATTTTTACTCCTACAGTTGCTTGGGCCCATCTGCATGTCCTCATACTCCTCTACTCCAGCCGATGTCTACGTTATAAGCCACATAACCTCCTTTTCTTTTCTAATCCGGCGAATAAGTAGGCTCGATGTCCGCTATTCTTTTCCGTTGAGGTGTGCGCGTAAACTAGGTGCACGTCCCGCCGGCTCTCGACCAGGTGCTTACACACCGATCCTCTTAGTTCTACTGCGTTTTGCACGGGCTACAATCCTTTGCTAAAATTGTTAGTGGTTAGGTCAGGCGTTCAAAGCGACGGTCAATACTAAGCGTTATCATTCCTTAGCGCCCCTCCACGTAGTTCGGGAGTTATCTACCTTCATAACGTAGCTTCTAAGATGGTCAGTGCGCGAACTTCGGCGTAAACATTAAATGGTCAATGTCATTAGTGTACCTTTACACACTGCCCCGCCTTATTAGCGCATAACGCTTCCGATTTGTCTTTTGCGTTATTGAACGACCAGCTTTATCCGTTGCCTGAAAATATTACCGCATTTACAGTTGAATATCAGACTGGCATTTAAAAGCGCACTTTCGTTCATGGTGGGTTATGTTCGTTTTCCTCTGCAGTGGCCTTCCCCGATCGCATACATGTCTTGCTACCATAACTACAGTAGCCCTTCCCTGCCCGACAGCGGCGGCGTACCGAGGTCGAATTGCACAAGCTAATCAACGGCGTTCGCCATCGCTACGTGTGAGGAAGTTTTGCCCCATATGCTGCAGATTGTTTGCTTGTACAAAATACCGTAGCCTGTATTGGGTTTCATCTGAGTGCGCCTAAATATTTCTCCCCCTCATTGAGCCCTTTTCACAGAGCTTAGACTTAAACCTGCTGCAGTAGATCTCACTGGCGTTCGTATTCCTTCCGTTAACTTGGTAGGTAAAGTTGTCATAATGTTTAACTGTCTAATGCCGACAATCCTCTTCGGAAAGACGTGCATATGCTTTCCATTGATCCGTTAACATCACGCTCTTGGGAACAGCCCACGTGGTGATGAATGCTCTCATCGCAGATCATCAATGATCATGCACTTGCTCGAAGAGGACTTTCTTGCGGACTGGATCGTAAATTCCGACACTATATTTCTGCCACATCACGTGATCAATGTTATATTTCCGACAACATATCGTGGTCTCATCTATCTGCAATTCCACTCCTTGTCGTCCCAACTGCTTCACTTCCCTAATAAGAGCTTTGGTGCACACATTCTGCCAGACGGTGTAACATTCAACCGCCGTATTGCGACTCCTGCCGACGAAGGCTGTTCGCCTTATCACCCGGGTACCTTATATACAGGCGAGTCCTGTTATTATCAATTTAGTTAGGGACAGCCAGCATTTTTGAAATACAGATCCGGTTCTCAGTGCCTTCTTTGATGTACATCGGCCACACCTGATCAAAATGCATATCCTCGTTTACTGTGGACTGCCTAAACGCATATCCATCCGTATGCTTTCGCCCCACCAGGATTTTTATCGTAACCTTTTCTCCTGCACTGCACTAGAAACGACGAATTAACGACTTCCTGTATCCGTGCAAATTCTGTTAGTTTATCCACTTGAGTCCTCAGAAGACAATCAGCAGTTTGAAATGGACCGAGAGGACCGAGAGCTTCAAATGCGCCATCACTGAAACCGTTTCCTTTTCCGTCGAAGAAGTAGGACGCGTCCTTAGTAAAATACAACCAGATAAGTTTCCTGGGCCCGACGGAACTCATGGGCAGATATTTAAGGAACCGTCAGCGAGTTTTCGAAACGTCTTTCGACTCTCTTTAAGCTGACAGTGCGAACAGGAAGGCCGCACTCACAGTGGAAGACAGCTAACCTTGTCCCCTTACATAATGGAGGTAGTAGGATGGCAGCAAGCAGCTTCAGGCTTACTAGCTTCACTTGCCTCTCATGCAAAACGATGGAAGCTCTAGTAAAGAGCGCTATACAGCAAATTTGTTACGAAAATAACATCTTGCGGGATTTTCAACATGGCTTCCGGAGAGGACGTTCCTGCCTCTCAAATCTGCTAGCTTGTCTGGAAATCTGGACCAGGGCTCTAGAAGAGGGTTTTGAGGTCGATGCCGTGTACATCGATTTCCGCAAAGCTTTTGACACTGTCCCGCACCAAAGTCATCTTCACAAATTGAGCGCCATCGGCATCCGGGGAGATCTTCTGAACAGGATTAGGGCGTTTCAGGTTGGTCGGAAACAACGTGTCTGTATCGGAGATGATATGTTAGAATGGGTAAACGTGACCAGTGGTGTGTCTGAAGGCTCAGTTCTGGTACCATTGCTCTTCATCCTTTATGTTAATGAACGCCTTCACGAACTCAACTGCGACAAAATAATGTTTAGCGACGACTTTACGCTCTGGCAAGTCATTAAGAGTCCATACGACCAGCGCACCCTCCAAAACAATCTGCATCGACTGCAAGCGCGGGCGGAAAAATAGCTTCTGGACTTCAATGTGCAGAAGTGTGCCGTACTTCATCTGAGTCCAACAAACTCTAATTCAAATGAGAGCCTGAGAACATATCATCGGAAAGATATAAGACTCCCCGCAGAATCTTCACAGAAGGGTCCCGGGGTTTGGATACAGAACAACCTGAAACCAACACTGTAGTGCCGCAAGCCGGCCTTGGGAGTGCTCAATGCAATCAAAAGGGCGTTGCTTACCTTTGACCAATACCCTTTTGGGAGAGTTTACGGCACTTTTGTGCGGCCCTACTTCGAATATGGCATACAACCATGGCGTCCATGGCTGGTAAAGAACCAAGAATGCCTCCACCGGATGCAACCTCGTGCAAAAACCTGATAGACGGTCTAAAACGCCAATCTTGCACGGGCAGACGGAATTGCCTTAATTTACTCCCTCTGTGTTACAGGCAGCAAAGAGGTGATCTTAGCCTCGTCTACAAGATGGTACATGGCCTTGAGCATGGACTTGGCTTTCAGGACATGTTTCAGAGGCACCTTTCACCCAATCTTTGTGGTCACTCGATGAAGCTACGGACAACAATGTCCAGACCGAACCTTCGTTCTGAATTTTCCACGCAAGGGGTAGTGGAGAAATGGAACGGTCTCCCTCAGTCAGTCGTGGAGACGACGTCCCTGCAACTCTTCAAGAAGCGCGTGGATGATTATTTGTGTCCGCTGTTTTCACTCAACAGCCTGAATCTTAACTTCATACCCCGCGACCCCGCAATTTTTTCTTTGAGACCATGCTTCTGAAATGAATCAGGCACTGTTTTTATAGCGAATATTTTCTTTGCTCGTGTGCAGTTATTTCCAACGAGCTGACGTATAATCAATAGGGTTTTCAAAGGCTTTGCCTATTATCCCTACCAAATAAAAAATTACCGTTCTTAGTTCGGGTGGAAGTTCAGTAACCCTATGCAGATGAATTTATATGTACATGCTTGTCACAACAACGCGGCATGTGGCTTTTAAATGGTTAATGCTCTAGCGGAACTTGGAATGACTAAAGCGAAGATTTTAAAGCGCGGACGGACCAGTCGTCAGTGGCGGTTCACACAGACTACAATTTAGCACACATTATCGTCAAGACACCCGTGCAAAAACCGATTCTTCCCATAGGAAGATGACTCTCAGAGGGGAAGTGTTTCCATCATGAAGTCAAAAAAGTGCGCGTCATTCTCCAACAGATTGGCGGTACATACGTAAGGTGATAGTCTGCAAACTTCTGAGAAAATTGAGGTATGACGACTGAAAAAAAAGTTGTGTTCTTCTCGCTTTTCAGATTCTTACTTGAACCCATATTCACTGAAAGTTAGCTGCAAAGGCGAGGAGTGCGTTCGAGTAGCAGAATTTATAGAATATAGTCGTTTTGCACACAGGGTCCTACAAAATAAATCGAAGGGAAAGTCTTCCCGTTTATATCACAATAAACGGTGCTACAATAATTGCTGGCACAATAAATCCTAAAATGTATGTCAAATGTCGCAAAGATAGAACAGTTTGCATGACTGCGGTTGGTGTACTGGATGCAAGAACTGCAATACATACGACAAGGCGTGGATTCTTCAAACATGGGCAATTTGTGATACCTATGAGAATGAAGGACGCACTTGTATGCACTTGGAGAACGTATATGTATTGTCCCTTCCAAGTATTACAGCTTAATTTGTGAACTTCCAGTAATTTGCTCTGTTAGAAACGCAGGAGCACGAACGTGAACTTTAGTGGGAATGGGAGAACTGGAGAAGTCATGATATCACAGCAGTGAGAATTAATCAACCAATTATTGGTAAGGCCGAACGTACACATTTCAGATTCCGGACGCAGAGAAAAAGACGATGAAGTGTTTTATGAAAGCTAACATCTGAATTTCGTGTGCAGGCGGTGCTATGCCAGATTTTAGGAAAAGTCTCGTTAGGCAAATTTTTGTTCCTTTTACTGTTGTTGCCGACCAATTCACATGGTTTAACCGGAAGTCGCATGGTGCCGTAAAATGGAGTAATCGAGCTCATTTTAAAGCAATATTTTCTTCGTTTCAAATTAAGACCTTAATTGAACAAGAAGAGTCGAGCACGGGAACACTGTGTTTATTGTCCTGAGCTTTCAGACTCGTACATGAGTCCATCGTCAGAGGTAGCAGTAGCAGCAAAATAAGCGACAGTTATAAGACATGTAGGCTAACCATCGACCGACGGCGTAAGACTCATGAGGTGTTCTATTTTGAGTGCACTCTGAGTCTAATCGTACGCCTCTTCAAGTGTCTTGCGCAAGAATTCGCGGGCCAAGTTTGGTGGGATGGATGTGAGTAACGATGTTACATCGAAAGGGACCATGATTTGGTCCGATTGAATCCTCCGACCTCGGAGGTCTATAAGTAATTGAGAGGCTGATCGAACTGAGATAGTCGAATGCCTTGGAGGAACTTCATTTTTGCACTAAGTTTGCACTCAAAATTGAACATCCCATGAGGCTGTTTGATTTCTGCCAACAAACTTTCTTTACTTTTGCGGGAGAGACCTATGAACAAATCAAGCGAACCCTAATGGGCTCACCGGTCTCCGATTTAGTTGCAGAACTGGTCCTACAGGAGTTAGGAAAGATAACCTTCATCCAACATGAACCGGCGTTTTGGCGCCGTTACGTAGCCAACACGTTTGTCATCGTAAAGAAGGACATGCTGCAAAACTTCCACAAGCTGCTCAACTCAGTCTTCCATGATATAAAATTGACGAAGGAAGAAGAACAGGAACAGCTGTTGCCCTCCCTGGACGTGCTTATCAGACGAAACCTTAACCGTTAACTTGAAACGACGGTTTATAGGAAAACCACGAACACCACACAGTTTCTCAGTTTTCACAGTAACCATCCGATAGAGCACGTGAGGCCCGTTATCTCTGCGACCAGTTTGTGCAAAATGGCTATCTGGGGCATTCATAGGTCGCTGCCTACGCGGTTGCCACCAGAGAACTCGAACATCAACGCCATCAACTGCCATACATCAAGGGCGTTTCAGAAGCGACCGAGCGCATTGCTTCGAGACTAGGTCTTGAAATTGCATACCGCCCCAAAGCCACCATGCGCAATAAGGTAAGTAAAATGAAAGACCGCTTAAATTCTGCTGAGCAATCTAGAGCAATGTATCGCATTCCGTGTCAAAATTGCCCTTGAAACTACACAGGACAGACTGGGCGCATGCTCGGATCGTGCATACACGAACATAAGCTGGCTGTGCGGCAAGTCGACGCATTATCACAAGTGACCGCTCACACCTACGAAATGGGTCATGAGTTTTACTTCACAGCCAACAAAATAGTCTGCCAGGCCGGAAACAAAACAGTCCGAGAATTGATTGAAGCGTGGGTCTCGGATTAGAACTCGGCCAATTGATTTATCCATCTGGCGACAGAGAACAGAGCCCTGCGTAGTCACCTCCAGTCTTGCGTCGTTGGTCGATGATTGGCCTACATGTCTTATAACCGTAGCTTGTTCTGCTGCTAGTGCTACCTCTAACGATGGAATCCTATACGAGTCTGGAAGCTCAGGACAATAAACAAAGTGCTGTTTGAGAAATTTGAGGCATTTTTTCCCGAGTATGAATTGAAAACAAGCATGTAGAGCAGAATTTATTGAGGCAAATACATTTCGTGACGGCTTTTCAACTGCAGCCCGTCTCTGCATAACATAGGTAACGAATGAAAGCGCACAGCAGTATGAATTTGTACAGAATGGCAGTGCATAAGAGCAAGGTCAAGGTTCAAGGCAATGAATAATCAGATAACACGTCCACATAAGCATCATATAGAAAAGAGGGAGACGAAATGTTAACAACAAATCACAGTCAGGGATAAAAGGGGCGTGAGATTACCAGGGCAATTGCACATTGATCACGTGATCTAACTGCTTGCACAGGTCTGGTTTCTCCCTTCGTATGTAAGCTGCTTCCAAATAACGCAAGGTTCGAGTTGTTTGCGCTCGGACAAGTACTCGAAAAGATGCTTTAGGGTCGACAACATGACCGCTATCTAACAGGTGTTTCGGTATAGACGAACGCGGGGTTTTGCTTTCCTGTTTGAAAAGCCAATTAGGCAAATGCTTAGCGACCCTGGTTGCCAATTGCCTTTGCGTTCGCCCAATGTACTTGCATCCGCAAGCGCGTGTGAATTCCTACACACAATTTGGGGTGGCGTGCATTGGCAAGGCATCCTTCGCCCGGTTAATTGGAAGGCTTTTTATGGAACTGATGAAGCTAAGCTCTGCTGCGTTGTACGCTCTTTATATAGTGCAACGCAAGCGTCGCTTGATTGTGTTTGAGACGCTGTCACCCTTAAAAGGTAGACATATTATAACGGGCTTCTTCGGAACGGACTGTTCCGTCAACTTTGGCCGTAAATGGTTGCCTTACTTCTGAATGAAGCGTGCAGGATGACCACGATTAAGTTAGGCTTCTTTGATTCGGGCAGTCTCTGTATCTATGGTCTCCCTGGAGCAGATATTTCTCGCTCATTGACAAAGAGTATGTACTAGATTACGGTTCCATTGTATTGGTGCAAAGCTTTTAAATTGCAAGTATTGCCCCTTCCACATAATCTTGTGGAAGACGGAGCGTCTTATTGAAGCATCATCCTCTCTAAACATGAGGACGTCCAGGAATGGTAAGTTGTTAAACTGTTCCACTTCCATCGTAAATTTGATTATAGGATGCCAATTATTCATCAGGCAAAGTAGGTCGGAGGCGTCTTCCCAGTCGTCAACAATCGTGAATATATTGTCAACGTATCTCCTGTATAATGTTGTCATGTTTAATTCTGACGACACCTTTTCTTTTAGGTAACCCATAAAAACATTGGCGAGGGTTGGCCCGAGTGAACTACCCATTGCAACTCCGGCAATTTGTCTGTAAAGTTCCCCATTAAACAGTAATTGAACATCTTTGGGGCAAAGTGCCAGCAGATCTCGTAGCAGATCGGGGGAGAGTCCGGTTTTGGACGCATGGGCGCATATAACATCTATTGTTTCACCCAATGGTACATTGGTAAATAAGGATTTCAAGTCTAAAGAGAACATACACTTGTCGGCGATGTTCTGGTCCTTAATTTCTTCAATGAAATGAAGACTGTCTTTTATCGTTTAGGTGGAAAACAATAGTCGATTTTGTTCTAGCTCCTTGACATGTCATTTTGCCAGTCTGGTAAATTAGACATAGACAGAATAGGTCCTAATGGTGTGTCCTTTTTATGCGTTTTTGGTAGACCATATAGTCTGGGGATATGTGGGCCTCTCGGTTTTAGGAGAAGTGCGGTTTTAGTATCGATCAGGTTTTTGTCCAACAACTTTTGAACTTTTTTTCAGACTGAGTCTTCCAATGTCTTGCTTTCATCTTTCCCAGACGTCTCTAGACGAAATTTGCTCTGATCATCTAAGATGCACTTCATTTTCCTCACATAGTCCTTCCGGTTAAGAATAACAACTCCATGGCCTTTGTCAAGTTTAGAAATTATTATTTGTTCATGACATTTCAATGCGGATAAGGCAGCTATGTGTTCATTGGTTAATGGAGTCCGTTGTGTTACAGGAGCTTTACGGAACTGATGAGCAATGTCCACAAATTTTGCTTTCAACCGGCCGACATCGACAGTGGATCTGGGTACTAAGTCAGACAGTTGAGAATTCAAGTCTTCAAACTGAGCCTCAATTTCAACTGGGTTTAATCTCTTGTTTGGAAAGCAAAAGTCAAGTCCTAGTGATAAAGCCTCGGATTGTAGCTTATTAAGTTTGATGTCAGTCAGATTAAGGATAGTTTCATCTGTATTCAGAGGGAAATAATCGTCCGTAGACTTTTTGCACAATGACTTCATTAGTTTAAAACGGTATGAGTCTCTTGTCTTCCTTTGTATGATACACGCATATTTCATGGAAAGTAACCAGCAGAAGAAACCTATCTTGTCGAGAATATGTTTTGTTTGGTCCAAACGAGATTTGTTTATGTCGACAGCCTCAACCGAGTCCTCAATTTTTGATTGTGCAAGAGGGTCCAGATTTTTTATGGTAGGACGTAATTTTCCCGGACGTAGGATCATGTAGAAATCCACTGGGTACTTCTTGCTGCTTATGCAATTCTGAAGAAATTCAATCCGTGTGTTTTCTTTCGTTATTCTGCATTGCAATTATAGAAGTCTGTCCAGAGACTTAATAATATCCGAGGGGAGGTGCTGTTTGAGAAGTTTGAAGCATTGGCCGTATTAGATTCTGCTTTATATGCTTGTTTTCAAAAAATAACGTGTTCCGGTGCTCGACTCTTCCTCTTCACTTATGCATACACCTGTTACTTGAAATTTCGCCTTCATTCGTGAATTAAGACCTTGGTTGCATATGCAGTTGGTCTTTCTTTACTATGTCGGCATTTCAGCCTTTTAAATCTTACCGCACATTAATGGACGCAAGCCTGAAGTCACATCTCCTGAGTTGCTCTTTTATCACTTTCTGGAAAATACAACAAACATCGTGCATTATCATATTGCGCTCCAAATGTGTGAAAATTGTCAATTTTGGCAGACATTAGCTGTGAAAATTTTAACACGTGTGAATCCGCCATTGTCTCTCATACATACTTGTTTGACGTATAGGATTCACTACTGATAACATTAAAGACTGCCGCGGATGATGATGATAGTGCCATGCACAAGTGTTTCGGCGATCAAGTCCCTTACTAATTTTCCCCCAATCGTATATTTGTTAGTTTCGACAAACGGTGTACTCAGAATTGAACAGTAGCGAAGGGATTTACATGACGTTCTGATCAGACTCCTAGTTGATTAACGTGAACGGTTAGCTTAATTTTTCTGCAATGAACTCGACTGATTTTTTGAAAATGTTTCCTACAAAGTTATTGTTAGGATGGCGTTTATCGGCAATTCCATTGAGATCTATCACCACGCTAACATTAGAAAAATGAGCTTGAGATGAATAAACAAATCCTTGTTATCAGAAAGATACGCAGTCAGTCAATTTGAAAAGTTCATTATTTGCAGTTATCTCATCCTCGTAAACTTTCAGCATTTGCAATATAAGTATTAAATTCGAACTTTGCCCGTCTACAATTAACCATTTGACTGGCATCGATCCCATTTGCAGAGGATTCATTATTCAGAAGACGAGGATGTTATCACAGGGTTAAGAAGTCTATTGGCTCTAAATATCGGATTTACACCTGATGCCATCATGAGCGACGGTTGCAGATAAAGCGAAGTGCATCGATTTTCCTTCAAAAGACGTGGTTAATATGTATATGGATTCGCAAATAATCAAACTACGTCTCTATTCTGTTTTCAAACTGGTAGCAAATCTTTATCGTGTAACAGATTTAGAGGGATCGCTACTTTTATTAATCAAAATCGGTGCGGGGAATGTAAGTTCTTATTTTCTTACCCTGATGATTTGACAGACACAATCGTTGTCAAATGCATAATCCCTTTGTTGAAAACTTTTAAAGGCATTCTAGTTGTCAGTATTTATTTTCCTCCCTCAACCTATGATGGTGCTTTAGTCCGTTTTTTTCAAATTTCTTCAACAACACCGCTTGTATTGTCTTGAGAGCCTCTTATAATCTTATGCGGTAATCTGAGCAGTTGTGAACCTACGTCCCATCACACTTTTAGACAATGATGATCTTGCCTCTTTTGATATTCGCGCCGACATCCCTCTTGATCGCGATTTTACCAATCACTCCACGCTTTCGTGTAAAAATCAAGGCTCTGCTGTCAAGTTCTGATCATCCTTCCTTATTGAGTCTTCAAGAAACCCATAAAATTTCTAAACGAGCATTGCTAGTCCGGCCTGATAGGAAAATGGAAGGTGCGCAACACATCCTCACAAAACATTTGCTTACTTCAGACTCGTTTTTCTTTAACAATAGAATGTCGAATTGTCCTCTAGCCACCATTACAAAGTTTTTGGATGAAATGTGTAATTTCTGCTGTCCTCTGGATACATTTATAGTAGGACCAGATAGAACTACCTTCCGCTATATAACATCCCTTAGACGCAGAACAGGAACTCCCCAACAACCCAGGCCTACGTGAAAATCTTGTGGACGCTACCATCCTAATAAAATAAAGAAATTGTCAGACCAAATAACCTGTTTATGAGTCCGCTTTCTACTTCTTATTCCTCCCCAATCTTTCCCTTATTCGTCCGCTGAAATTTGGGAAAATCTTACACTTTATGGTTGACAGCATCTCAAATACAATTCATCGACGACTGATGAACGCCATTGAAAGAACATGCAACACAGCCGAATTATATTTAGCAGTCCTACTAATGCCATCTCAGTTTCATGGGCAAAGGGCACCTTGTCATTGCACGCCACTACAAATTGTCTTTACGAAGTCGCATGCACTTACAGGGGTAAGTAAATTGGGCCAACGCAAAGGCAATTGCCAGCCCGGTAAGTTCAGCACCTACCTAAATGGCACCTAATAAGGCAAATAATATTTCACGTAATTTTATCACAATTTCCCTCATTGATAGAGACCACTCAGTTGATCCCAAAACATCCTTCCGAGTATTAGCTTTGGCACGAACAACTCGGATATTGCGCTATTTGGAGGCAGCCTACATACGGCGGGCGAAACCCGACCTATGCAAACAGTTAGACGGCCTGGTCAACTCAGCTTGCCCTGGTATATCTCAGCCCTCTGGCCTGCTCACTGCCTCTGCGCGCACACTTCCCAGTTTTCTTTCCCAAATTGTGGTTTTAAGTTCCCATTTTAATTGACAAGTCTGCCTGCAGTAAACGATGACCTTGATGTTTTTTGTGTTCATTTTCTCTGTGGAAGTTCAAATCTCTGTATATTTCTAATTCGCAATCTCTGTGTTATTCAGCGACAGGTTGTTGTTGAAAAGGTGTCACGGAATTAGTTAATTACAATAAATTCTGCTGTGCATGCTTGCTACACATCCAAAGGTTTCTTATTTCAGTATACAAAAGACATTTGTTGCCGCGTAGTGTCGGCAATTGAGCTACAAAGCACAAATTGGCCAGTGCGCGTCTTACACACGGTTGACGATGAACAGAGACAGAAGAGTTAATTGTTAAAGATGTTCACCTTTTAAACGTTCGTGCATATTTGGAAGAACCGGCGAAGGGAGGGGGGTCGTCAATAATGATTGTTTATTGCCATGCTATGATTATTTAGCCGGGCAGTCGGCAAGTGTTTGAATGCTCCCAGCGCAACTCAGCACTGTTTGGCTGCTGGGCCGTCGACGAGACTTCCTCAGTAACATTGCCGATTTTGGTTAATTTTACCTCACGGCTCTCTTTGTGAGCCACAGAGTGTTTGCTATGAAAACTGAGGAGTTTGATGAGCGTAACTCTCCTATGAACTGTCGCTTCAAGTGCCCCTTTGGAAATTTGTCTGATGGGCAGATCAAGGACGGAGTGAGTGTTGCGCCTGTTCCACTCTCGTGAGTTATATACCATGAACGATTGAGTTTAACAGGTCGGGGGAATTTAGCAACATGTCCTTCTTTACGATAACAAACGTGTCATCTGTCTAATGCTGCCAAAATACTCCTTCACGCTTAGGGAAGACAGCATTTTGTAACCCCTTATCTGCCACTAAACCGGAGACTACGAAATCGGTGGAGTTTACTTGACCTGGTCATGGGTTGCTTCAGCTAAAGTGTACAACTATTTTTTGCATTTTTCAAACATCTGCATGAGACTATCAAGTTTGCGGGAATTCTCCCTCTCGTCATACGCCTTCTCAAGTCATATGGTCAAATAGTTCTGCGCCAAGTTTGGTAGGATGGATGCAATTAACGACGGCCCTCCGAAATGGACAGCGATTTCGTTTGGTTAAATTCCATGACTTCGGAGGTCTTTTAGGAACTGGCAGACTACACCTAGGAAATGGATCGTCAGTCTAACCTCGCAGGCATCGACATAGTCACCCTTGTTGAAAACAAAGCAGTCTGATGATTGACTGAATCCATGGCCCCAAATAAGAACTTAGCCAGTCGAGTTATTGATCTGGCACTGGCGTACGAAGCTGTGTGCATTCGCTCCTTATGTCGTTACTAGCACTTTTGACGCAGGACTACTGCGCGGGTTTGAAAGTTCAAAGTAGTAAATAAAGCCTTCCGGTACTGGACGAGTCTACGTCTTTACTTGAGCCAAATGTAATTTAAGTGCAACTTCTATTCTGTAATTTATTATTATTATTCTTTGCTGGTAATGTTGCCGGGCAAGCTCTGAAGTCGCACCTTGTGGCCCTTTCTATGGGCTAGTCTGCTGGACTCGGTGAGTGAATGGATGTTAAGTGAATCATTCAATTCCTTATTGCCATTATGTCAGAACATCAGTAGTACGAATTAAGAACAAGAAGATGGTCAGAATCGCGCATCCCAGTCCATCTGTTGATGATGTAAAAATACGTTTACACTGGCAAACGAACGTTGCGAGCAGTTACAGACTCAATCGTTAATCATATGCCTGAGGGGTCTGTAAACTGCTCTGTGAATGCAAGCATTCATATCTTTGCCGCAACAAAAATACTTATATACACAGGATGTATTCAGCCGTCATTGCGGACTTATTCAAGCAGACCTACATGCTCATTCCAATTTCTTATTTGTTTTCCTTTATTACCCTTTAGTAATTGCGAATAACCAACTGGGTATGGATAGCGAATTAAATTATTACGATCCGCTCCAACATTTTGGCCCCGCTCACCGTATGCAGATGGCACTTCGGCAAAGGCTTATGGAAGAGTTTTATCTTTAGTTAGCATGAACGTGTGTCATATCCAATGTGTATTTATGTGTTGGCATGGTTGTTTGTGAAGAGCACAATGTGTAAAACACATGCCGAGCACAAGCACAACGTTTTGTACGCGATCCCAGCATCCGCATGCGCTGTCTAATGCACCACGTTGTTAAGATAGGCGGGGCCTGCAATTCAACAAAACGCAACATCTGAGCGATTTTGGGCGTAAAATCAGTTATCTGAGCAACAGAAATCGCTTGAGTGAAAATTAGTTTGAGGTCCACATTCGCATCAAATCGGAGAGTCACTGACGATTACAAATAAAATAATTGTTCATATTTAATGTCTTATTTGTTATTACGACTCACCTTAAATTGACTACTTTTTACATGCCAGCTTTATTAAAATGGAGATATCTGCACCATGGCGGATGTTGGAGGACTATTATCGTGTAATCCTGGCCAGTTCAGATGCGCTTCTGACAAATTCTTCAGTGTTTTCTATCTGACCGTCATTAACACACAAGGTGGGCGTTGACGCCAGCAAGGTAAGTATTAAAAAGACATTTCTGTCGCATTAAAATTGCATTAATGATGTCGAAAACTAACCTTTCCAGGCGATAATGTAGGTCAGTGCTCTAGTCCTTTCCCAGTTTGCGTAACAGTACACGAAAGACCTTGCCGCATATTTGTAATCCAGATTAAATTCAAGTCTCAAACGACCATTCTTTTCGCTGTAGGCTAAATTATTAGAGAAGATAGCAGTGATTCGATACGTGTTTATAACACGAAATCTCAGCAGTGAAGACTGGTGTAGAATTAAACAAAGGCTTATTATAACCCAGTCTGTTTTATGCTAATGTGGCCACAAAATCACCGGATGCATAAGAGCCAGAGAAACAGGAGAATTATGTAAATAGCAATTTATAAATTTACTGTATCACCTAGGTTGCCTAAAGCTGTGAGACAGATTCCATAGTTGAAGAAACTCCGAATTGTAAATTTATATGTGGCTGCCCTTTACGTCTACGCTGTGTAAAAGAATTACGACCTCCAATCCGGACTGACCGTGTGTGCGCCATGGTATTCCCGAGGGCTTTCATCATCCACTAGTCACGTGTAATAATGCACCAAATTTTATCAAATAACTTTTGGCAAAATGTTTTCTCTTGGCAAACAATGCTACTGATCCTCCCCTTATTCCAAAACAGTAGACATGGATTAATGGTCAGTGTTGTGTTACGAGTTAAATTAATGACAGCCCTTGATATATGCGATGCACGGGGGGGAGGTATAACAGGCAGTCTGTGGACAAGTCACCTACCACACTTATCATTCTCTGGCGTGCCGAGGCGTCGCAATCCGGAGCATAAATATCGCCCTGACCTAAAGCAGAGAATCTTTAAACGCAGACGATAATTAGTGAGGATATGTTTAATTAACATTTAATGAGTTTAACCAGAGTAAATTTAAGCATGTCTCACATCCTGCAGGTCCGATTCTTTGCCATTCAGCAAAAATTCCAAATGTACACTTTTGCCGTCTGTACAGATATCCAGCCTTTGGCCCTCTTCTACATAAAAGCCGGCTAAAATTAAATGCTTCAATTAGAAGTTCGAGCAAACTAATTTATCTCTGCACTGGCAAACCTTGCACGGATTGCAAAAGAATATTGCGACTTCAAAATGTGGAATTATAAAACTTACGAATGCTCTCATCGCCAGGTTTGTGAATTGTTACTGGAAATTCGCTTTCTAGCATGGCATAGGAGATTTTCTCAACGTTCGGCAGAGTTACACTCGTTGCATAATAACCATCGTCTTAAAGAGAAATGCGAGCACAGACATGGCGTGTTTCAATGGAGGATATCGTGGTGTTTGTGGAGTATGCGCATGCGAATCGAAAAAAGAAAAATTGTGTTTTTTTCAAGTCATGCACTAATGTGAATGTACAATAATCAAGATGTAACATAAGAGGGTTTTCAAACCAGAAAATAAGTGACAGGATAAAGATGCAAAGCGATCGTACGTGCAGTGTAGGGACATCGGAAATAGCCTTCACTGTATGAGCACCATCCCTTTGCCCAACCGTATGTCCCGAATTGTTCATTTCCAAGGTATCCTGTCTTTAACATATGCAAGCAGATTTTATTAAATTACCATCCAATTTATTCTGAAAAGTGATACATGGAGCTTGCATTAACAGAACTATATAACAGCAAAATATAATGCAAAGAATGTACGTTTTATAAGTGACGTACCCAATAGCTTTGCACTATCGGCACCTCAAGCGTAATGTCCCCAGTGGCCTTCTTCGGAATCATTCGCTGGCTCCAAGAGCACAGGTTGTTTCCGCGACTGAAAGACAACAATTTTTTCTACAGCATCCTTGTCATACATCCACTTTTAATTATTCATCAACGCCAACATTAAATTGCCTCACTAAAATGTGCTCGCCTTTACTAAACGCCATATTCGCAGGCATGCTGTTTTTTAGAAAACATTTCAGTACTACCAGAGCAGTCGAACGATCTGCACTATATTTAGATTGTAATTCTAAGGACGGTGCTTGTCAATTTACCGTATTTTTGGAGAAAGTGCTTGCTACAAGGAGATCGATTTATCAGTTGCACTGAAATGTGTTAGTCAGAACATTCTACATACGCAGTGACTGAGGAAGTTCACGTATTACGCCCGCACCGGACGCACTTCCCTCAACAACAATTATTAATAGCTGGTACTTCATTGTGGAAAGATTTATCGCAACCCAGCGCTATTAAATGTGTACCCAGAAAGAATGTGCAGACAATGGCAGAAACGACAATTGTCACGTTTCTTCTTCGCGTGCGAGGTTCCGCATATCTGCAGTCACGTGATTCACTCAACCTTACCCATGACATTTGAGAGAGTACATTTTTTGCAAATAAAGACATCAACAAATAAAAAGCGAAATCTAAATACTTGTTAGATATTCTATAAAATCATAAATGAAACATTTTTGGATCATTGTCGCGTGAACAAGTTTCATGAGACGTATTAGACATGCACGTACCCCATGTGGAAGAGGGACAATATTGCTGCCAAACTGAAGAGAAGGAGAGTTGTCGGCATTTTCTCAGGGACAAAAGTTTTCCAGACAGTGCGTATTTTTATACTAGGGTGGAACGCCTTTTCAACACCTAAACAGCAATCTCATTGGTTTACAACAAAATATCGCTGTCAGATACTCCCTTTCTCATGCAGATCCTTACTTGGAGGCTGCAGTGAACTGGAGTGCAGTATTGCTTAAACACGTAATCCCTTTTGCGCCTTAAATGACGTCCCTGGTTCAGACATAGTTTGAACTGAGGGGCTTCAACGTGTTTAAATAAACACCTAGCGAAATCGTCTTGCGTCAAATATATATCCACTCCACTCTTCTTCACGATAGATATAATGACGGCTAAAGTTGACGAGAGATTTCTTTGTAAATTTAATCCAACATGTAGCATACGATCATCACCAAAATATGAATGCTGTGCTTTTAGCCCATGTGAAATTCCAACTCATATCTCGGCTCTTTTGTCGATAACAATGCAGCCACATAATTTTGAAAGTTATATCCTGTTATCTAGATTCCGCCTACACATAAAATGGCCACTATATGTCCTATCGCGTTAAACGGAAAGTAAGATTTAGAAATGGGTTTTCGGTTAGAATTGGTTTCGTAGATTGGGTTGTGATATTAGCTAGCACTCAGCAAGATTCCAGGATATTTGTATGACTCCATAATCCCGTCTTGGATATGGGTTCAGTACCGTATGCCTGCGAAGGCCACGCTGCATCTCAGATGAATATTGATTTATTTTTCAGTTCTCATCTCTTGTATGTATTTGAAATAGGCAAAATTGTTTGGAAATATATAAGTTCTCTTTCTTAGAATGTAAGCATTTTACATACCCATTACTTGCTTGGGCTTCTTCCACAACATTCGATGCACGAAGCATGTGTATACATGTCAAAATCATTTGTTGTTGAATAGCGTTTTCTTCAAACAATATGATTTATAAAAGAATATTTTCTTCAGTCTTGAAACGTCCGTACATGTATGGTGCCGTAAAACATCCGATGCGCTAATATAACGCGCATTAAAAAAAGATCAAATTGTCAAAACGCACTGTAGTGAGCCCGAAGGAAGGATGCAAAAACTACGGCATCTCAGGGACCAATCAACAAAGAACGGCTACCCAAATAGTTTTATCAGCCGCTGCATACGCACGCACCCACGACGGACAAACGGAAGAGAGACACCAACAATTTAACACTCCTTACCGTACATAAAGAATGTGTCCGAGGCTACAGAACGCATTGCCTCAGAGTTAGGCGTAGGTGTCGCACATCATCCGGCTGCTACCATGCGTAACAGGATCATGCAAATGAAGGATCAGCTGGACGCAGGTGAGCAGTCAGGCGAAATCTATCAAGTCCCGTCCATAACTGTCCTCGCCAGTACACAGGCCAAACAGGACGACGTATCAGCTCACGAATACTTGAGCACAAACGGGCGGTTCGGAGAGGCGACCCACTATCTCAAGTCGCTACTCACAAGCTGGAGAAAGGCCATGGGTTCTAATTCGCCAGCACGCGGATATTGGCGCGAGCCGGCAACAAGACGGGGCAAGAACTGTTGGAGGCGTGGGTGTCGGACAATAAATCTATCAATAGCCACATGGATTTGCGTGCTTCTTATCAGGTACTTCCCCCACGCAGCCTGGTGGCGCAGCTCACATCGCCGCGAAGTGCAAACGGCGTCGCCACACCGGGGGACCATCGTGGGCCAAGCAGCACAAACCGGACCTAGCCACTGACGTAGCCCCCCCCCCCACTTACAACAAAAACGATGCAAAATGTTCACGCATTGCTGCATTCTAGTAGCCCCTAATGATGAACTGCAGTTCGAATTCGAAAGCTCAGGCCAATAAATCGACCGTCCTAGTGATCGTGCCTTCGTCTTTTTTTAGAGCGTTTTATGAACGGCCATGTTATGGCATTCAAATTCTCACAATAAGAAACTTTTAAAACGAATGATGCCCTTCTTTTGAGTATGAAATTAGAAGAAGACGATATTCTCTACCAAAAGAGCAAAAGAATAAATATTTTTAAACACATTTTCCATTAGATATAAGTTAATGCTTAAGGTCATCGAAAGTCAATGGAGAAAACGCATGCTATTAAGTAAGCATATTTACAGAGTAATGTTTCCGCATGGAGTCGAAATAAAAGTTCGTTCGAATGCCGGCATCCTGGGGTACTCACGCTATACCGAAAGATGGAAAGTTATTGCACCACGCCTGCCGGCAGAGTGGGCGAAAAGAAACTCCTTCAAGAACTCTTCTGAGCCAACTGGCAAAAAGGATGTCGTCAATAGTCATTGTTTATTGCCATGTCATGTGTATGTGGCCAGGCAGAAGGCAAGTGTCTGAACGTTTCAATGCTTCAGGACGATATTTAGCTGCTGAACCGTTGACGAGACCTTCCCAGTCGCATTACTGATTTCAGTTATTTTTACCTCATTCAATATTTCTAGATTTTAGCATTATGCAGAAAGACATTAGCTGAGACATTTCTGCATTTCAGACACATTTCTAATTTGTCATCCACAGCATGCTCCGAATCAACAAATGTTGCGAGAATTATGTTTTCTTTGCTGTTAATAATGCCCTTCCTTAAGCATGTGGGAGGGGTTCGCATATTCGTTTGGATAAGCGGCTAGTGGTGGGAGTAATATAATCACGTTCTACATAAGCAAGTTAATGTACCCGGAGGTGGTCTGTGCTGGCAGTCTATTCTTACCTCCTCTGGGCAAAACAGGGTTTATCGAGAATGATACTCAAATTCAGGCTGCTGGGAACACGCGTGGAATAAGTCGATGTAGGCGAATTCTCGGGATAGCCTTATCCCTCTTAGGGTACATCTCTATAATATAGGTGGTTCTTTCGAAGTAGGTATTTCTTGCAGGCAATTAAGCTGCTGTAACGTTGATACGGACAGTTTGACGTTAAACAGAATTATTACTAATAGTGTCCTTCACTGGCATGCGTATTCTCCACATGATCTGCCATCAAGTTACTTCTGAATATAAAAATTGGTCTTTGTAATTACCAAGGCCTAACACACTCCAATTGCAAATCTTGTCTGCAGACGACTTGAATTGTTAAAGTGCTTGAAAATCTCCTGATAGGAGGGTATTTGCAATACATAAATAATACTGCTAGTAAGCATGCAGTGAAGAGTAATACAAAGTACGCAATACACAATTTTTACAACATGCCGCCTCATAACCCTTACTTCTGCATCATTTGTAGAGCAACAGCGACGAAAATGTCTAAACTGCGATTATTTGGAAGTTGTTTTGACAGTCTGCAAGACTGGTTGAAAATCTTCACAGCGCGTGAAAGGGGGACACATTTCTGCCTAGGAGCCTAGTCGCGGGTTCGCAATTGCACCCCCTCAACGTTCAGGCAAAAGTATCAAGTTTCCTCTTAAGCAGATGGAAAAGGCCTTGAGTGTTGGCGTCTGAAGCAGGGCAGTCTCGTCACGTTTTGTTATGCGAGATAAGAAAAGGAACAATGCCCACATACAAAACTAACAATGGGATGGCTCGCAGTTTGTTTTGTCACTCACCACCGTCGCTGTCAAGCTATCACAGAGAAGAAAAACTGAGCCTTGTTTATGGAAACAACTGTGGAAGTACGACTGCACACGTGGGTATTCATGGGAAATAAACCAAGTGCAGTATCTGCTGAACAAATTTACGCCTGTTTCCGACATATCTCTGACGGATTCACCGCGGCTCAACATGAGCAGGGGTGGTCTGTGCTGGCAGCCTATTCTTGCTTCCTCTGGGCAAAGTAGGGTTTATCGAGAATGAGACTTAAATTCAGGCTGCTAAGAAGACGTATGTGGATTTAGACGACTTATCGGGACAGCTTTATTTCTATGTCCTTTCAGTGCACATCGCTGTAATATCAAGAGCCGTTGTGAATAAAGCATTTCTTTCAGGCAATTAAGCTGCTGTAACTCTGTCGTGGACAGCGTCAAGTCTACTAGAACATTTACTGAGAGTGTCAATCTCTGGCATGTGTATAACGCACACGATATGCAACCAAGTTACTCCTGAAAAGAAAAATTGTTCATGGCAATCACCAAGGCCTACTTGGGCGACCGCACAGACTAAGGCAAGGGGGGTCTAGTAATCCTACCCGGGCTGGTATTTAGTCTGAATATTCAGTACAGTTGCGATAAAAATTCAATGGTCTATGAAACGGTTATTGGCAAAAATTGACATTGGTTGCTTTTCGAGTGGTTTCAGAAACATTCAGAAGTCTTAAGTCACGTGGAGCTCTACTGACTTCAGCAAGGAAGGAAGTAAGCACCCTATTCTACCCATAGGCAGATTGGGGCCAATCAACTTGGTCAGCCACGATTCCCTGTGGCATTTCTGCCGGCTATGCACAAATCGGCGGCAATTACTAATGAACAGAATACTTAGATGATATTTATTCTATTAGGGAGCGCAAAAGTCCACGACTTTGACGACAGTTAAGTGACAGCTTACCAGTTTACAGGACATTATCAGCAATAACGCCGAGCTGTCCACTAGCAGCTGATGTTGTCGCTG
Source organism: Spirometra erinaceieuropaei (assembly GCA_902702965.1). Taxonomy (NCBI): domain Eukaryota; kingdom Metazoa; phylum Platyhelminthes; class Cestoda; order Diphyllobothriidea; family Diphyllobothriidae; genus Spirometra; species Spirometra erinaceieuropaei. Next base: position 599,459 of record CACRXP010000228.1, read on the forward strand.
ACTTGGAAGTCTAAGGTTTATGTTTATTAAAAGCAACAGGAAATTCGGTCGCAACCATCCTTTCGTCCAAGAAAGCAGTTCGGTGGAAATAAGATATGTTCTAAAGGGGTAGGTTTAACCGATCAGAACGAGGAGTGTAAATAGGAGTGACATAGGTGTCCGGTCTGCATAGATTTCAAGCTTACCACACTCCGATTGCAAATCTTGTCTGTAGACGACTGACAGTATTAAAGTGCTGGAAAATGTGTAGGTGCGAGAGCATTTGCAATACATAAATAATACTGCTAGTAAGCATACAGTGAAGAGTAATATAAAGTACGCAATACGCCATTTCTACAACATGCCGCCCACCAACCTTACCTCTGCAATGTTTGTAGAGCAACAGCGACGAAATAGTCTAAAATCTGATTATTTGGAAGTTGTTTTGACAGCCTAATCGCGGGTTTGCTATTGCACTACGTTAACGTCCAGGTAAAAGTATCAAGTTTTCTCTAAAGCAGATGGAGAACGTCTTGAGTTTTGGCATCTGAAGCAGGACAGCCTCGTCATCTTTTGTTATGAGAGATAAAAGGACGAACACACACACACAAACTAAAAATGGGATGGTTTGCCTTTTGTTCTGCCAGTCTCCATCGTCGCTGTGATACTCCCACAGAGAAAAGAAACTGACCCCTGTTTATGAAAACTACGAAACTACGACTGCACACGTGGGTATTCCTGGGAAATAAACCAAGTCCAATATCTGCTGATCAGATTTAGGCCTTTTTTCCACATATCTCTGACGAAATCACCGCACGAGTGATGCTAATATTTGCTTAAAATTCACGCTTCGTCGAGACAAAGTGTTTGTTATAGCACACTCATTCCCAAAATTTAATACAAGAGTAATTTATAACTCCTAGGCTATTAGAGATCTGCTGTGTTTTGTTGCATTTAATGCCGATTCCGGATGCTTGAGAATACCGACTGGACGTGAAATCATTAACGTTTGACATGTCTGCACTCAAAAAATATCGAAACTACTGTCGATTTTAAAAACTACCTGAAATAGGTTTACGCATACTTTTACAACATTCGCATCTACTCAGTCTCGGAAACACTCCCCGTCAGACTGTTCTGTCCTTTATAACATTCAAAATCTTATAGATAGCCCCAGTAACCAAATTAAACAACTTAAGTATATTTGACATTTAGATGCATGAAGTGCGTCACTATCTGTCCAATAATGCTTCCAATTCCGTCAATGCGTTAGCTTCGTTAAAATTTCTTCTATTCCGAATTCTCTTCATTTTCTGCTTATATCCCATTCCCACCATATTTTCTAAAGAAGTGCATAGTGAACACAAAGAATACATCCTTACATGTGTTTCTAACATCCGAAACACTTGTTGCTACTAGCGAGGTTTAAACGTGCCCACTTACCCGGCAGTTGCTAACGTGCAGTCTAACTGAATGCGTCTGGATTAAATATCACCAATCGACCCCGTCTCCTGTGCAGAAAATTTAATTTCGGATTTCTTCACATCTTAAGCAAACGCAGGAATCCGTCATTGCCAGTCTTTACGTGATATCTCCAGCATTAATGTCGACACTCAAATTGACTTGAGTTTTAAAATACTATCCAGGCGAAAGCGGAACTTCTCTGTCTCATCTTCGATGAGCAATAGCAGAGCGCAGCAGGAGAAACCTAGGCTAAATTCTAGATCCCATTGATCGTCGTGGGTCATAGCATGCCGCTGAACTATTGAGGGCAATTAAACCTACAAACAGTGCTTCGAACTTGAAAAATTATTGACCGCAATCCTTCATGAGACAGGATGCGAAGAAATATCTTAACGTTTGATGGGAAAGTTTGCATGATAATGAAGTGTATCCATTGTTGTTTTCCATACGATAGCGGGATTGAATTTAATGGGTATCTTCCCAGCTGCCCGAGTGGAGATCTGTTGAAAATCATTGCTATAGACAATAGATGATTCAGAAATTTCTGAGGGATCTTTCGATTGTCTAAGTTCCGCAAGCATTCCCATGCTTCACTTATAAGTCCAGGTGGCAAACAGGTGTTTTCGGTAATTCCTCGTCAGACCAATACAGTTAAATGCAGAAATGAAACTGTACAAAATTAACAGTGATTGAATTCAATTCAATTATTTTTAGTAAAGACCCGTCGGGGTCCCAACAAAGCAAGTAAAAAGAAATTTACATGCGAATTTTAGACGAGGAAGGCAAAATCTGTACAAAATGCAAAACATAGTTTTTCAATTAGAAGTCCGTTAAGCCAAATGGAAAACTAGGGGTGAAAAAAACTCCAAAGCAAAATTTAAAAATGATTGTAGTACTTTAACAGGAGAAGAAAAGGGCAATTAAGTAATTAACACTCATTTTACTCACGCCGCCCGCATTACGACGTCGGCGGCTTTTGGTACTTAGAGCTAGAATAGGGCGGTAAGAGACTCTTTGAGTAATGTTCTTAGGTTAAGTACACGGAGTTTGCGAAACATACGCGTAAATTATCCGCGGGGCAATGCTCTCTTGATAGCTGTAGTTAAGCGCCGTCTGACTAGTTCACTAGCTGTGTCCTCTTTAAAAAGCAGAAGAGGATAAAGGGCCTTAAATTAGAGATGGAGAAGCTGAGGAATCTCCCTCATCACATCTAAAAGGATAGTGAAATTGAGAGAACATACGCAAGCACGACTTCCCCGACTATGTGGACAGATGATAAAGAAAACTGTAGGTCATAAGACCACGATAGGAATGACGACCAGTGTCTTGTGAGAGAAAACCGTGGCCAGACGCGATCTCAACGAACAAAAAGAAATTTCAGGGTACCTCGAAAAGACACAGAGAGTCAGGCAAGTGAACAAGCGTTAGCTACACCGCAGACGAAAATGATCAAAAGGTCGTAGTAAACAGGCAGTCATGCGCTAGTCCTGCTGAATCAAACCTTCCTAAATCGATGGACGGCGGTAACCGGTGTATCCGCGATGAAGACTCCGCAGGTCTGATTAAAACACAAGCCTATCTAGTTGATCGCAGTAAATGTATTGTTATAAAGGGCATGCCTGAGTCTGTTTCCGACACTCCAAAGGACAGAATACAGCGTGACATGGAAAAATTCCAGGAATATCTCAAATCGATCTCAGTGGGAGGCGAGAAACTCACAGTATTAAAGGCACTCAGAATGGGCCAAATAAAGAACTCAAAACATGAACCAGATCGACCGAGACCGTTAAAAATTGTCTTTGAGAATGACGAACAAGCGCAGCTAATTTTGAGCAGGAAATCTGCTCTTCAACATGCCCATCCATCGGCTTTTTTCAGCGGGACTTTTCGCCCGCTGAGCGAGAAAAATGGAGGGGGCTGAAATTGAAAGTCCTCAGGCGGTCGAGTCTGGGCGAGACAAATGTCAGAATAGTGGACGGAAAAATTATACGCGTCCAGAGGCCATTTCTCTGGAGAAAGCCAATAACTCTAACAGCTTAGGAATGATGGAAATCAGTTCATCCCGACCAGCTCAGACCGGCTTTTGCATTCAATCCCAGGAAATGGATAAACGCCTGTATGCCGGAGTTGCTTGAGCCAAATTGACATTTTTGTATACCAATGGTCAAAGTCTCGTTTTGAAGATCGGTGAACTCAAAGCGATTGTATCAGAACGAATCCCCGATGTCATCGCCATAACGCAAACTTTGCTTAATGCCGAAATCATGGATGCTGAGATTTCGATACCGGGTTACCAGCTCTTTCGTAGAGACCATCAAAATAGACAGGGCAGTGGGGTAGTCGTATATGTAAGGGCAGGAATTTGGGCATTTGAAAGAGACAAAGCCCTCCCCCTTGAATATGAATCCGTCTGGATAAAGATAAAGAAGAGCAATGCACAAAATCTAGAATTCCTGGCGATTTACAGACCACCAAAGTTTCTGAGTGCAGCAGATGAGTCTCTCCTTGGTTAGGTCGAAGACGTAGCTAGCCAACAAGAGGTACTTATTGCTGCGGATTTTAACGCACCTGTAATAGTAATAATAGTTATTATTATTTTTATTAAAGACCCGTCGGGGTCAATCAATGCAAGTAAAAATAAATTTGCATGCGAATTTTAGACGAGGTAGGCAAAATCTGTACAAATTGCAATACATAGTTTTTGAATTAGAAGTTCGTTAAGAAAAATGATAAGCGAGGGGTGAAAAAAAAACCCAGCTGAAAATTTAAAAATAATTGGATTAATTTTACAGGAGAAAAAACACCTCTAACAAAATAAAAACAGAAATGTGCGTGCAGGACTGGCCGGCATGTGGCGGCATAGAATGGATTATCGTCGGACATCAATAGGGCCGAAATAAATGTCAGCTGTATGTGGCATTGCATAACGGATTTCATGAAGGTGTAAGTAGGCGGGTCGGTCAGGAATGGCCTGTGTGTGGCCTTGAATAAGGCAAATAAGTGGCGAAATTGAAAACCAGTCTCGAGGCGATAGGAACCCAGATGCAGTCGGTTACATTCATCCGAATCCATCTTACAATGGGGCAAGGGAGATACGACCAGACTACTAGTATATGGCGAATTGAGAAGGTTTCGCCAAGAGCGTCGATGGAGCGCATTCTGTGAGGGCAAGATTAATGAACTGAAAATTGGAAAAATGAACATTTCTGGTGAGGGATCTTAGGAAGCCAGACTTTTCACAAAGGACGGAAATGTGAACCGATACGAAAATTTAATGGTGGCATACTAAATCCCGGTGGCCCTTTCTCAGTCTCATAGAAAAATTTCTCTGAGAAGGATGAGGAAAATAAAAGTTTAATCGAGTCAGTATTCAGATAAAGGCGTAGTCCTTTCTTAAACGTGTGTAGATATTCAGAAGATCATATATATATATATATATATATGAAGGTTATTCCTGAGGAAAGTATATCTGGAAGCGAAAAAGGGGAGCGCTTAGAGGTAGAGGACGCTGCAGGAGGTATAATCAAGGACGAGTTGTGAAGATTGTATAGGCGACTACTAGGGGTAAGTGTTGGAATCCGAGGAAAATTTGAACTATGGTTAATGCGAAAGAGGAGACAGAAGCCCGCTTCTAGTCTTCGAACCCATAAAAATTGATGGTTAATTAGCTGGCATCTATCTGAGTAGGACACATTAGGATGTTCCCTATCTTAAAGTTTTTTTAGACAAACGTCTTTGGACATGTTCAATTTTTAAAAGACTGGCTATATTCATCAAACCAAAGGATGGGCAACAATACTCCAGAATGGGAAGTACAAACATACGATAGAGCCTTAATTTAATTTCAGGAAGATAGAAATTGTAAGAAATAAAGCCACAAATCTGGGAGGCTTTGGCTGTAATTCTCTCAGCGTGCGGCGAGAGATCAAGACTACTAGTGTAGCTTAAACCTAAATCCTTGATGGTGGCACATTTAGTCATAGGTGTGCCTTGAAAGACCACTGGTTGGGGTAGCCTATCAGGTCCAAAACACATATAGCGTCATTTCGACGGAGAGAATTCCATTAGCCATGCTGAGCTGCAAGCTGAGTGAAGAAACACGGTAGCATGGATTTGCTCCAGGCAATGAAGGCTCGTAGATTTTTTGAAAGAATATACACATTTCAGATCATCGGCATAAATAAATGATTGAGAATTTTTAACTGCTGCCGAGATATCATTTATGAAAAGCGAGAACAAAAGAGGACCTAAAACGGTGCCTTGTAGGACACCACTTACAATAGGGCTTTAACTAGAAAACGAAGATCGAACCAAAACCGTTTGTTTACGATTAGACAGGTATGACCTGAGAAAGTCTATTAGTGGACTGCGAATTCCCATAGCTTCCAATTTAACCAAGAGTCTTTTATGTGGTACTTTATCAAAGGCTTAACAAAGGTCAAAATAAATAGCGATAACGGATATATGGTCATTACGAAGAGAGGTAAGTAGATTGAGAAACGACAGATGACATGGGTCACAAGAGCAATCTGGTAAAAAACCATGCTGGGACGGGAAAATAACTTGATTGGCTATGCAAAAGTCGTTAATTTTACGGCGATAATTTTTGCAAAGATTTTGGCGATAGAGGGTGTTTTATGGACACCTCGATATTTCTGTAGGCCAGAACGACAGCCAGGCTTGAATACAGGAATAATAAAAGAAGTTTTACAATAGTTAGGGAGGAAGCCATTTACGAGTAATACTGAAAAGATTTTGCTAAGCAAAGGAGGAAAATCTCTTAGCTGTTTTATAAAAGAGCTTAGGATATTGTCCGTACCTACTGAGTGAGAGTTAGGAAGATGGCTTATCAGTTTTTGAATACATTCAGGAGAAAAATTAATGATGCAAGAGAAGTATCAGACAACGGAGGAATTGAAGGGATTGGGTCGGTTTCAATGGGGAAATGTTTGGCAAATAATGAATGAAGGCATCGCTAGTACTAAGCAAAGGCGGAATTACTTGGTGGGACTTAGCAGATGATCTTTGACGGAAGAGCTGAGCAACTGATTTAGAAGCATTCATGTTATTAATGGCAAAAGACTCTCTACGCCTATCTCGCGCGAGTCTCATTTTCGAAGCTAGTTCAAATATTTCGACGAATCCTAGAAGAATTATGGCAGTTAACGGTGGGCTAGCTTCTTTCAGCAATTAGCTACTGGGCCTCATACTCGATCTCCCCCTGGCGCAACATGTAAAGGTACCAACAAGATTTCGAGAGAACCAGAGAGCGAATTGTCTAGACCTAGTTTTCACTAAAGACTTCTCTAATATCGACAAAGTGTATTCAGTTCAGTTCAGTTTATTGAGGGAAATAGGCGTAGGCCTTTGCGTACCCTATTTGCAAAGTAAAAAATGTGTGGTTTACAGATAAATGTTGTGGGCTGAAATAGTTCAAACACACCCATAATTGTAGGACAACAAGAAAACGAGTTACAGAGAGTGAGCTCTACTTCTCATCGCTCTTGGTCATTTTGGAACATAAATATGTCTAGATTCTTTTTAAAACTTTGTATGGATGGTGACATCACAACATTTGCGGTAAGGGCATTCCATTGTTTGCAACTCGGACAGAGAAGGAGAACTTCCGTACATCCAACCTTGTATGCTGAGTGCGCCGTTTTAAAAAGTGACCTCAGAGGTTGGTCGTGGTATCAAATTCAAAAAAGTCCTCCAAGGCCAGACTACTATCCAATTCCTTAACAATCCGGAAGGCTTGCGAGAGATCCCCGAGAAGTTACCTCTAACTCAAAGGAAAGAGGCTCAGATTTACTAGGCTGATTGCATAAGGAAAGGAACTCTGAACCCTGACCATCTTCGTGGCTCTCTTCTGGACTCTTTCGAGGCAGTTATGGTCCTCAACAGCCCACGGCCTCCAGGCTTCTATGCGGCCGGACGAATGTTCCGAATGTCTTTGAGAAAACATCTTCGTCAAAGTCCATAAAGGCACGCTTGATGGCGTACAGTACGGACATTGCGGTTTTTGCCACTCTCGAACAGCGAGCGGACGGCTTAGGGAACTGGTCGTCACCACACCGAGGTCCTTTTGGGCTTTGGGTTCTTTTAAGGCTGCGCCGCCCAGAAAGCTGTTTCTTATGCTGGAGGATCTGGCTGTGTTGCCTAGGCGAAGTATGCTACATTTGGCAACGTTGAACCGCAGAAACCAACAGTTTGGCCACTCTTCCAACCGATTCAGGTTCATCTGCAGTTTGTCTTCGTCGGCAGGACCCCGAATTACACTCCATATCTTCATGTCATCGGCAAACATTGCTACTTCGCAATCTAAATCTCTTGCGGTATCGTCCACGTAAATAAAGAAAAAAATGGGTCCCAGTACTGAACCCTGGGGACACCACTCTCGACCATAGCTGGGTCTGATTTTCCCCGACCGATGCAGACAACCTGATGTCGACCCACAAGGAAAGAATTAAGCGCAAGCATAATTTCGTACTGCGAAACATTCCGCGCCACTTATCTGCTACTGAGGGAGCGCATGTGTTCCTACAAAGTTGGTGCTTGAGTTTCAGTGTTGCACAAGCTAAGCGACTTCGCTCGCTAAGCCGTAATGCGCCGATAATAGTTACACTTTTCTCCATGATAGAAGTCGATTTTATCTTGTCGAGTACTGAGATAACCAGAGACTTCTGCCGTAAATGGCGCTGCTCCGTTTCGCCAGAACTCGCACCTCTGCAGCGAAGAATGAATAAATTAAAATCGGCAAAAACCAGCACCAAGATAATGACACCTACTGTCAGTCTGAATAAGTCCTCTACAACACAATCTGCGGCATCTGCACATCACGGCATAGTCAATTCCTTAGGGATTTCGACTACTTTTAACGCTGAGCTCTTTAAACACACCATCACGCCTGGTATAAACCCGCCTCTATCGACTACCCCAGCAACCCCTAGTAAGCACTAGCATGCGTCTAAATCAAAGGCAAATCCAATTGCTGTCTCAGCCACTCGGACACCCAATAGATCCAGCACCATTGTAAAATCTTTTCCTCCACAATCGGCCAACAGTGCCACAAATACCCCGACTCAAAACGAGGCGGGTTCGCAACTGCTCCCCAGCCCTCATATCGAGGCATTTAGGCCGAATATGCCGATTTTTCGGCCGTTTAATAAAAATCTTGCTCAATGGAAACAATGCGTCCCCCACCCCCTAACTTGTTTCCTCCACGGCCGTTTTACCAATTTGTTTCCTCATGATAATGTCCATACTGAATCAGTCAATTCACCCGATCCTCAGTTTCGTTCCGGCGGGATTACGTTGCAGTGTCTGCACGGCGGATTCCCAACTGAATATAAGTTAACTATCAATGGTTACCAGTTTACCTGCCCGTCGTTCCCTCCCCCAAGTCCTACCCCCTTTTATCCACGTCAGAAGTTTTCGATGCCACAAAATTTTTTGTAAAACCGGATGGTTGCATCCGGACCATTTGATCCGTGGGCAGCCCAGAACTGGACGATGTAGCCCACTTCCCTCAGAAACAAACAGCCTTTCCTTCAAACTTTTTGTTTTAAATGCCAGATCCTTGCTTAATAAGATGCCTTTGCTTCAGACTCTGGTGTTCGTCCATTGTCCAGATATTGTTTTCGTAACTGAGACGTGGGCATCAGCCTCAGTAGCTGACTCCGAACTCTCGCTTCTAGGATATAATTGCATCCGAAATGATCGCCAAGATAGCCGTGGTGGGGGCAGCTGCATCTACGTTAAGCAAACACTTACATTTTTGCCGTTGGACCTCCCGCATTTTTCCGCAATAGAGGGCAGCTGCTGGCTCCAGGTTGCACAAAAAATAAGTTTTCCTTACTCGTTGGCTGCGTCTATCGTCCTCCCAACGCCAACGACAATTTTAACCTTTTACTCTCACAGGCACTTCACGCTGCGGCCGGCTCAAGCTTTAAGTATCAAATGGTTGCGGGCGACTTTAATATCCCTGAATTTCTTTGCTCTCCGCATTCAGGCCCAAGAAGGTTTGAAGACTTTCTTGAGGCTGTAGATGTTGGGATGTCGAATCAGGTTGTCGATTTTCCCACCTGAGGCTCAAACATGCTTGATCTAATTTTCTGTAGGGGCTGCTTGCCATCGTCAGTGTCATCCCTAGGCCCACTCGGGGGCTCAGACCATGACATAGTTGTTTCAACGTTGGAATTCGAGGCTGACGAAACGTCTTCCCCAAAGTATAATTTTTTTCGCGATTTCCGGTCAACTCGCTCAACCGAAATATTAACACACCTTAATTCCTACGACTGGACTGATTTCTTCCTTAGTTCGAATGTGAATGTTTGCACTGCAAATCTGTACGAATTTTTGTATCCTCTTATTTCTCGTTTTGTGTCGGTAAGAAAATTATTAATGTTGGGGATGGGGTTTACCTACCCTTACCCTTTCGTCGCAGATTGCGCAGGCTTTATCGACGTTTCCATCTTCAGAACGATGTTTCTGTCCTGCCCTTGATTCGTGATATTTTTGATCGAGCTAAGAGATTGTCTGAAGAATAACAGCTAGCCGATGATATCCGGTTTACCGAAAACCCTTTGTTAAATGTCTCGAAACTTCCCTCTAGAAAAATTCGAACTCATTGAAAGACGCAGCATCCCATCCTCCGAGACGCTCTCGGATTTCCCATAGTTAATGCACAGTTAACTGCTGATAGCTTCAATGATTTCCTGTCCAAAACGTTCATTGAAGACTCCATCACTCCGCTTCCGACCATCCAGCCATTGATCGGGGCAGTTCTAGAAACTATAACTTTCACTCTGTGGGATGTGACTGTTGCGATTCGGCGTCTTCGTCAATCTTATAGTCCAGGCCCTGATGGTGTCCCAGTAAGCATTTTAAAAGCCGATGCAAACACGATCTTCCCATCCCTCTTATGCAAGATATTTAATCTTGCTCTTGAAACTGAAACCTATCCTACCTTGTGGAAGGAATCACAGATTTTGCCATTCCTATGCACGGCAAATCTACATCATTTGATGACTTTCGGCCAGTAAACACCCACCCCGCAGTTTCGAAGATCTTACAGATGTTGATCAAAAATAAGATGATGCGTCACTTAACAGTGAATAACCTACTGAGTGCTGCTCAGCATGGATTCCTCAAAGCTCGATCTTGTGACACCTGTCACTCTCTTTCTTTGACTGTGTTCTCCAATCAAGGGACCATGGTTTTGCACTTTACACTGTATATTTTGATTTTACTAAGGCTTTTGATCGTGTTGACCATGCTCTTCTTCTCTTGAAACTGTCCTCTTTCGGAAAAGGTGGCATACTATTAAACATTATATCCTCTTACCTGGGCACTCGTACACAAAGAGTTAAGGTTTCCAATACTATCTCCAACCCTACACGTGTGAGGAGTGGAGTCATTCAGGGAAGTGTACTGAGCCCGCTTTTATTTTGCCTTTTCGTTAATGATGTACCCGATTTATTTCAGAATGGTAAGCCTTTCATGTATGCCGATGATCTTAAAGTTGCATATCGACATAAGCCGGCAGATCGTGACATCGTGCTTGAGCTCCTAAAGAGCGATCTACAGGCTTTCGTCCAGTGGTGCCGCACATGGCGCCTTTCTCTTTCTTGGCATAAGTGCTCAGTCATGGTGGTTGGCGACGACCATCAACCTCAACTAAATATTGAAGGTCACTCCATAAATGTGCCCAGGGTTATTAAGGATCTGGGCATATCATACTCCAAGAGTCTCAATCTCTCGGAGCACTGTGCCTTGATAGTCTCCAAAGCACGTAGAACGACCGGATTTATCCTCCGAATTTTTAAAAATAGGGAAATTAGCATGCGTGTTTACCACATGTTCGTGTGACGTGGCCTGAAATACTGTCCGTTTTCATTTAGCCTCACGCGTGCTTCTGAACGGAAGCAAATAGAATCCGTTCAACACTTTTTACCAAGATACTTTTAGCTGCGGAACACCGACATTTGTCTTACCAAGAACGTTGCCGGCTTACAGGCCTCGATCCTTTATGGTTCCGTAGAATACAAAAGGGAATATTTTTGCTATTTAAACTCTTATATAATCACACATTTAAACCACTCACTTCTTTAAGACATCATATCCACCCACGACGTAACAGTCACCGTGCGGTCTTCTTATTTCTGTCTCTGGCACGTGCTGTTAAATATCGTCGGTTCTATTCCGTAAATGCAATTGCTATTTGGAATAAACTACCCATCAGTGTGAAAACTGTGCAAAATTATCCTTTATTTAAGAGAACTATTACTCGCTTTTTGCATTCCGTAAAGCTCCCACAAATTTTGGGTGGTGAAATCTCTGATCGACTGTACCGTAGCGATGGCGTTTGTGGTCTCTGAACATTATGGCCGGTCTCACCAGCTGTTCCTCAACGCCTCTACTTTGACGATTCCCAACTTCATGAAAGGAATTGACGTCCGATAATCTCCGATAACGTGCAACCCCTTCCCCCACTTCTTGACGGTCGAAAATCTACCGCCAGAAGTTTTTTTTCTCCTAAACCCTCCAAACCATAAAAACCACCATCAACTGTATTTTAATTCTTCAGAAGTGTTTTTTTCACTGCTGGTCGGATTTGTGTTTAAGCGCTTCTCTTGACAATGCCTGTAAACTGGCATTTAATATATTAAATTAAATTAAATTAAATTAAATAAGACATGAAATATCTTTCCGTTATACAAGGGCGCGTCTCGCACTTACGCTAACAATTACCGGCCTGTTAGTCGAACGTGTATCCGCTGTAAAATAATGGAGGCCATATTTACGAAAGCAGCAATGAAGTTCCTGGAGCAGGGCCATTTACTCTCAGACCTGCAGCATGGCTTCAAACAGAACCGCTCGTGTCTTTCCAGTTTATTGCTTTCGACGAAGCAATGGACTCGCGCACTGGATTAGGATGGTAGGGTCGATGTCATTTACACAAACTTAAAGAACGCGTTCGACAGCGTCCCAAAAAAAGCGTCTAATCTATAAACTTTCAGAAATTGGGATAAGAAGAAGGCTGCTGGGACTGACCGCCTGCGTGGTTCTCCCTTCAAGTTGCAGAGGAAGCTGGCCCATTCGGACGTCCGACGAACGCCATTTCTCACGGGATCATTGGGGCATAGAACGGACTCCCTGATGCGGTGGTTCGTTCCGAAAGTGTCCAATCCTTTAAGTGTAGACTTGATACTCATTTTTTGAGAAACTGTTGTACATATAATCAGGATTGTTTTAGCTGCTGCAGTTTGCGCCTTGCTCACACTTACCACTAACGTTTGGACTTTCCGCATTTGCTGATGTAATTGTTGACTTAATTTCTGTCTATCGATATGAATAGGGAGCTCAAGGGCGAAAGCCTCATTCCCTTAATAAACTGACTTAAACTGACTTATTTGTTTTCTTCCTTAACCATGCTGGGAGGCGTTCGTATATTCATTTGGATAAGTGGCTACGGATGCGCTGAATTTAATCACGTTCTACATGAAATCAGGCCGCATCGTTTTCTTCTTTTATTAGTCAATATAGCCTGTATTCGGATACGAGCCACCCGTTTTTGTTTATGCGTAGTCTTGCCCATCGCGGCCATAAAACACGTGTGGTGGGTGCAGACGAACAGGTTGACTTCGACAGCTCTGAATGTGATCTCGCCACCGGTCTTCTTGACTCGATATTATGAAAGGATTGATGTGGGCGAGGAAGGAGAGAGGGCGGTTGGCGTTGCTCAGATCGATCTTGGTTATGAATTGATTCAAGAGCGAGGCATGCAACCTCTTGTGGAAGACAACGTAGACATTTTCAGCAATGATGGCGAACTGTCAACTTACAGGTGACGTTGAACTGACTGGATAGTCAACAGTTTATATACATTAAAGTCCTTTGATCTTATTAAGCAAAAAGGATTTCGCCATTTCTACAACTTGCTGCATGATAAAATGTTATTTTCCCATGTGTGTAAAAGACGACCAACGCACGTGTCCACAATCGAGTTATTTGAATTTGTTTTGGCAGCGTGTAAGGCTGCTGGAAAATCTCCATAGCACGTACAAAAGAAAGTGATTTCTGTTTATGAGTCCAAATGTGGGCTTCGTGACCGCACCGCGTGAGCCCTCAGGGAAAAGTATCAAGTTTCCGCTTTAGCAGTTGGTGAATGCCTTACGTTTTCGCAACCGAAATTTACCGCATTCTGGTAGTCGTTTGTTATGCGAGACAAGGGGAGGAACACCCACACACAAGCAAACAATTGGATGGCTTGCAGGTTGTTTTGCCAGTCTCGGTCGCCGTTGTGTAAAACTTTCACACAGCCTAACAATACGAAGTGATCCCTGTTTATGGGAACAAGTGGGGTAGTGCGACTGCATACGTGGATATTCCTAGGAAATATTCCAAGTGCACTATCTGCCAAACCCATTTACACCTGTGTCCCATATACCTCTGATGGATTCACCGCATGCGTCATGTAATGTTTGCTTAAAATCTACAAAGTCACGCTCCGCGTCGACAGGGTGTTGGATTCTCAAACACTCATAAACGAAATCTGTTACTTTCCCAACTTCTAACTCGTAAGCTATAAGGTGTCTGCAGTCTTTGGTTGCATTTACTGCACAATTGAGATATTTGAGAATAGCGACTGAATGTCAAATCATTGACGGTTTGCATGTCTGGAAAAAAGGAAATCGAAGCCGAAATGAAGTCGAGCATGTTTGCGCAACATTGCATCTACTCAGTCCGGAAAATACACTCCGCCAGACCTTTCTACCTATCAGCACACCCAAAATTTTATAGTCACCTTGCAATCCTATCGGTCGAACGAAGTTCCCGCATCCTCCAATACATTTCCGTCATTCGAATTTCCGATTCAGAAGTTTTCTACTTTAGTAGGTTCGATCCAAATCTGCCCCATTCGTATACACGATCTCATACGCTTGATCTTAGTAATGTCTGCAAACATGCGCATTTAGCATCCACAAGATTCGCCGCTTTTGACGGTGTTTAAACGCCCCCACTTCCCTGCAGTTGCTATCGTACAGCGTAGCTGAATGCCGCTGGACTGAATATCATGTATCGATCACATACTCCTTTACGTAGAACTCAAATTCAAACTTTGGAACACTTTAAACAAATGCAGTAATCTGTCAGTGCCAATTCTTGTATTTGCTAATCACAGTGTCAATGTCGACACTCAAATTGATGCGAAATTTCATGTATCATTCATGCAATGGGGTATATATTTGAAGAGCAGGGACAAAGCTTAACGAGAGAAACGTAGGCCAAATTGACGATATCGGGTCAATGCATTTTTTCATTGCTTTTGAGGACAACTAATCCTTCTTACTGTGTTGCGAACATGACCTAGCATTCAATTAAATAAATTGTACGACATGAAATGAATAAGTTTCTTCATGTTGGCTGAGAAAATATGCTTGAGAACCAAGCCTATCAACTGCTGGTTCCAGCACGGTAGCGAAGTTCACTTGAATGGGATCTGTCCAGCGGCCTGTGTGGGGGTCTTTTGGAAATGAGTGCTGTAGAGGCTTTGTGCTCTAGAATACGACTACCAACGCAAGTGTCCACAATCGAGTTATTCGGATAAGAACAGTCAAGATAGCAAATACGTGTTTTCGGTAATTCTTCGTCAGGCCAATACAGTTACATGTAGAAATGAAATTGTACAAAATTAACAGTGTTTATAGGTGTCTCAAGGGCAATTAAGTAATTAACACTCAGCTTACTCACGGCGACCGCATTACGAGGTCGACGGCTTTTGGTCCTTAGAGCTGGGGAGAGGGTAAGAGAGACTTTTTGTAATGTTCTTAGATTGAATGCACGGAGTACCCATTACTGTAATTAGGGATTTGAGGCGGCATGTCAGCATCACTTGAGGTTGGCGTTGGCCACGGCGGAGAGCGCGCTTGTGTCAGGGCTTTCTGGCAGCATAACACCGGATTCGCTAGCCGTATAGCCACTGACTTCACCGTCGCTAATATTCGTTGGCATAGGCCCTTAAATAAGCTTGTTGGTGTCCGATAGACAACCTGAAATATTTCCTCGGCATCGTCACGGTGATCCGTATAGATTGTATAGGCGAGAATGGAACTCGAATTCGATCGGCTATCACCTCTGTCTAACCAGGCGGGCATATGTTCACGCACCCTCTTTACCAGGCGTCTGGTTGTACGGCCGATGTATCTCGCTCCACAGGAGCAAGTGAATGAGAAGGTGCACATTGAGGTGGCCTAAAAAAGGTAGTCTGTCTTTACCTCCTTAATGTAGGAGGAGAGATTTTGTGAAACATAAGCGTAAATTCGCCAGGAGGAATGCTCTCGTGATAGCGGTAGTTAAGCGCCGTCAGACTAGTTTATTAACTGCGTCCTCTGCAAAAAAACAGTCTTATGAATACCTCTTTCATCTCTGCAGTCCATCAGTGGGCTTTGCAATGGGTTCCCCAATATGTTTAATGATAAATCTACCTGGGTATCCGTTCTCGCGGAGTGTGTTCCGCTGCTGTTAAAATTCAGCCTCAATAGCCTCAGCTGAGCAGATGCGTCTCACTCTAGCTGCCAATCCCTTATCTAAAGAAGGCTCCGATAAATAAGGGTCCCTTGACAAGAGCTCAAATTCATTACCCTAAGTGAACTTCACATAAACATAGACATTGTGCTTACCAGAGGAGATAAGTGTTTAGGCGTAGTACTGATTGATAGAAGGGATTATGTTTCGAAAATAGAGGGCATATTGTCGGGTCGTTCCATGTTTTCGAAATTCGAGAAGGAAAAGGATCACACAGAGGCTGTCGAGGGTTAGTTGACGAGTATTTTTTTAAATATCTCTTCAAATAAATTCATTTGTCTAGAAAAGACTATGAATGACTGAGGACGGTGGGCACGTCAATACTAAGAATGTAAAGCATTTAGAAAATCCACAGAACAAGGGCTTCCCTACGTTCAATCTTGGATATTAGGAGTACGCCCTATTACAATGTTGTAATATTGTTTGTTGATAGACGGCGGCCAGTGCATAGTCATCTGCATCCTCGAAATCTGAAAGACTCCTTCGCGTTCTTTGAAGCTATGAAAAATAATAACGTCGGCGGACGGAGGATGTTATCACTGTATGCATCATCGCTGTTTACCAGCATACCTGTGTCAGAAACGATAAATTACCTTTGTGGTGTTATCTGTGATACAAACAACCACATAGCCATTCCAGTAAAGATGCTAAAAGAACTACTGACGCTTTGAACACAAAATGTCCTGTATCCATGCAATGGTCAACTATACAGACAGATAAATGGCTTGGCAATGGGCTCACCTCTTGGACCGTTCCTTGCAAATGTTGTTATGGGCAAAATCGAGGAGACAAGATTACAAAAACCATTAATGACCTCGTCTCCTACGGTCAGTACATGGACGATATTTTCTGTCTGGCAGATAGTACCGCTGATATTGACGATCTTGTCCAAAAGTTCACTGCTGTGCATGAGGTAAATAACGAAATTTCATATCTCGATGTCCTTCTACACAGGCAAGACGATTGGTCCATCGAGTGCAGGAAGTTCCGAGAGAAAACATGGACGGGAAAATGCACTAATTTCCACAGATTTGTTCTCCTCGTAATTAAACAAAATCAGGTCCAGAGATAGGCAGCTAGAGTGAGGCGCATCTGCTCACCTGAGGCTAATGAAGCAGAGCTCCAACAGCTGCGGGACACCCTCCGCGAGAACGGATACCCAGAAAACGGATACAGTATTGCGACTGCAGAGGACGCAGCTAGTGAACTAGTCAGACGGCGCTTAACTACAGCTATCACGAGAGCATTGCCCCGCGGAGAATTTACGCGTATGTTTAGCAAACTCTCCCCTCCTAAGTTTGGGAGGTAAAGACTGACTACCGTTGGAGGCCACCTCAATGTGCATCTACTCATTCACATGCACCTCTGGAGCGAAGAACATCGGCCGTACAAGCGCATTCTCCGCCGTGGCCAAAGCCAACTTCAAGTGATGCTGAAATGCCGCCTCAAATCCCTAATTACAGTGATGGGTACTCCGTGTACTCAACTTAAGGACATTACTCAAAGAGTCTCTTACCGCCCTCCCCCAGCTCTAAGTACTAAAACCCGCCGACATCGTAATGCGGGCGGCGTGAGTAAGATGAGTGGTAATGACTTAATTGCCCTTGAGACACATTCAATCACTGTTAATTTTTTTAAATTTCATTTCTACATGTAACTGTATTGGCCTGAGGACGAATTACCGAAAGCATGTGTTTGCCAACTGGACTTTTCAAGTGAAGCATGGGAATATTTGCGGAATTTAGACAATCCAAAGAACCCTCGGTGGTAAAAGAACACAATGAATTCCTCAATTTTAGCACCAGAATTGCGGAGGCACATCGGACGAGCAAATTCTTATCAGGATGTAATGAACGAGTGAATATCCCAAATACTACTGGAAAACCTTACGATAAATTACATCGCCGCACGTTCTCCTGCACTAAAACGACATGCAGAAAGCCACCTTGAGGCAGTTTATGCCGGAATTAAAGAACTCCACTGGAACTTGTGTCAGAGGGCAGTTATCCTTGACCGCCTTGAAAACCACGAAATACTGGCATTTAAAGACTATGCAGAGCCAGTTAGAATTAAAAGAATGGAGTCCAGGTGGACTAAGCTCCTACGAAGCGTCCATTCAGTAAAAGCTCAGACCGTCCTTCCGAACAATCTGGAACGGCACGTACATAACTATTCCTCAGTAAGTGTTGAGAAAGCTCTCCTTGAGGTACTAGCTCTTGGCCCTAAGTTTTGAATTTCACAGTGGATACCGAAACAATTAGAGCGAGAAATCCAATTTGAGACTCTCGTAGGTCAGACTACATATGTAAAACCGAGCGATCCTAAAGGAGTTGATTGTTTTATGTCGACTCTAGTAAACTGCTGCCAACAGTATCTAAGGGTCCCTTGGCAAGTACTCACATCGATATGCTAAGGGAACTTCAGAAAAACAAATACGTTGTGCTGACCGGACCAGATAAGGGTTCAGGAGAAGTAGTGATGGAGAGAACAGATTATGTGGCGAAACGAGAGGAAATACTGTCTGATCGTTCCAAGTTTTCGAAATCCGAGAAAGATAAGGAAGTCATTTTGAAATTATGGCAATAGAGAGTTTGAGCTTTAGGAAAAGACCACCAACGCATGTGCTCACAATCGCGTTATTTGGATTTGTTTTGGCAGTGTGTAAGGCTGCAAGAAAATCTCAATAGCACGTGCAAAAGGAAGTGATTCCTGTTTATGAGTCCAACAGAGGGGTTCGCGATTGCACCACGTGAGTCTTCAGAGGAGAGTACCAAGTTTCCGCTTTAGCAGTTGGAGAACGCGTTACGTCTTCGCAACCGAAACAGGACGCAGTCTTGTAGACGTTTGTTATGCGTGATAAGGGGAGGACGTGCCACACAGCAGCAAACAATTGGATGGGTTACCGGTTGTTTTGCCAGTCTCGGTCGCCGTTGTGTGAAAGTTTCAGACAGCCTAACAATAGGAACTGACCCCTGTTTATGGGAACAAGTAGGGTAGTGTGACTGTACACGTGGGTATTCCTAGGAAATATACCAAGTGTACTATCTTCCAAACACATTTACACCTGTGTCTCATATACCTGTTATGGATTCGCCGCATATGTCATGCAATGTTAGCTGAAAATCTACAAAGTCACGCTCAGCCTCGACAAAATGTTCTGTTGTATAGCACTCATACTGTAAAATCTATGACTGTCCCAAGTTCTAACTCGTTGGCTCTTAGGTGTTGCAATAACTGCCTATTCTGGATGTTAAAGAATACCGTCTAAATGTCGGCACACAACTCACCACCACAGTTTTGAAACTAGAAGTAGACGTCGACCTCCTCAATGAAATAATAGCGTCACTTCTTAAGTATAACAAAATTAAACCCCCTGAGCAAGATACAAAGGCCATGAAAAACACCAATGAGCCGGACCATTTGAACCTCAGGAAACCGGTTAGAGGTTATAGTCTTCGCGTTCAGCGAAACAAGCGGCAACGCACGAAGTCACTAGACAAGTCTTCGGACTCAAACAAAATGGACGGCAATAAAAATACGACAGACAGAGATGATACTGGCGCTCGCATTTCAATAAATTTGACAAATCTCGATCATGTAGAGTTCGTCTGCACCAAAACAAAACAACGATCGACAATCCCAAAAACCTGTAGAAAGCAATCGTATGGACTTACGTACGCCAACAAAGAGCGCTACCAGCTTGTCCTTCACATGTCTATCAGACTATAATGCAAAAAGTCAGGTGAGACAGCCAAATAAAAACGTTACAGCATATATCACGGTCGCGAGCAACTTAGCAACTGATCTGGATACAGCCACCAAGGCAGTCCCAGAGTCTGAGACTCAATCTACCGCCAGCAAAAGAGGGCAGGATAAAACCACCGTTTTTTCCCCGACAGATCTCGTTGTGTGGTAGTGCGAGGAATTCCTGAAGCAGCTGGTGAAACCCCGAAAGAGAGGGTGAAACACGATCTGCTGATATTCCAAAACCTACTTAATGTCACGCAAGAACCCGGTGAAGTAGTCGAAATCCAAAAGAGCTTGGGACCTTAAGTAAGAAACAATGCAGACACAGTGCGGCCGAGACCACTGAAAGTCGTATTGGGAAACGAAAAGCAAGCAAATCTCATCTTGTTGCGAAAGTCCAGGCTCCGAAACAACCATCGTGGAGTGTTTTTTTTCAGCCGGACTATCATCCAATCGAATGAATAAAAATGAGGACGCTGGTAGCGGAACTGAGAAAACGTCAGAGCGAGGGCAAAGTGAGTCCGAAAATAGCAAACAATCAAATTGTAAAAATCGAGCGTTTCTTCTTGTGGAATCATCCGGTTACGTTGACGGTAACAGCACCGGCGCTCGGTTTCGACAAACTTCACAAATTCACAATCGACTAGTGGACATGGTACGCCATGTGAAATAAGCAGTAATAACTATCAGTCAAAAGCACCAGCAAGCAATTTCCAGAGATCGAAACAGCCGAATAACATAAAAATGATGTACACAAATGTGCAGAGTTTATTCAACAAATTGGATGAAATAAAACTCACTTTGGCCCATTTCCAACCCGACTTGATAGCTTTAACACAAACATGGCTAAATGCGCAGATAGACGGTGCGGAAGTTATGCTAGATGGTTTCCAGATTCTCCGAATGGACAGAAACGAACGAAGGGATGGGGGGATTGCGATATTTATACGAGATGGCATCGAATACGTCTGGGTTGAGTCTTCCCCATTTGGGCACATTGGATGTGAAATATTCAGGTGTTACTTGAAGTTGCCAAACCATCCAAGCCTCCATAAGGCACTGGTTTACGGACCGCCAAGCCAGCGACGGATGCGGACGATGCACTTATCACCGAGATAAAAGAAATTTGTCGAAGCAAAGTCCCAAAAAGTTTTAGGGTCCCAAGAAGTTTTACGGGTACATCCGCAGTAGGAGGAAACATAGGGACGAAATTGCGTGTCTAAAGGATAGCCTCGGAAACTTATTAGTTGAAGGGTCACAGAAAGTGCGATTACTGTCTCAGTTTTTTCAATCGGTTTTTACGGAAGAGTCCCTAGAAGACAATCAGGAATTTGAAATGGACCGAGGCAGCCGGGAGCTTCAAATGCCCCAAGATATGGCCGTCATTGAAACCGTCGCCTTTTCCGTGGAAGAAGTCAGACGAGTCCTCATTCAAATAAAACCTGATATGTCTCCTGGACCCGACGGAATTCCCGGGCTGATACATAAGGAGCTATCAAGGGAGCTGTCAAAGCCTCTTTCGACTCTCTTTGAGCTGTCAATGAGAACAGGAAGGCTGCCCTCACAATGGAAGACAGCTAACCTCGTTCCATTGCATAAGGGAGGTAGCAGGATGACAGCATGCAGCTTTCGACCTATTAGCTTAACTTGCCTCCATTGCAAAACGATGGAAGCTATAGTAAAGAACGCTATGCAGCAATTTTGTGAAGAAAATAACATCTTGCAGGATTTTCAACATGGCTTCAGGAGAGGACGTTTCTGCCTCTCAAATCTGCTAGCTTGTCTGGAAATCTGGACCAGGGCTCTAGAAGAGGGTTTTGAGGTCGATGTCGTGTACATCGATTTTCGCAAAGCTTTTGACACTGTCCAACACCAACGTCTTCTTCAAAAATTGAGCGACATCGGCATCCGGGGAGATCTTCTGAACTGGATTAGGGCGTTTCTGGTTGGTCGGAAACAACGTGTCTGTATCGGGGATGATATGTCAGAATGGGTGAATGTGACCAGTGGTGATCCTGAAAGCTCTGTTCTGGTACCATTGTTCTTCATCCTTTATGTTAATGACATCCTTCAGGAAGTCGACTGCGTCAAAAAAATGTGTGTCGAGGACGTTAAGCTCTGGCAAGTCATTAAGGGTCCGAATGGTCAGAGATCCCTTCAAGATAATCTGCACCGACTGCAAGCGTGGTCGAAGAAATGGCTTCTAGATTTCAATGTGGAGAATTGTGCCGTCCTTCATCTGGGTCCAACCAACTGTCATTCAAATGAGAGTCTGAGGACTAATCACCTGAAAGATATAAGGCTCCCCGCAGAATCTTCACAGAAGGATATCGGGGTTTGGATACAGAACAACCTGAAACCAAGACTGCAGTGCCACAAAGCTGCAAAAAACGCCATGGGAGTGCTGCATGCAATAAAAAGGGCTTTCGTAAATTTTGACCAAGACCTTTTTGGGAGAGTTTACGGCACATTTGTTCGGCCCCACTTAGAATATGGCATACAAGCATGGCGGCCATGGCTGGTAAAGGACCAAGAATGCCTCGAACGGGAACAACGGCGTGCAACAAAGCTGGTAAACGGTCTAAAATGCCATTCCTACACAGACAGACTGAATTGCCTAAATTTATTCCCTCTGTGTTACAGGCAGAAAAGAGGTGATCTTATCCTCGTCTACAAGATAATACATGGCCTTAAGTATGGACTTAAATTTGAGGACATGTTTCAGTGGCACCTTTCACCCAATCTTCGTGGTCACACCATGAAGTTACGGACAACAATGTCCAGGCTGAAACTCCGTTCTGAATTTTTCACGCAGAGGGTAGTGGAGAAATGGAACGATCTCCCTCAGTCAGTCGTGGAGGCTACATCCCTGCAACTGTTCAAGAAACGCTTGGATGATTATTTGTGTCCCCTGTTTTCCCTCGACAGTCTGAATCTGAATTAATACCCTTGGTCCAGAAAAAATATTTTCTCTGAGACAATGCTACTCAAATGAACCAAGTACTGTTTTAAAAGTGAACATTTTTTGTTCGTGTACAGTTATTCTAACGAGCTGACCTGTAATCAATAGGGTTTTCAAAGGCTTTACCTATTATCCTTACCAAATAAACTGAATAAACTGAAAAACACATAATGCTACTTAGGGACTTCAACTGTCCAGACCTAGAGTGGAATTTGATGTATCGCGCGCGATCAGAAAACTCCTTCGACCAGTAATGTATGCCACTGATCACAACTGAGTTCCGTACCCAACCTGTTTAAGTGAACACTCGATTCAGGGATGGACAGCACTCCAGTTGTTTGGACCTCATCATCGCCAGGGATGATAGTTGCATTCTCGGATTGAAACCGCACCCGCCCCTTGACCGAAGTGACCACTGCGTTCTTGTTTGTGAGTATAATTATTTTTCAGTACCCGAAATTCGAGCTGTTGAGGAAAGAAACGTATGGAAGGGGGATTATACCCGAATGAAAAACGTGCTACAGAAGGTGAACTGGAATGCAGCACAAGGACCTGACCCAGAAAGCGATTGGCTCTTTTTCATGAACATAATGTAGCACTTGGTAGAGAGCTGTTGCCCACTGAAGAGGAAGCCGCGCACATCCCGACCAGAATGGGTGACGTCAGAAATAAAGAAGAACCTTAAATTAAAAAAGAGACATTGGAAAAAGTACACCAGTTGTTAGCAAGCAGAGCATTTCGCTGACTTCAAAAGACAGAGGAATGTATGCCGGATTCTGTTGAGGAGGCAACGGGCACAATTTGAGTCAAAACTATTAACAAATATCCCGCAAAATTCAGAAAAATTCTTTGGATACTTAAATAAAGCAAAACGCAACCGTGACTGCATTCCCTGCCTAAAAGATCGCCAGGGAAATACGTTGTTCGACAAATCAGATAAGGCAACTCTCTTATGCGACCTCTTCACGTCTGTGTATACTGAGGAGCCGGCTTTTGATGAAAGAGTTAACCCCCAATTGTCAAATCAAACAGTACAATTAGCACGGTGGACTTCACAACAGACACGGTAAGGAAAACTTTGAGGCAACTACAGCCCACAAAATCCCCCGGTCCGGACGGCGTGTTTGCAAAAGTTCTGAATGGACTCTCAGACCAACTGGCCTCTCCGTTATCCAAGATCTTCAAAACTTCGATGGAGACCGGGGCTCTGGCTACCGACTGGAAGAAAGCAAATATAAGCCCCATTTATAAAGATTGCGAGAGAACAGCCCCAAATAGTTTCAGAACAGTGAGTCGCACTAGCATATGTTGCAAGGTGATGGAAAGAGGGCGGGAATACATTATCGCAACACTTAAGACAACTTTTTCCCCCGTCTACCTGTCTTATGGGAATGGTGGTAGGAGGAGTTGTACGGGTGGGTCGTCTTTAACGTGCTAAACAGCAAGGAATATAATGCGCGATAATTAAAAAATTACCTATCCGCGTAAATTTGTTTAAGTGCCTCAAAAGAACCTCATAAATGACCTTCAGGGTGAGAAAGCAGCCTATGAGAAGGCCGAAGGGAATTTAGGACCTCATGCGTTAACGCTATTGACCGGGTTAGAGCGGAAGCCGTATGGGCCTGCGGGTTGACCAATGGGCTGGCGCGAGTGCGCGTGTTGTGCGCGCTGTGCAGGTGGAAGTTCATGATTGAGGTTGTGCCGATTCCTCTGAGAAAGGCAATAGCTGGGAAATATCAGATACGCGATAATGGTCATGGTCAAAGGACGCGATAGTGCGGTACACAGGACGCCTACGACTTCGATGGCAGTAGGTCGAGTAAAAATGCAAAACAGCAGACTGGGTAAGACAAGTTCACTAAAATTGGTTTGGCTTTGAGGGGAATGAAGAAGTTTATCTGCCGTAGTGGGCGGCATATCTAAGCCTAGGTGAGGGTTAGCAGAGACTGTATAATGTGGGCAGTTTAAAAAGATGATCACACACTCTCTGAACCGACCAGCACACTGGTTAATGAAGTTTCCATCGAATTTCGACGGGGACTGTATCAGTAAGTATGCACTGGAAGGGAAGTAATAAGGGTAAGGTAGGCCAGTTAAAGAAAACCCTGCTGATGAAATGGCAGCTTTGCGTTTTATTGGAATACGATTTCTGGACATATACGCATATGGGAAAATTACTTGTCCACGCTGGACCGGTATGGCGTATGTACCAGCAGAACTGTCGGAACGTAACAATCTACTTTTACGATCTATCTGACATGATATGTTTCTAATATGAAATCGGAGTTGCAACATATCGCAAGGGAATGTGTAATTTGTGAATAGTACGAAATTTCTTCCTACTATGTCACGTACCACTCTCGGCATACAGCACAAGCTTGCCGATGTTCGTAGACCGTGGGTTGTTATTTCGGGGAAATTTACTTTGCATTTGAGAACAATTAGCAGCTGTCAGGGGAACCATAATTCTTATTGACTTCCCATCACGGACGGTCACTCCAACGCGTTTACGATCGTCTCATCGATGAGTTCCAGTGTGAATGCGAGAGGTCAGACGAACAAACTCCTTTAAATAACTCGTCCTGTGATCGCAGTAGGTACAGTGTTTAGTAAATAGGACAGAGCATAGAATGCCTACAGTAATTCCGACAAGGGTTCTGGACTCCAGGAGATTAGTCCCTCGAACAACTGGGATGACAGTGGCTGCAGTGCGAAGCAAGTATGCTAGAACAAAGAATGCTGACAGTAATTCGAAAGTGAGTTTTAGAATCCAGGAGAGAACGCACGTGAAATGTTGACGAAAATTTTGAAATGAATGCCAAAAGGAATACCGAAATGGCGTTGTAAAATTAAATGTCATACAGCATAATATTATGGTAAATCAATAACCTAGGGATGCTGGCTTACGAACGAACTCCTTTTCGGCCGCATGCGAAAATCACACGCTGTAGAATATGACTAATGAAGTAGCATGACATTTTCCCATTGCTGGTCGATGCCTTGAAAAGTCAACTGTATTTCATGAAAAACAGACAAAGGTATTCGTTTTTCTACTCAGCCCGTATAAAATTACGTGTTCTTAAAAATGTCATACTCGAGGGAAGTGCAGGGTTCGGTTTTAAAAAGTTTGCATTTATGAGACGCTTTCATATCGGGAAATACCAGTTCATAAAATATGATGCCTCTACATTAACTAATGTTCCGTATGAACGATCGGTGAGCGCCACCTACCATTGTATATTCCCGACCGAAAACCGACTGGGCAAAGGGCTCGTGACCCAGTGGTTAGAGGCGTGGACTTCTAACTAAGAGGTCGCGAGTTCGAGCCTCAGGTGTTCCGCACTTCGAGATTGGGTATGAGTGGCTGACGACGGTGAATAAGCCAGACATGGCCATTCCAGTCTCCCTTGTCTTTGTCGGTATAGCCTTTCAGCCTATATCATGTGCAGCTGAGCGGCTGCTGGTTGGGCTCAAGGGAGAGCCCGTATGGCACAACGGAGCGAGTGAGTTACGTATGAAATATCGGTGTGCGCCATATACCAAGGTTTACAATAGGAATCAAATCCACTGGTTAATTTCATGAACCCCTTATCATCTCCTCTTTATACTCCAGAGTGTTATATGAGTTTTCGTACATCAAAGGTATGTGGTTTGTGAGCTCTAAGCACCGAGTGTAGGCGTAAGCGCAGGTCAAGTCCAAAACCCCTCGTTGGAGTATAAAATAAAAAAAACTTAATGGTTTACTGAATATGGATAGGAATGAACTTTTTCATGCATGTTTCCCATGAGGTATAATTCAGTTGGCAAGGGCATTGAAACTCAATGAGAAGAAATAGTGCTTTCAAAGTACGCATTTTCACCGATCGTCTATTTTGTATGCATTCGAAGGGAAGTTCGTTCGAATGTCAAGATTTCAACGGTAACAGAATCACTTTATCAGTGTGCGTCATGGTGCGTGATTTTACACCCATGCCTGCGTAGTATGGTGGGAACGAAAACGCATTACGGATTTCCGGTTATATATCATTAATTAGCTATCTTAACGCAGGAAGTTCTGTAATAGGAAATAGGGTGTAGAACAATCCCATTATATGTTAGTTGCCTCGGGCGAACGGGTTTTTGAACAACCTTCCTTCCGGTAGCCTAAATTAACTTCAGTCCGCGTTAATGTGACCACCGTAGCAGTATAATTATATTATCTTTGATTTTTGATACCCTTATAATGTTGCCTATATTGTATAAAACATGCGTAAAAGTAATCATTATTTTTATTTATTGGGTAGAAACCACGCCTTCGTCGAATTTTATTCCGGGAAGATGGATAAAAGTCAATTTTAAGAAAATTCTTTTTTCGTAAATACTTTTGATACCGAGCTACCGGTGTCTACGCCCTTGGGCTTCCCAAAACTGAACGTTGTACGTCTTCCGTGAACGGCATAAATAGTATTATACTTAAATTATTAATTTAGTATCAGCGGAGACTTATACAATTAAGCAGCGGATGTGAGCTTTACCTCCAGCTTTGCAAGTCAGTTTAGCAATTGCAGTGTTGGGATGTTTTTTGAACAGGTTTAACATAGTGTTTGACAATCTCATACGTAGCGAATTCTTTAAAGCCGAAGTATAACCTGTCCTCAAGTAAAATCAGATATGGTTGTAGACCTGCTGCATAGCTCATTGCTCTCGCAAGCTGCAGTTTTCAAGTTCATCCAGACTACGGTAGGACGATCAACAGACGTATTTCACCATCATACCTGCAGAAAGTATCGCCTGCCGGTTAGGCAAATGTTTGGGCGAGTAGGCAAATTCTGTCTGTTATTCAGTTTTCAGTTGAAGAATAAATAGTGACAGTTAGGTAAAAAAAAGTGCAACCGGATAGTTAGAATTGACAGACGGGTATTGTTCCACGGCAAAATTCTACCTAACATCAGTGTCAAAAAGTGTACTTTTTTCTGCATGTTTTAGTGTCACTGAGTGGATCGGTGGACCAGATCGGAAAACACAAGCATGTGGAACGCAGTTCAGACCACAACCGCATAAATAGGCATATACGGTCGCCGGCAGTTTTTGAGTACTGTCAAGAGAGGCGTATCATTGCGCGGCAAAGGAACTGCATCTGCGGAGAACGGATGCATGTAATAGCCCTTCGTAAACCATTAGATGGTGTGGCGTTTCGTTGACCCAGATGCCGAAAGACGAAATCGTTAAGAAATTGGTCTATATTTTGCAATTGTCGGCTTACAATACCGACAATATTAAGAATTATACTAGGCTTTGTTTGGTGCACACCGGTGACGGAATGTACAGATAAGGTTGGCATATCGCGTACAACCTGAGTCTTATGTTACGCCGTGTGCAGAAGTGTGTGTGCTCAAATGCCCTT
>CACRXP010000228.1:630673-654766 GCA_902702965.1 Spirometra erinaceieuropaei
GTCTCATTCGACGGGTTTCGGCCACACATTAAAATTTGACGAGGCCGAAATTCGCGCAAGAGGTGACAATCACGTGTTCGTTTTTATTTATACTTATGCGTGATTCTGAGCGAAAGAAAATTGAATCCGACCTAGATTGTTTTTACCAATAGAGTTCAACCCCTGAAGGCCGACATCTGCTTTACCAGGAACGTGACCGGTTTACAAGACATGATCCTTTATGGTTTCGTAAATTATAAAAGGGGATTATTTTTACTATGTAAAGTGTTATATAATCTACCGTTATCCCACTCACTACGTTAAGACGTGTTGTCGACACTCAAAGAGATAGTCACCGCTAGGTTAATTATTTCGTCCCCTTCCACGCACCACTAGATATCAGCGATTCCTGTCTGTAAATGCAGTTGCTATTTGACATAGACTGACCGGGGAATGTGAAAACTGTGCA
Organism: Spirometra erinaceieuropaei; assembly: GCA_902702965.1. Lineage (NCBI taxonomy): Eukaryota > Metazoa > Platyhelminthes > Cestoda > Diphyllobothriidea > Diphyllobothriidae > Spirometra > Spirometra erinaceieuropaei. The sequence continues at coordinate 631,122 of CACRXP010000228.1, forward strand.
AAGGTACCCCTTATCTAAGAGAAGAATTGCGCATTTTTTTACATGCAGAAAGCCCTCAAACTATTGTTGGGGAATCCACTTATGGAGTATGCCGTAGCGACGGCGTTTGTGGTCTCCGATCTCTATGGCCAGTCTCACCAGGGACAGTTTCTTTTGCCAACGAGGAAAGCTGTTCTTCAGCGTTTCGGTTTGAATCGGTCCCAATTTCGTAAAAAGACATGGCAACTGATAGTATCCGATACAGTGCAACCCCTCCCTTTTTTGACTGTCGACATGTCATCGTCAGAAGGTTTTTTTCCTAGTGAACCATCTGAACTCTAATAATTACCATTAACCGAATTTTCATCCCCTTTTGATATGCGTTTGTGTTAACTGTTGGCCGAATTTATGTCTAACGCTTCCCTGGCGGTGCTTGTAAACTGGCATTGAATACAATTAGCATTATTATGGGTAATGTCTCTCCAGTAATATAATTGTTAGTAGAACGACATCAATATCGTTTGGGATACAGCCACTGCAAGCAGCAGAGCAGTCCCTTTATGAAATACGGCAGTCGACGAAAACAGTAAATATTACCTCTGCAGTAAGTGCTGGTAGGACATTTACTAGTACGGTCGGGTTTGCCACTGCTACAGAAAAATGGTGTTAAATGTCATGCAAGCCAATACGACTAATGTAATATGAATATGAACACGTTTTCGGATGCTGGGTTTTCAAATGCATAAGATAACTGCCAATAATAAACGTAGTACCGGTACAACTACAGCAACCGGTTTCTCAGGGCGCTGTGTCTAGTAGTAAGATAAGTAGACTAACTCATGAAATCTCAACGAAAACTCCTAAATGCGTTTTTGTTTCGAATAGATTATTTAAGTAAGGTTGTAACACAAATCGTTTTGACGCGTTATTGCGTAATGATTCAGTTAGCTGCGGATACCGGCATTCAAACGAACTTCTTTCCGGCTGCATACGAAAAATATACTTGGAAAAAAATGACTAATTAAGAAGCAGGCATTTTTGTCATGGATTCTAGATGCCCTTAGAAATCTGTTATGTGTCATGGAAAACATGCATAGGAGTGGCGATCGTCTTGCTCATTCTATGAAGAATGACGTGTTCTTCGAATGACATATTTGATGGAAGGGTATAATTCGGTTTTAAAAATGATTTTAGTAGCAAGATTCTTAAGAGCGTGAAATGGCCGTTTATTGGACGTCATATCTTTGTATGTAGGGAAAGGTCTTCTAATATTAACAATATGGCTCAAGTTCACTGCTGAATTTTATGAATCCCATGTGGTCTAATTTTAATACCGGAGGCAGATATATGGCTTCCTGCACGCGGGAATGTATACAGATTGTAGTTTAGAAAATCTGCGTACCAGTGTAACGGTAGGCGGGAATCAATGCTATTCGTGGAACTGGAAAAGTATATTAACATAGCAGTTTACTCTTACTTCGAATACGAAATTGGAAAAAGCCGAAAGTTTCTATCGAGGGAGCAGGAGAATGCATATGGTTTATCCAAGTTTTAAAGGAATTGTAAGTGAAATTCTAAGGGCATCGAAAATCCATAAAAATATATGCTTTTCAAGTAGGCATTGTTATAAGAAATATAGTTTTATATACGATATTATAGCTAAGAGAAGCGAAGATGCGCGTCCCCGGACATAAATGAGAAATAAGGCGATCTCGGGAACCATTGTTTTACTGTCCTGACGATTCAAAAGCATGCAAGCTTCCATCGTCGGAGGTGAGTGTGGTATCGCGCCTCACAGTATTTATAGGTGGGTGAAAGTCATGTCAAAACGGGTTTTCTTACATATGAAGTCAGGGCGGCTGGGGGGATGGGGCGGGGGGGAAGTCCTAGAGCGTCTTTTCGTCGGATGAGGGGGTGGTGGGTCAGCTTTAGTGGTCATCAGCCGCATGCACACATGAACTGTGGCGGCCGGGAGGGGGGAGGCAGGGAGGGTGACGGAATGTACTCAATCTACATAGGAGGCCGGCGTTGAGACGTTGGTGGTCGTCGTTCGTACCGTCATTGAGCGTAGCTGTCGTCCAAGCCTGGCAATCTTGTTTACGCCGCAACGACTGTCCGTTTTCTCGTCCGCCGGACTAGTAGATGGACCGGCTGTGATGAGGACTGCGCCTTCGTCGGAACCCGGTTGAGGGGTGACCGAGTGTGTATCCGCCATCCACTCGCTCATGTCTGGATTCATGTTTAGCCTGGGTGCACGTCTGCTCATTTGTTTACTGAGCTGTGCTCGAAGGGCTTGATAGGCAGCGGGAAGAGCCACACAGCGGTTGATGGAGGTTGTCCCCGTGTGCCAAGCCTCGATTGTTTCCCTGGCTATGCGATCGTTTCCCCGGCCCAGAATTTCGGCATGCTGAAAGGCGAACGTGTGTCCGGCATCGGCGCAGTGTTCGGCCACCAGAGACAAAGGGTCCATTCGCCTGACTGCCCTCATGTGCTCTCCAACACGAGTCTGTAGCCGTTTTCCGGTCTCCCCAATGAAGTTGACTTCGCAGGAGTTACACCGGATCCGGTAGATGACGTTCGTGGTTTCACATAGTGGCAGAGGGGCCTTAGGTCTCATGACCAGATGTCGAATTGTTGACTCCGGTCGGTGGGCGATGCCGATCCCCAGCGGTCTTAAGAGACGCGAGACGGCCTCAGAAACGCCGCCGATGTATGGAAGCGCCCGCCATATTGTTTGTTGTTCTGTCACCAAACGTCGGCTCGGTCCGGCCTGTCTGCCGCGTTCGATGAAGTTGCGAGGATACCCGTTGGCCATGAAGAGGCGCTGGAGGTAGCGTGGTTCTGACCTTCTGTCGTCCGGCTCGCTGCAGTGTGTTTCCGCCCTTCTGTAGAGTGTTCGCACACAACTGCGTTTGTGGCCTAACGGGTGCTTACTGTGGAAGCTGAGGATTTGGCGCGTATTAGTGGCCTTCCTATATACCGTCGTTTTAAGGTGCCCATTGGGTTTTCGATGGACGAGAACGTCCAGGAACGGGAGTTGATTGTTGGCTTCCGCCTCCATTGTGAACTGGATGTCAGGGAAAACAGAGTTCAGGACATCATGGAATTCCTTGACCATTTGCCGCTTAAGGATAACGAAGGTATCATCGACATATCGAGACAAAATTTCGGCTTATAGGTTGAGAAAACGAGGGTGTCTCCTTTTTGGAGAACTGCCTCTGCGATGAAGCCCGAGAGCGGCGATCCCATTGGCGTCCCCTTTGACCTGCTCGTAGGTCGTGCCTTCAAAGGTAAAGTACGTCTTCAGGCAGAATCTCAGCAATTGGACGAGATGTCTCCTTTTTACCGTCACGTCCGTCTCGTCGTACTGACTCTCGAGCAGGTCTTGCGGGATCGAGGTGAAAAGAGAGGTGACGTCGAATGACACCATGACGTCGTCTTCGGTAAATCTCATCCCTTTGATCCGCTCCAGGAACTGAGTCGCTGAACAGACCGTCGTACCCGCGTCCGAGGTGAGAGACCTCAGATTTCGAAACAGCCATTTGGCCAAATTGAATGTAGGTGCGCCGCGCAATGACACGATTGGCCGGAGGGGGACCCCGGCTTTGTGTACCTTTGGTAGTCCGTAGAACCTTGGCGCGGCCGCGTCTACTGGCTTAATGGCCAGTCGTACCGATTTACTTATTGCCTTGCTCGTTTGCATGTCGGCGAGTGTCTTGTCCAGTTGCGTCACCAGCCTCCTCATCGGTTCATCGTTACATGGTAGGTACGCCTGTCGGTCCTCCAGTAGGGCATTGGCCTTCTGAATGTAGTCTGCCATATCCATCACAACTGTGGAACGCCCTTTGTCTGCTGGTAGAATCACGATGCTGGTGTCAGCCCTCAGTGTCTTGAGAGCGCTCTGCTCGGCCTTGGTAATAGTTGCACGCGGTTTGTGTGACATCGCCAAGGAGGCTACCTGCTGTCGAATGAGATGCTTTGTTTCATCGGATTGCCCGGTTTGTTTGAGAATCGACTCTACCGTGGCCACGAGGTTGACTGGATCGGCGTCTGTGGTGTTGAAGCAAGCCTCATGACTCAGCACTTTCATTTGTGCAGGAGTCAGCTGCTTAAGGGACATATTGTGCACCAGGATTTCGTTCTCCTCTTGAGATGATTTGCTTATGCTTTGGAGCTTGACCGCCAGCTCGGCATCTCTCGTTTCTCGCAGGTTCCGGGCCCGTTTATTAATCACTTGTTGCAACTGCGCGACTCCGTCATCACCGATGAGTTCGACGCACTTTGTTACCGCCTGGCTCAAAACCCTGTTGTATTTACGCAGTCGAAGATGGTAATCTTGGAGAAGCGCCCGAATCATTCGTCTGTCATGTTCAGCCACCCACCGTTTAGCCAGACTTGTGTTCACCGGTGGCCTGTACGACAGGCTCTTCGGAAGCACATCATTGTCAAGGCATCTGTGGAGAATTTGTATTTGCGCGTACGTAGAAGACACACGAAGGGTGAATATTTCCAAACGTCGTGCAGACACAAGCGCTTGGCGCCCGAAAATATAGCTAAAGGAAGCGAAGATGCGCGTCCCCGGACATAAATGAGAAAAAAGGCGATCTCGGGAACCATTGTTTTACTGTCCTGACGATTCAAAAGCATACAAGCTTCCATCGTCGGAGGTGAGTGTGGTATCGCGCCTCACAGTATTTATAGGTGGGTGAAAGTCATGTCAAAACGGGTTTTCTTACATATGAAGTCAGGGCGGCAGGGGAGGAAGGGGCGTGGGGAGTCCTAGAGCGTCTTTTCGCCGGATGAGGGGGTGGTGGATCAGCGATAGTGGTCATCAGCCGCATGCACACATGAACTGTGGCGGCCGGGAGGGGGGAGGCAGGGAGGGTGACGGAATGTACTCAATCTACATAGGAGGCCAGCGTTGAGACGTTGGTGGTCGTCGTTCGTACCGTCATTGAGCGTAGCTGTCGTCCAAGCCTGGCAATCTTGTTTACGCCGCAACGACTGTCCGTTTTCTCGTCCGCCGGACTAGTAGATGGACCGGCTGTGATGAGGACTGCGCCTTCGTCGGAATCCGGTTGAGGGGTGACCGAGTGTGTATCCGCCATGGACTCGCTCATGTTAGGGTACGGACGACGACCACCAACGTCTCAACTCCGGCCTCTGATGTAGATTGAGTACATTCCGTCACCCTCCCTGCCTCCCCCCCACCCGGCCGCCAGAGTTCATTTGTGCATGCGGCTGATGATCCACCACCGCCTCATCCGGCGAAATGACTCTCTAGGTCTCCCCCCGCCCCTTCCCCCCTGCCGCCTTGACTTCATATGTAATAAAACCCGTTTTGACATGACTTTCACCCACCTATAAATACTGTGAGGCGCGATACCACACTCACCTCCGACGATGGAAGTTTGTATGCTTTTGAATCTTCAGGACAGTAAAACAATGGTTCTCGTGATCGCCTTTTCTTTTCACGTTATATTATATATTTTTATGTATATTTTTTTTATTGGGGAGTTTTTTTCTCCTGTAAATTAATCCGACCATTTATAAATTTCTTATATTGAGTTTTTTTCACCCCTTTCGAGTCATGTTTCTCAATGTACAACTAATTCATAAACTATTAATTTTATTTTGCAAAGACTCTGTCCGCCTCGTCTAAAATTCGCATTTTAATTAATTTTTACTTCTTTAATGGGACCACGACGGGTCTTTAACATAAAATGATTATTATTATATACAACGGGAAAGACGTTCGTCCGAAAGCAGGCATCCTCAAGTAACTGAATTACTATGGAATTTTCTGCATGATGATTAATTTATAATCCTACCTAATGAATGGTTCCGAAGGGAAAACATATTCGGAATGTCGGCGGACACTTCCTAAGTTAGCTCACCTTCGGTAAATCGGGCGTTAAGCCTACTATTACAGGCAGTACGAGGACTACCGTCAGTGAAGCAAGAACTGTTTCAGATGTTATGAGGTGTGTCTCTCTCAGGAAAATAAAGGAAGGTGAATGGACCTACCCCTATTGAATTACATGGAACTACACTAATACAGGGAGGGAAATACGCAATTAGTATCTGGAGAATACCTAAGCCCAAACGGCTAAGTGGACTTTTGCATCTAATTCTGCCGTACGTAATTGTGTTACGTCCACCTAGGGAAGAACTGCAATCCCTATGTCTACCACTTTTTATATAAAATCTGCATCTATCACTAATGCTAGGAGAACATCGACGGGTACAGAATCTGCTTCAATGACTGGTGCTTATGATTCCGCCTCCAGTACAACCGCTACTTTGAAGGCCATGGGTATCAATACTACTACTACTACTACTACTACTACTACTACTACTACTACTACTACTACTACTACTACTACTACTACTACTACTACTACTACTACTACTACTACTACTACTACTACTACTACTACTACTACTACTATTACTACTACTACTACTACTACTACTACGACTACTACTACTACTACTACTACTACTACTACTATTACTATTACTACTACCACTACAACTACCAATAATAATACTACTACTATTGCTACTACTACTACTACTACTAATACTACTATTAATAGTACGAACACAATTACTTCGTGCACTTCCGCAATAACTGTCAACGCAACTGGTATTGTGACCATGCCTTCTACTGCCGGTATGAAAACTGGGACGCGTTGAACTACGGCAACTGTTAGTACCAATCAAAATTGCATTCATGACATCGTGAATGAAGTACATCGGCACACGTACCACGTGCAACAGTAAGTAGGTGACAGGAAGTGTCGGTACCGCTTGCATCGGTAGGCCTACCAAATAGGCAGGAAGTGCACAGTGTACGGTAAGTAATAGAACTACAAATTACTACAAAAGATACCGTCCAAGCGACTATTACAGACAACAGATTAACAACTAGTACTACTGTCGGTATCGGTACTAGTCATTGTGACAAGCAGTACTACGGCTGCTGGTAAAACTTCTGAAATAGTAAGGTAGGGAAATCAGAAACACGTACATAGACGACGATCACTACTATTACTAATGCGGTCGCCGACAAAACTGCCAATACTAGTACGGCTAATGACGGATGTGTTGGCAGCATAAAAACAACCAGAGGTGGAAATACTGCTACCCTATTCTGCCATGAGCGCAATTACGGCGACTCAGTAATATCAGCGATGATTCCACTGTCTTATGAAACGGCTAGTAACACTACTACTGCTACTGTTACTACTACTACTACTACTACTACTACTACTACTATTACTACCAATACTACTACTACTACTACTACTACTACTATTACTACCAATACTACTACTACTACTACTACGAATACTACTACCACTACTACTACTACTACTACTTCTACTACTAAGACTACTCCTACTACTACTACAACAACTACAACTACTACTACAACTACTAATACTACTACTACTTATAGTACTACAACCACTAGTACTACTACTAAAACAACTTCTACTAATGCTACTACAACAACTACTATTATTACTACTACTAATTATAATATTACCACAACTACTAATACTGCCATAACTTGCACTGCTGTCAGCACAACAACGACGTCAACAACAACAACCACTACCATCACTGTTACAGCGAATACTACTAATACTCCTAATATTAGTACTTCTACTACTACTACTACTACTACTACTACTACTACTACTACTACTACTACTACTACTACAACTACTACTATTACTACTAACATCGCCACCACGGCTGCGAGTGCTACTCTACCAACGCTCACATTATGGGTAACTAACTGCAATAATACTAGCATCAGTAACGGCAATGGCTATGAAGGTTTTAATAATGAGCTAAATCCTAGCAGCAGAAAGTGAGTAACAATACCGTAAAAACATAACTAAATGGATAACCTCTGCAGGTGACAGTAGAATCAGAAATTAGGGTAAGTGATAGTGCTGCGCACAAACACAAGCAATACATTGGAAGAAATACGCACTCACGCCCGACAGGAAAAGCAGAAGACGCCGACAGCTTAAAATACTATACCTACTTAATTCACTCAGTAGGCGTTTATTTTTAAATTTGAAACACTCCCATTCGCGGAGCTGATGCGGCACCTCGAAGAAAACAATTTGCTCTGTCTACATCAGCATGCATTTCGAAGCGGTCGATTTTGTTTCACCAACCTCCTAGTATCCATGGAGAGCTGGACGAAATCAATTGACATGGGCTTATTAGTCGACGCCGTGTACATCGACTTCAAAAAGGCTTTTGACAGTGTTCCACACAGACGACTTATATGTAAACTACGTCAAGATGGTGTGAACGGAAATCTTTTGAAATGGCTAGCTGATTTTCTTACGGGCAGATCTCAGCGTGTGTGTATCGGAAACGCTAAATCGGAATGGGCATCGGTGCACAGTGGCGTTCCGCACGGAAGTGTTCTGGGTCCAATTCTGTTCCTAATATATGTGAACGACTGCCTGGACTGTCTGGACTGCGAGCGAGTAATGTTTGACGACGATCTCAAATTGTGGCAATCAATAGAGAAGCCGGAAGGTTCTGTACAATTACAATCGCAACAAATGTCAACTTATCCGATTACGTTCAAGAAACAGGAGGCCGTAGAGATTTGACTCTCAGTACTTTATAGGAGGTCACCAACTCGAGTCAGTCAACGAGTTAAGAGACCTCAGTGTGTGGATGACGTCAAGTCTCAAACCATCGTCTCACTGCGCCAAGGTATCAAAGAAAGCTATGGGTAGAATGGTATTACCGACAAAGACAAGGGAGACTGGAATGGCCATTTCTGGCTAATTAGCCGTCGTCAGCCAGCCATAACCAGCTATGGGTATTCTAAGCGTGATTAGAAGATCCTTTGTCAATTTTGATGAAGAACTTTTCAGCCGAGTATTTAACGCATACGTCCGACCAAATTTTTGAATATTGTGTCCAGGCATGGCGTCCCTAGACGAAAAAAGATTACACCCTACTGGAGAGCGTACAACGTAGAGCAACCAGGCTAGTCGGCGGATTATTATGCTTTCCTTATGAGAGACGGCTGGAGAAGCTAAACATATTTCCTCTCTCTTATAGATAGCACAGAGGGGACATGATCATGGCCTTCATGATCGTCCGAGGGCTAGACTGTGCTCTTCAGTTTGACGACTTCTTCGAACTGGCGCGGACGACAAATCTCCGAGGGCACCCATACAAATTGAAGACGAAACATGCCAGACTCGATTTGCGGGCCAAATTCTTCTCTCACCGGCTGGTTGAGGGATGGAACAAATTGCCGAACTACGTTGTCTTAGCGGAAAACATCGAGACATTCAAACGAAGACTAGATAAACTTATGCTTGATGGTCAAACATTAACATGATATCAATGACTGACATAACTGCTATGTAAACATCTGCATGTTTTTTTCATACGTCTATCTGTCAATAGGATTTTCCTAGGCTCTGCCTGTATCCCTCATTATACTGAATTATACTGGCAGTTAAAAGTACAAACTGGATGAGTTAAAACAGTCGAGTGACCTGTCTGGGTAGAGAGGCGAAACCAACATGCCAGCTAGTAAACCGGTTGGGAGCGCAGCGCTGTTGGCAACAGCAGGGAGAGCCCGGGGGAGGTGCCGACGTAGAGCGAGACGGAGGACGGTACGAACTTTGCGATAGGATGCGGGAAGAAGGGTCGGCCTAAGTGAGAGGGAAGGGCACCGGTCATCTTCACCAACATGCGGTTACGCCATCTTCACCCCAGGTCCACGCGCCAAAAAGTGTCACGGCATTCAAACAACCCTGCGCAGATCAGGGGACGTTACAAGAGCAGACCAAAATCTACCTAACTGGACAATGCTCTCAAGGTTAGGCTGATATCAAAGTTATTCAATTTCCATGAAGGACATATTATTCATGCCCACGCAGAAACTAAAAAAAAATGCACATTTCAATTTTTGTATTGTACATATCGTTATATTTTAAAACATTCTTTATTATTTTCCCTAACAACTCAGGGTTTTTAACTTAAAAAAACTACCAATTCGCGCTCTTCTGGCTAAACAGACAGCCGATACAAATGAAATCAAAGTGCAATTAAACTTGATATTTGACATTGGGGTTTTTTCCTGAGTTCAAACGGGCCTGACAGTGCCCAAGGGACGCTTCAATAAACGTATTCTATTTAATTCTAATCTGGTGAGTAAGTAGGCTCGATTTCCACTACTCTATTCCATTGCAGTGTGCGCGGAAACTAAGTGCACGCCCCGCCAGGTCTCGACCGGGTGCTTAGCACACCGATCCTCTCAGTTCTCCGGCGCTGTGCACGAGCTCTGGTCCTTGGCGAAAATTGTTAGTGGTTAAGTCAGGCGTTCAAAGCGACGGTCCATACTAAGTGGTTCCTGCACTTAGCGTCCTTTCAGTACTTCGGGAGTTATCTACATTCATAACGTAGCTTATAGGATGGTCAGTGCGCGAACGTCGGCGTAAACATTAAATGCTCTATGCCGTTATTGTGTCTTTACCGACTGCCCCGCTTTATTTGCACATATCGTTTCCGAATGATTTGTCTTTTGCTTTATCCAACCACCGGCATTGTCCGTTGCCTGAAACTATTACCGCATTTACAGCAGAAAATCAGACTGGAATTCAGAAGCGCAGTTTCTTTCATGGGTGGAATTGCCTTGCGGGATACGTTCGTTTTCCGCTGCCGTGACCTTTCCCGACCGCATACATTTCTTGCCCCCATAACTACGGTAGTCCTTCCCTGCCCGAGGCCGGATTGCACAGGTTCATCAACGGCGTTCGCCTTCGCTACGTGTGAGGAAGGTTTGCCCCGCATCCGGCAGATTGTTTGCTTGTACACCATACCGTAGCCTGTATAGGGCTTCATCTGAGTGCGTCTAAATATGTCTTCCCCTCATTGAACCCTTCTCATAGAGCTTAGGCTTCAACCTGCTCCAGTAGGTCTCACTGACGTTTGTGTTCCTTCCGTTAACTTGGTCGGCAAAGTTGACAGAATGATTAATAGTCTAATGCCGATAACCCTCTTCAGAAAGACGTGCATACGCTTTCCATTAATCCATTAACATCACGCTGTTGGGAGCGGCCCACTTGGTGATGAATGCTCTCACCGCAGATCATCAAAGATCAATCACTTGCTCAAAGAGGGCATTCCTGCGTGCTGGATCGTAAATTCCGACAGTACATTTCTGCTTCACCACGCGATCAATGCTATATTTCCGACAACTAAGCGCGGTTTCATATACCTGCACTTCCACTCCTTGTTCTCCCAACAGTTTCACTTCAATAATAAGAGTTTTGGTGCAGACATTGTGCCAGACGGTGTAACATTCAACCGGCGTATTGCAACTCATGCCGACGAAGGCTGCACACCCTATCACACGGTGCCTTATACAAAGGCGAGGCCTGTTATTATCAATTAAGTTAGGGACAGCCCGCAGTTTCCAAACAGAGATCCGGTTCTCAGTGCCTTTGTAAGGAATAAACCCATTAGTGGGGCACAATAAGTCGGCCTTCCGAAAAACGAAGATAGAAGTATCCTTAAAGTTACAAACTAGTAAATAAGAACAAATTCATCAGCAGGTAAAAATGCCGGTGATAGTTCTTTGTTTCATTCAAAGTTGTGTAAAGTTATTTAACAAATGTATTATAACTGATTAAAATAAAACTGACTTAAATGTCACTACAATACTCCCCCCCAAGGAGAACAGTGTTAAAAAACTATTATTAATAAAAGGAAAAGATGAGAGGGTTATGCATATTGTACAAGTTGGTAACGGTGGGGAAAACGGACATGACGACCACTGCGCGTAAGAGGAGGTGTCTGCGGGGTAAGGGAAGACGCAGGGTTATTGGGTGTAAGTGGAGTCTGGGAAATAGCCAGTGGCAATGTGCCGAGGGGAGATTGTTCGGTTGGGGAAGTTGAAGGAGGCTCGGTATAAGCCGCCTTCAAGCTATCGACTGAGATCACGTCGGTGCGGCCTCCACGGTCAATTGTAAAATGCTTGTCCGTTCGAGATAGCACTCGAAATGGGCCGTCCTAGGGCTGCTGCACTGGCCGACGAACGCTATCAACACGGACAAATACAAAAGAACATGTTAGTAGGTTCGGGTCGATGTACGACTTACTTATTGAAAGACGTGGAGCAGTGGCTCGAAGATGAGTCATGGCATGGCGCAGTCTTTGCGCATAATCGCTGGGATCCATGTTGGCTGAGCTTTCACAGTACCGGAAAAAATCACCTGGAATCCGTAGTGTAGTACCGTAGACAAGTTCGGCAGCGAAACACACCAAGTCGGGCTTGAGTGCAGCGTAGATACCGAGCATGACCAAATGCAGATGCTCGCTTAAATGGGAAGGGCTGCCATGAGCTCGGAGCGAGGCTTTGAGTTGCCGATGGAAAGGCTCGACTAAGGCGTTTGCTATGTATGCAAAACAGTAGGGTAATTGGAAATAGGACGTGTACTGAGTACGATAGACAGCACAAGTGAGGAGTCTTGGGGAAACGGCTGGGCATATTGCAAGGGGACTGCCATAGGCTGATGGATGGCCAATCAGCACAAAGAAGGTGTGAACTGGGCTCATGTCCTTGATCGTTCGCTTGTCACGCGTTTGCGGCATGATGCCCTGTCGGCCCGGGGAGGATACGCTGAATCCCTCTACCCTAAATTGGAGAGAATAAGGAGGAGGAGGGGAAGAGCGGGAACAGTAAAGGTAATAGTAGATGGTTAGACAATGTTCTAATAAGATTCGTCCTGAAAGCGTTGGACAGGTTTGCGGATTCGCGTCGATCTTCTCAGGGCGGTATTTTCTACCTCCGCGCCGCTTTGTGCAGTACTGGCTCCTCCGCCCCTAAGCTAGTGCTAGTCGGGGCAGAAGGAGGAGGAGGAGCATACGCCTCGGTCGGTGGCATAGTGATATGTGCAGCAGCACGTGTTCAGTCCTCGGGATGTCAGGATTCCTATCAAGGGTTGTTGGCAGTTCGAACTTTCCGAACTCTCCACTTGCTGTGTCCGTTCGGTTGCGAAATGGGTCCAGATGTCGACGTACAATTCTCCCATCTTCTTACTCTGATTCCAATATTTGCGCCTCGCTTGTTCGAACAACAGCTGGACGCCAAGTCGTTTCGTGTTCCAGTCGCGTGTAGACACTTTCGTTAGGCGCGACGACTCGTGGTCGGGTGTTCACATCATATCGTGCTTTCATCTTCATCTGTTTTGCAATGACTCTATCATGCGTTAATGGATTAAGTAGGCCGAGTCGTGTCCGCAACTGCCGCTTGAACATCAATTATGCAGGCGAAGCACCTGTTGAGTCGTTTGGTGTTATGCGATAGCTGAACAGAAAGCATGACGACTTGATGGCCAAGTCCGCTTCCGTCTGTTTGGCTAGTCAGTGCTTTATTGTCTGGACTGCACGCTCTGCGAGGCCATTAGAAGCAGCGTGGTATGGGGCAGTAGTTAAATGTCTAATTCCATTTTTTCCATGAAATCTTTACGTTCTGCAATAGAAAAGGCTGGGCCATTGTCTGAAACGAGCATTTCAGGCATCCCAAACGTAGAGAAAACGTGTCGCAACTTGTTGATTGCACTCAGTGAAGAACAACAATTTCCAGTTGGAATCGCATCAATTCATTTAGTGTGGGCGTCAACTACCGCCAATACCATATGACCTTGGAATGGCCCAAAATAATCGACGTGTACCCTTTTCCATGGCAAGTCTGTATAGGTCCAAGGCTTCAGAGGAACCTTCGGTAAGGTCTTCTGTGTTATTAGGCACACGTGACATGCTTTCACCACGTTTTCTATATCTGCGTCAATTTTGGGACACCTAACGTAGCTGCGGGCGAGAGCTTTCATTCTAACTGTACCAGGATGGGCATTATGCAGGTCTCTATGGGTGGCCCGTCGGACTTGTGTTCGCACAACTACACGATTACCCCACAGTATGCATCCATCTTGCAGATTTAATTCGTTCTGACAGCTGAAGAATGGTTGAAAATCAGGGGAGGTAGTGGACGGCCAGCCAGATTGTGAGGCTCTTTTTACCCGACTTAGGAGAGGGTCTCTCGATGTCCACTGTCGAATTTGTTGACAGGTTACAGGTGCGTTGACAAGGTTCTGCAAAAGATTTACGGTCTCGAAAACGGGTGCACCGTTAATGCTATCGTCCACAATAGGAAGCCTACTCAAGACGTCAGCCACTAGGTTTGCCCTTCCTGTAACAAATTTCATTGCATACGTGTAATCAGACAGGGCTAGTGCCCATCGTTGCATTCTCGGCGAGGACATCGGTTGTATCCCTCGTCTTTCTCCCAGCAGACCTAAGAGGGGTTTGTGATCGGTGTGCATCTCAAAGGGTCGGCCAAAAAGATACAGGTGGAAGCGATGTACGCCAAACGTTATTGCAAAGGCCTATTTATCCAGTTGCGAATGGTTGGTTTCCGCCTGTGACATGGTTCTTGATGCAAAGGCAATCGGCATCTCCGCACTGGAAGGCATTCGGTGCATGACAACCGCACCTACGGATCACAATTCAGTATGATAGGCTTTTCGGGGTCATAATGAACAAGGACAGATGAGGAGGTAAGAGGCGCCTTTGCTTGTTCAAAAGCACTTTGTTCGACCTCCGATCAGTTCCAACAACGATTTTTTTTCAAGCAGTGGATAAAGAGGCTTAGAATCGTAGCCGACAGATTATTAAAGCGACTAAAGTGGGTGACCAACCTCAGGAATGAACGCAATTGGCTAGTATTGTTGGGGCGCGGCTCCGTCTTCAAGGCTTTGGGCTTATGTTCGAGTGGATGGAGTCCAGTTTTATCCACCCTGAAGCCCAGGTATTCTACCGAGTCAGCCAGGAAAGTGCACTTATCTCTCCTGAGTTTAAAACCTTCTTCCTCTAAACGTCCTAACACGATGCTTAGAGTCTCTAGATGACTATGTTCAGATGGGCCGATGACTTATATATCGCCAAGGTATGCCTAAACGTGGGGTATATCCTTCACGAGGTTATCAATCAAGCATTGAAATAAACCGAGGGCCGAACCTACTCCAAATGATGAGTATTGATGCTGGTGGCGTCTCGGGATTCGGTATCTAGGACGCCTTGGCTGTAGGCATGCTTAAAGTACAAAGTTGTAAATTGATGACCACACGAGAGAGATGCGCACAGATGCTCCATGAGCGGGAGAGGATAAGGGTTCAGTTTAGTTGCTAAGTTAATTTTCAGCTTGTAGTCGCCACATATACGCACAGAACCATCGGTTTTAAGAACAGGAACTATTGGGGCTGCCCACTCCGAATATTGAACGGGCTCAATGATATCCCCTTTCTGTAGGCGATCCAGCTCTTCTTCGACATTCGGTGCGACTGCACAGGGGACTGTACGAGCTTTGATGCATGCGCTACGTGTATCAACTGTAAGTTGTGGCTATCGTCTGACGGTATATTATTCAGAGTCGCCTGACGGCATTTTGTGTCATATAGCTGGCTGCAGGTCTCACAATATATTTTTAATGAAGCATCACACATATCATCACGCTAGTCCACCATTATGGGACTCTTTCTTAACCATCATTGAAGAAGAACCTTTTGACTGGCGTATCGACGCTCTACACTATTGCATTTTAGTGTTTTAAATCATACCTGACAATCTTACACATACCGGAAAATTCTAAATCACAAATCCTCTAAAGCAATGATTGCCAAATGACTCCTACATAGACCACTGAAAAGATCCCATTCAAATGAACTTCGATGCCGTGCCGGAATCTGTAGTATATATTTGATCCAGATGCATTCAGCTACACATCACGATAGTGATGGAGATCTTCTTGGAGATGGAGATTTTCTTGCAGTTTTACACAATGTCAAAACAAATCCAAATAAGGCGATAGTGAACCCATGCGTTGGTGGTCTTTTTCTAAAGCTCAAACCCTCTCTTGCCATGATTTCAAAATTGCTTCCTTATCTTCCTCGGATTTCGAAAACGTGGAAGGATCAGACAGTATTTCCTCTAGTTCCGCCACCTAATCCATTCTATCCATCATTTCTACTCCTGAAACCTTATCTGGTCTGGTTAGCACAATGTCTTTGTTTTTGTGAAGTTCCCCAAGGTTACCGATGTGATTCCTTTTCAAGGGACCCAGATTGATCGTAGCCTTCCTTAGATACTGTTGGCAGCAGTTAACTATACTTGACTTAAGACGATCAGCTTCTTTAGGATCGCTAGGTTTCAGCTCTGTCGTCTGACTGACGCGACTCTCAAATTAGATATCTATGTCTAATTGTTTCGGTATCCGCTGTGGAATACAAAATGTAGGATCAAGAACTAGTACCTCTAGGAGAACTTTATCAACACTTACTGAGGCATTGTTTTGTACCTACCGTTCCCGATTGTTCAGAAGGACGGTCTGAGCTTTTAATGTATGTTTGCTGGCCTCCATTCTTTTTATTCTGACTGGCTCTGCATAGTCTTAAATTGCCAGTGTCTCGTGGTTTTCGAGGCGGTCAAGGATCCCTCCTCTCTGACAAAAATTCCGGTGGTGTTCTTTAATCCCGGCATTAACTGCCTCAAGGTGGATTTCTGCATGTCGTTCTAATGCAGGACAAGTTGCGGCGATATGATGTCCCCGTAAGGTTTTTCAGTAGTCATTGGAATATTCACTCGTTCAATACATCCTGATAAGAATTTGCTCGTCCCATATGCCTCCACAAACCTGGTGTTACAAGTGAGGAATCCATAGAGTTCTTTTAATAGCGAGGGATATTTGGATTGTTTAAGTTCCGCAAAATTTCCCATGCTACACTCGAAAAGTCCAGTTGGCAAACACGTGCTTTCGGTAATTCTTCGTCAGGCTGATACAGTTATATGCAGGAATGACATTGTACAAAACTAACAGTGTTTATAGGTGCCTCAAGAGCAATTAAGTCATTAACACTCATCTTATTCAGGCCGCCCGCATGACGAGGTTGGCGGGTTTTGGTCCTTAGAGCTGGAGGAGGAAGGTAAGAGAGGATTTGAGTAATTTTCATGACTTGAGTACACAGAGTACCCATTACTGTAATTAAGGATTTGAGGCGGCATGTCACCATCACTTGAGGTTGCCGTTGGCCAAGGCGGAGTGAGCGCTTGCGTCAGGGCTTTCTTACAGCATAACACCAAATTTTCTAGCCGTATAGCCACTGCCTCGGCCGTCGCTAGTATCCCTTGGCGTAGGCCTTTAAAAAAGCTTGTTTTTGTGCGATAGACAACCAGAAATGTTTCCTCGGCATCGACTCGGTGATCCTTATCGATTATATGGGCGAGAATATAGCGCAAAATCGATCGCGTATCACGTCTGCCTAGCCAGGCGGACATATATTCACGCAGACTCTTTACCAGGCGTCTCGTTGTACGGCCGATGTATCTCGCGCCACAGGAGCAAGTGAATGAGTAGATGCACATTGAGGTGGCCTCGAACGGTAGTCTGTCTTTACCTCCCAAACATACGCGTAAATTCAACGTGGGGAATGCTCTTGTGATAGCTGTAGTTAAGCGCCGTCTGACTACTTCACTATCTGCGTCCTCTGCAAAAATCAGCCTTATGAATACATCTTTCTTTTCTGTAGTGGCAACAGTGGGCTTTGCAATGCGTTCCCCAATGTTTTGGAGGATAAATCTATCTGGGTACCCATTATCGCGGAGTGCGTTCCGCTGCTCTTGGAGCTCAGGTTCAATAGCCTCAGGTGAGCAGATGCGCCTCATTCTAGCTGCCAATCTCCGGACCAGATTTTGTTTCATTATGAAGATAACAAATCCATGGAAATTATGTTTTGTTCTGTCCACGTTTTCGTTCGGAACCCCCTGCGCTCGATGGACCCATCCTCCTGCCTGTGTAGAAGGACATCGAGAAACGTAATTTCGTTATTTACCTCAGGCTCAGCGGTGAACCTCATCAAGGGGTGCGCACTGTTGAAATATTGGACAAGGTCTACAATATTGTTAATGTCGTCAATATCCGCCAGACATAAGATATCGTCCAGGTACAGACCGTAGGAGACGAGGCCATTATTGGCATTTTGTAATCTTGACTTCTCGACTCTGCCCATAACAACATTTGCAAGGAAAGGTACAAGGGGTGAGCCCATTGCCACACCATCTATCTGTGTGTATATTTGACCACTGCACAAATACAGGATACTTTGTGTTCAAAGCGTCAGTCGTTCTTTTAGCGTTTTTACTGGCATGCCTATGAGTAGTTCGTATCACAAATAACACCACAAAGATAATTTATCATTTCTGACATAGGTACGCTGGTAAACAGTGATGATGCATACAGTGATAACATCCTCCGTCCGCCAACGTTAATATTTTTCATAGCTTCAAAGAACGCGAAGGAGTCTTTCAGATTTCGAGGATGCAGATGACCTTGCAGTGGCCTCAGTCTATCCACTAACAATTTTGCAACATTGTAATAGGGCGTATTCCTCATATCCATGATTGGACGTAGGGGAAGCCCTTGTTTTGTGGATTCTAGGAAGGCCGTACCTTCTTCATATTGTCGTGCCCACCGGTTCAGTCGTTCATAGTCTTAACTAGACAAATGACCTTCTTTGAAGAGATCTTTGAAAATTCTCGTCAACTAACACTCGAAAGCCTTTGTGAGATCCTTTTCTTTCTCGAATTTCGAAATTTGAAACGATCCGAATGTATGTCCGCTAGTTTCACCACATAATCGGTTCTATCCAACTGTACTAATCCTCAACACTTATCTGGTCTGGACAGCACAATGCCTTTGATTTTGTGAAGTTCCCCTAGGCTAACGATGTGAGCCTTTGTCACGGGACGTTTGTTTAGCGGAGCGTATTGATGAAAGAAAGAAATCGAAGCTAAAATTTCTTAGAGCATATTTGTGCAATATTGCATCTACTCAGTCCGATAGAGACAATTCTCCAGACTGTTCTAACTACCAGTACACCCTAAATTTTATAGAAACCCTGAACTCCTATCAGTCGATCGTAGTTCCCACATTCTTCATGACAATCTCTGCATTCAAATTTGCGATTTAGAAGTTATCCACGTTCGTAGGCTAGGTGCAAATCTGCCGCATTAGTATAAACGATCTCATACGCTTGATGTTAGTAATGTCCGCAAACATGCGCATTTAGCATCAACAAGATTCGCTACTGTTGGCGGTGTTTAAACGCCCCCACTTCCCTGCAGTTGCTATCGTACAGCGTAGCTGAATGCGGCTGGATCGAACATCAAGTATCGTTCCAATACTCCTTTACGTAGAACTCAATTGCAAACATCTGAACACTTTAAAGAATTGCAGTCATATGCCAGTGCTAATTCTTGTATTTGCTAATCCCGGCGTCAGAGTCGACACTCAAATTGACGCGACATTTCATATATCATTCATGCAGTAGCGGGTTACAGGGACAGAGCGTAGCAAGTGAAACGTAGGCCACATTGGTGATCTCAGGTGAATGCATTTTTGCATTGCTTTTGAGGACCGCGAATCCTGGTCCTGCTAACCCTGTCTGACATATAATCACCGATGCAGACAATAATTTAGGACATTGTTTCTAAGCTATTACATTACATGGCTTCTAGCCGAAAGTCCAGACACGCCTTTGACGACACTCCTGCTACAAAGCATCTGAGAGTTTTCCAATACACAGTTTGTCTTCCATCTACGTTAAAGCGGTTTCTGGGGGTTCATTTAGCAGAAGTCATATAAGAAAGGCTCGGAGACTGGCTGCGTGATCAAATCCCTTGCATTAGCCTCCGGCAGCAGCAGAAACAGCGTTGAGCAGTTTATGCATACCAGTAGTTACTATCGTGTTTTGTAGCTGAATACTGCTGGATCAAACATATACTGCAGATTCCGGCACGACAGCGAAGTTCATTTGAATGGGATCGTTTCAGTGGCCTATGTAGGAGTCATTTGGCAATCATTCCTTTAGAGGATTTGTGATTTAGAATTGTCTGGTATGTGTAAAATTGTCAGGTATGATTTAAAACAGTAAAATGTAAGGGCTCAAATCGATAGCCTTGGGGAACTTTACAAATACAAAGACATTGTGTTAGTCGTGGCTATCGTCTGACGGTATCATGTGTATTATTCAGAGTCGTCGGACGGCAATTTGTCTCATATAGCTGGCTGCAGAACTGGCACTTCATATTTTATGAAGCATCACACATATCATCACGCTAGTCCGCCATTATGCGACTCTTTCTTTACCATCATTGAAGAAGAACATTTTGACCGGCGTATCGACGCTCGACACCATTGCATTTTACTGTTTTAAATCATACCTGGCAATTTTACACCTACCAGAAAATGCTTAATCACAAATCCTCTAAAGCGATGATTGCTAAATGACTCCTACATAGACCACTGAAAAGATCCCATTCAAATTAACTTCGATGCCGTGCCGGAATCTGTGGTATATAATTGATCCAGATGCATTCAGCTACACAATACGATAGTAAATGCTGGTAAGTGCCATTCACGGGGAATAATATGGATGTTAGCCAGGCCCGTTAGAAAGCATTCTTCGCATTAGGGCTATGCGCATGGCTTAACGAGCAAATTGGAGATATCCTGTAAATATAGAGAATTTTGAAAACAAGAATTTGAATAAAGACAAAGCATTTTTGGAAGCGGAAGCGTCATAGGACGGATAAGAACGCACTTCATACAGCCAAATGGAATATTTATTTAAATTGGTTAAATCGTTTAAGCGGACTATCTGTAGAATACTGTTAGAAATTATAGACAGAACAGTCTAAATGAGAGTGTTTCCTGGACTGAGTAGATGCAAATATTGTACAAATATGCTCGAAGAATTTTCGGGTATTTTAAACCACCGGCAGAAGTTTATATTTCCTGGTGTGCTGACATTCAGACGGTATTCTTTAACATCCCGAAGTGGCTGTGAATGCAACACCTAAGAGCCAACGGGTCAGAAGTTAGGAAATTAACAGATTTGGTGTATGAGTCTTAGTGAACACAAAACTTTGTCGAGGCGGAACGTGACTTTGTAGATTTTAAGCAAACATTGCATGACACATGCGGTGAATCCATCAGAGGTTATATGAGACACAGGAGTTAATGTGTTTGGCAGATATTGCACTTAGTATATTTCCTAGGAATACCCACGTGTGCAGTCGCACTACCCTAATTGTTCCCATAAACAGGGGTCAGTTCCTATTGTTAGGTTGTGTGAAAATTTCACACAGCGGCGACCGAGACTGACAAAACAACCGGCAAGCCATCCAGTTGTTTGCTGCTGTGTGGCACTTCCTCCCCTTATCTCGCATAACAACAGACTACCAGACTGCGCCCTGTTTCGGTTGCGAGAACGTAAGGCGTTCTCCAACCACTAAAGCGAAAACGTGATAGCCTCCCCTAAAGACTCACGTGGTGCAATCGCGAACCCATCTGATGGACTCATAAACAGGAATAACGTCATTTTGCACGTGCTATGGAGATTTCCTTGCAGTTTTACAAACTATCTAAACAAATCCAAATAACGCGATTGTGAACCCATGCGTAGGTAGTCTTTTTCTAAAGCTCAAACCCTCTCTTGCCATGATTTCAAAATGACTTCCTTAGCTTTCTCGGATTTCGAAAACGTGGAAGGATCAGACAGTATTTCCTCTAGTTCCGCCACCTAATCCATTCTATCCATCATTTCTACTCCTGAAACCTTATCTGGTCTGGTTAGCACAATGTCTTTGTTTTTGTGAAGTTCCCCAAGGTTACCGATGTGATTCCTTTTCAAGGGACCCAGATTGATCGTAGCCTTCCTAAGGTGCTGTTGGAACCAGCTAACTAGATTTGACTTTAGACTATCAACTTATATAGGTTCGCTACGTTTTATATCTGTAGTCTGACTGACGTTACTCTCAAATTGGAGATCTAGCTTTAATTGTTTCGGTATCCGCTGTGCAATACAAAACTTTGTGGAAAGAAGTAGTACCTCTAGAACTTTATCAACACTTAATGAGGCATTGTTTTGTACCTACCGTTCCCGATTCTTCCGAAGGACGGTCTGAGCTTTTACCGAATGGACGCTTCATAGGAGTTTAGTCCAACTGGCCTCCATTCTTTTTATTCTGACTGGCTCTGCATAGTCTTAAATTGCCAGTGTCTCGTGGTTTTCGAGGCGGTCAAGGATCCCTCCTCTCTGACAAAAATTCCGGTGGTGTTCTTTAATCCCGGCATTAACTGCCTCAAGGTGGATTTCTGCATGTCGTTTTAATGCAGGACAAGTTGCGGCGATATGATGTCCCCGTAAGGTTTTTCAGTAGTCATTGGAATATTCACTCGTTCAATACATCCTGATAAGAATTTGCTCGTCCCATATGCCTCCACAAACCTGGTGTTACAAGTGAGGAATCCATAGAGTTCTTTTAATAGCGAGGGATATTTGGATTGTTTAAGTTCCGCAAAATTTCCCATGCTACACTCGAAAAGTCCAGTTGGCAAACACGTGCTTTCGGTAATTCTTCGTCAGGCTGATACAGTTATATGCAGGAATGACATTGTACAAAATTAACAGTGTTTATAGGTGCCTCAAGAGCAATTAAGTCATTAACACTCATCTTTTTCAGGCCGCCCGCATGACGAGGTTGGCGGGTTTTGGTCCTTAGAGCTGGAGGAGGAAGGTAAGAGAGTATTTGAGTAATTTTCCTGACTTGAGTACACGGAGTACCCATTACTGTAATTAAGGATTTGAGGCGGCATGTCACCATCACTTGAGGTTGCCGTTGGCCAAGGCGGAGTGAGCGCTTGCGTCAGGGCTTTCTTACAGCATAACACCGGATTTGCTAGCCGTATAGCCACTGCCTCGGCCGTCGTTAGTATCCCTTGGCGTAGGCCTTTAAAAAAGCTTGTTTTTGTGCGATAGACAACCAGAAATGTTTCCTCGGCATCGACTCGGTGATCCTTATCGATTATATGGGCGAGAATATAGCGCAAAATCGATCGCGTATAACGTCTGCCTAGCCAGGCGGACATGTATTCACGCAGCCTCTTTACCAGGCGTCTCGTTGTACGGCCGATGTATCTCGCGCCACAGGAGCAAGTGAATGAGTAGATGCACATTGAGGTGGCCTCGAACGGTAGTCTGTCTTTACCTCCCAAACATACGCGTAAATTCAACGTGGGGAATGCTCTTGTGATAGCCGTAGTTAAGCGCCGTCTGACTACTTCACTATCTGCGTCCTCTGCAAAAATCAGCCTTATGAATACATCTTTCTTTTCTGTAGTGGCAACAGTGGGCTTTGCAATGCGTTCCCCAATGTGTTGGAGGATAAATCTATCTGGGTACCCATTATCGCGGATTGCGTTCCGCTGCTCTTGGAGCTCAGGTTCAATAGCCTCAGGTGAGCAGATGCGCCTCATTCTAGCTGCCAATCCCTGATCTTATGAAGGCTCCGATAAACAACCGTCCCTTTGCAAGGGCTGACATCGATAGCCTAGGGGAACTTCACAAACTCAAAGGCATTGTGCTGTCCAGACCAGACAAGTGTTGAGGATTAGTACTGTTGGATAGAACGGATTATGTGGTGAAACCAGCGGACATACTGTCGGATCGTTTCAAATTTCGAAATTCGAGAAGAGAAGGATC
>CACRXP010000228.1:656365-668626 GCA_902702965.1 Spirometra erinaceieuropaei
TGTCACGTGTGCCTAATAACACAGAAGACCTTACCGAAGGTTCCTCTGAAGCCTTGGACCTATACAGACTTGCCATGGAAAAGGGTACACGTCGATTATTTTGGGCCATTCCAAGGTCATATGGTATTGGCGGTAGTTGACGCCCACAGTAAATGAATTGATGCGATTCCGACTGGAAATTCTTGTTCTTCACTGACTACAATCAACAAGTTGCGAACCGTTTTCTCTACTTTTGGGATACCTGAAATGCTCGTTTCAGACAATGGCCCAGCCTTTTCCTTTGCAGAATTTAAAGATTTCATGGAAAAAAATGGAATTAGACATTTAACTACTGCCCCATACCACGCTGCTTCTAATGGCCTCGCAGAGCGTGCAGTCCAGACAATAAAGCACTGAGTAGCCAAACAGACGGAAGCGGACTTGGCCATCAAGTTGTCATGCTTTCTGTTCAGCTATCGCATAACACCAAACGACTCAACTGGTGCTTCGCCTGCATAATTGATGTTCAAGCGGCAGTTGCGGACACGACTCGGCCTACTTAATCCATTAACGCATGATAGAGTCATTGCAAAACAGATGAAGATGAAAGCACGATATGATGTGAACACCCGACCACGAGTCGTCGCGCATAACGAAAGTGTCTACACGCGACTGGAACACGAAACGACTTGGCGTCCAGCTGTTGTTCGAACAAGCGAGGCGCAAATAGTGGAATCAGAGTAAGAAGATGGGAGAATTGTGCGTCGACATCTGGACCAATTTCGCAACCGAACGGACACAGCAAGTGGAGAGTTCGGAAAGTTCGAACTGCCAACAACCCTTGATAGGAATCCTGACATCCCGAGGACTGAACACGTGCTGCTGTACATATCACTATGCCACCGACTGAGGCGTATGCTCCTCCTCCTCCTTCTGCCCCGACTAGCACTGGCTTAGGGGCGGAGGAGCCAGTACTGCACAAAGCGGCGCGGAGGTAGAAAATACCGCCCTGAGAAGATCGACGCGAATCCGCAAACCTGTCCAACGCTTTCAGGACGAATCTTATTAGAACATTGTCTAACCATCTACTATTACCTTTACTGTTCCCGCTCTTCCCCTCCTCCTCCTTATTCTCTCCAATTTAGGGTAGAGGGATTCAGCGTATCCTCCCCGGGCCGACAGGGCATCATGCCACAAACGCTTGACAAGCGAACGATCAAGGACATGAGCCGAGTTCACACCTTCTTTGTGCTGATTGGCCATCCATCAGCCTATGGCAGTCCCCTTGCAATATGCCCAGCCGTTTCCCCAAGACTCCTCACTTGTGCTGTCTATCGTACTCAGTACACGTCCTATTTCCAATTACCCTACTGTTTTGTATACATGACAACCACCTTAGTCGAGCGTTTCCATCGGTAACTCAAAGCCTCGCTCCGAGCTCATGGCAGCCCTTCCCATTTAAGCGAGCATCTGCATTTGGTCATGCTCGGTATCCACGCTGCACTCAAGCCCGACTTAGTGTATTTCGCTGCCGAACTTGTCTACGGTACTACACTACGGATTCCAGGTGATTTTTTCCGGTACTGTGAAAGCTCAGCAACATGGATCCCAGCGATTATGCGCAAAGACTGCGCCATGCCACTCCTCCACGTCTTTCAACAAGTAAGTCGTACATCGACCCGAACCTACTAACATGTTCTTTTGTATTTGTCCGTGTAGATAGCGTTCGTCGGCCAGTGCAGCAGCCCTAGGACGGCCCATTTCGAGTGCTATCTCGAACGGACAAGCATTTTACAATTGACCGTGGAGGCCGCACTGACGTGATCTCAGTCGATAGCTTGAAGGCGGCTTATACCGAGCCTCCTTCAACTTCCCAAACCGAACAATCTCCCCTCGGCACATTGCCACTGGCTATTTCCCAGACTCCACTTACACCCAATAACCCTGCATCTTCCCTTACCCCGCAGACACCTCCTCTTACGCGCAGTGGTCGTCGTGTCCGTTTTCCCTACCGTTACCAACTTGTACAATATGCATAACCCTCTCATCTTTTCCTTTTATTAATAATAATTTTTTAACTCCGTTCTCCATGGAGCGGGAGTATTGTAGTGACATTTAAGTCAGTTTTGTTTTAATCAGTTATAATACATTTGTTAAATAACTTTACACAACTTTGAATGAGACAAAGAAATAGCACGTGCATTTTTACCTGCTGACGACTTTGTTCTTATTTACTAGTTTGTAACTGTTAGGATACTTCTATCTTCGTTTTCCGGATGGCCGACTTACTGTGCCCCACTAATGGTTTTATCCCTTACAAAGGCACTGAGACCCGGATCTCTGTTTGGAAACTGCGGGCTGTACCTAACTTAATTGATAATAACAGGCCTCGCCTTTGTATAAGGCACCGTGTAATAAGGTGTGGAGCCTTCGTCGGCATGAGTTGCAATACGCCGATTGAATGTTACACCGTCTGGCACAATGTCTGCACCAAAACTCTTATTATGGAAGTGAAACTGTTGGGAGAACAAGGAGTGGAAGTGCAGGTATATGAAACCGCGCTAAGTTGTCGGAAATATAACATTGATCGCGTGGTGAAGCAGAAATGTACTGTCGGAATTTACGATCCAGCCCGCAGGAATGCCCTCTTTGAGCAAGTGATTGATCGTTGAGGATCTGCGGTGAGAGCATTCATCACCAAGTGGGCCGCTCCCAACAGCGTGATGTTAATGGATTAATGGAAAGCGTATGCACGTCTTTCCGAAGAGGGTTATCGGCATTAGAGTATTAATCATTCTGTCAACTTTACCGACCAAGTTAACGGAAGTAATACGAACGACATTGGGACCTCCTGGAGCAGGTTGAAGCCGAAGCTCTATGAGAAGGGTTTAATGACGGGAAGACATATTTAGGCGCACTCAGATGAAGCCCTATACAGGCTACGGTATGGTGTACAAGCAAACAATCTGCCGGATGCGGGGCAAACCTTCCTCACACGTAGCGAAGGCGAACGCCGTTGATGAACCTGTGCAATCCGACCACGGTACGCCGCCGCTGTCGGGCAGGAAAAGACAACTGTAGTTATGGTAGCAAGAAATATATGCGATCGGGGAAGGTCACTGCAGTGGAAAACGAGCTTAACCCACAAGGCAATTCCACCCATGAAAGAAACTGCGTTTCTGAATTCCAGTCTGATTTTCTGCTGTTAATGCGGTAATAGTTTCAGGCAACGGACAAACCCCGTGGTTCGATAACGCAAAAAAGAAAGCCTTCGGAACCGATATGCGCTAATAAGGCGGGACAGTTTGTAAAGGTACACCAACGTCATGGACCATTTAATGTTTACGGCGACGTTCGCGGACTGACCATCTTATAAGCTACGTTATGAATGTAGATAACTCCCGAAGTACGTGAAAGGATGCTAAGTGCATGAACCACTTAGTATGGACCGTCGCTTTGAACGCCTGACTTAACAACTAACAATTTTCGCCAAGGACCAGAGCCCGTGCACAGCGCAGGAGAACTGAGAGGATCGGTGTGCTAAGCACCCGGTCGAGACCTGGCGGGGCGTACACTTAGTTTACGCGCACACTTCAATGGAAAAGAATAGCGGATCTCGAGCCTACTTACTCAACAGATTAGAATAAAATAGAATACGTTTATTGAAGCGCCCCTTGGGCACTGTCAGGCCCCTTTGAACTCAGGAAAAAACCCCAATGTCAAAAATCAATTTCAATTGCACTTTGATTTCATTTGTATCGGGTGTCTGTTTAGCCAGAAGAGCGCGAATTGGTAGTTTTTTTAAGTTAAAAACCCTGAGTTGTAAGGGAAAATAATAAAGAATGTATTAAAATATAACGATATGTACAATACAAAAATTGAAATGTGCATTTTTTTTTAGTTTCTGCGTGGGCATGAATAATATGTCCTTCATGGAAATTGAATAACTTTGATATCAGCCTAACCTTGAGAGCATTGTCCAGTTAGGTAGATTTTGGTCTGCTCTTGTAACGTCCCCTGATCTGCGCAGGGTTGTTTGAATGCCGTGACACTTTTTGGCGCGTGGACCTGGGGTGAAGATGGCGTAACCGCATGTTGGTGAAGATGACCGGTGCCCTTCCCTCTCACTTAGGCCGACCCTTCTTCCCGCATCCTATCGCAAAGTTCGTACCGTCCTCCGTCTCTCTCTACGTCGGCACCTCCCCCGGGCCCTCCCTGCTGTTGCCCACAGCGCTGCGCTCCCAACCGGTTTACTAGCTGGCATGTTGGTTTCGCCTCTCTTCCCAGACAGGTCACTCGACTGTTTTAACTCATCCAGTTTGTACTTTTAACTGCCAGTATAATTCAGTATAATGAGGGATACAGGCAGAGCCTTGGAAAACCCTATTGACAGATAGACGTATGAAAAAAACATGCAGATGTTTACATAGCAGTTATGTCAGTCATTGATATCATGTTAATGTTTGACCATCAAGCATAAGTTTATCTAGTCTTCGTTTGAATGTCTCGATGTTTTCCGCTAAGACAACGTAGTTCGGCAATTTGTTCCATCCCTCAACCAGCCGGTGAGAGAAGAATTTGGCCCGCAAATCGAGTCTGGCATGTTTCGTCTTCAATTTGTATGGGTGCCCTCGGAGATTTGTCGTCCGCGCCAGTTCGAAGAAGTCGTCAAACTGAAGAGCACAGTCTAGCCCTCGGACGATCATGAAGGCCATGATCATGTCCCCTCTGTGCTATCTATAAGAGAGAGGAAATATGTTTAGCTTCTCCAGCCGTCTCTCATAAGGAAAGCATAATAATCCGCCGACTAGCCTGTTTGCTCTACGTTGTACGTTCTCCAGTAGGGTGTAATCTTTTTTCGTCTAGGGACGCCATGCCTGGACACAATATTCAAAAATTGGTCGAACGTATGCCTTAAATACTCGGCTGAAAAGTTCTTCATCAAAATTGACGAAGGATCTTCTAATCACGCATAGAATACCCATAGCTGGTAATGACTGGCTGACGACGGCTAATTAGCCAGAAATGGCCATTCCAGTCTCCCTTGTCTTTGTCGGTAATACCATTCTACCCATAGCTTTCTTTGATACCTTGGCGCAGTGAGACGATGGTTTGAGACTTGACGTCATCCACACACTGAGGTCTCTTAACTCGTTGACTGACTCGAGTTGGTGACCTCCTATAAAGTACTGAGAGTCAAATCTCTACGGCCTCCTGTTTCTTGAACGTAATCGGATAAGTTGACATTTGTTGCGATTGTAATTGTACAGAACCTTCCGGCTTCTCTATTGATTGCCACAATTTGAGATCGTCGTCAAACATTACTCGCTCGCAGTCCAGACAGTCCAGGCAGTCGTTCACATATATTAGGAACAGAATTGGACCCAGAACACTTCCGTGCGGAACGCCACTGTGCACCGATGCCCATTCCGATTTAGCGTTTCCGATACACACACGCTGAGATCTGCCCGTAAGAAAATCAGCTAGCCATTTCAAAAGATTTCCGTTCACACCATCTTGACGTAGTTTACATATAAGTCGTCTGTGTGGAACACTGTCAAAAGCGTTTTTGAAGTCGACGTACACGGCGTCGACTGATAAGCCCATGTCAATTGATTTCGTCCAGCTCTCCATGGATACTAGGAGGTTGGTGAAACAAAATCGACCGCTTCGAAATGCATGCTGATGTAGACAGAGCAAATTGTTTTCTTCGAGGTGCCGCATCAGCTCCGCAAATCGGAGTGTTTCGAATTTAAAAATAAACGCCTACTGAGTGAATTAAGTAGGTATAGTATTTTAAGCTGTCGGCGTCTTCTGCTTTTCCTGTCGGGCGTGAGTGCGTATTTCTTCCAATGTATTGCTTGTGTTTGTGCGCAGTACTATCACTTATCCTAATTTCTGATTCTACTGTCACCTGCAGAGGTTATCCATTTAGTTATGTTTTTACGGTATTGTTACTCACTTTCTGCTGCTAGGATTTAGCTCATTATTAAAACCTTCATAGCCATTGCCGTTACTGATGCTAGTATTATTGCAGTTAGTTACCCATAATGTGAGCGTTGGTAGAGTGGCACTCGCAGCCGTGGTGGCGATGTTAGTAGTAGCAGTAGTAGAAGTACTAATATTAGGAGTATTAGTAGTATTCGCTGTAACAGTGATGGTAGTGGTTGTTGTTGTTGACGTCGTTGTTGTGCTGACAGCAGTGCTAGTTATGGCAGTATTAGTATATGTGGCAATATTATAATTGGCAGTTGTAATAATAGTAGTGGTTGTAGTAGCATTAGTAGTAGTAGTTGAAGTAGTAGTAGTGGTAGTAGTATTAGTAGAAGTAGTTGTAGTAGTAGTATTAGTAGTAGTAGTATTGGTAGTAGTAGTAATAGTTGTAGTAATATTGGTGGTAGCAGTAGTAGTAGTAGTAGTAACAGTAGCAGTAGTAGTGTTACTAGCCGTTTCATAAGACAGTGGAATCATCGCTGATATTACTGAGTCGCCGTAATTGCGGCCATGGCAGAATTGGGTAGAAGTATTTCCACGCCTGGTAGTTTTTATGCTGCCAACACATCCGTCATTAGCCGTACTAGTATTGACAGTTTTGTCGGCGGCCGCTTTAGTAATAGTAGTGATTGTCCTCTTTGTACTGGTTTCTGATTTCCTTACCTTACTATTTCAGAAGTTTTACCAGCAGCCGTAGTACTGCTTGTCACAATGACTAGTACCGATACCGACAGTAGTACTAGTTGTTAATCTGTTGTCTGTAATAGTCGCTTGGACAGTACCTTTTGTAGTAATTTGTAGTTCTATTACTTACCGTACACTGTGCACTTCCTGCCTATTTGGTAGGCCTACCGATGCAAGCGGTACCGACACTTCCTGTCACCTACTTACTGTTGCACGTGGTACGTGTGCCGATGTACTTCATTCACGATGTCATGAATGCAATTTTGATTGGTACTAACAGTTGCCGTAGTTCAACGCGTCCCAGTTTTCATACCGGTAGTAGAAGGCATGGTTACAATACCAGTTGCGTTGACAGTTATTGCGGAAGTGCACGAAGTAATTGTGTTCGTACCATTAATAGTAGTATTAGTAGTAGTTGTAGTAGTAGTAGTATTATTATAAGTAGTAGTAGTGGTAGTAGTAATAGTAATAGTAGTAGAAGTAGTAGTAGTAGTAGTAGTAGTAGTAGTAGTATTGATACTCATGGCCTTCAAAGTAGCGGTTGTACTGGAGGCGGAATCATAAGCACCAGTCATTGAAGCAGATTCTGCACCCGTCGATGTTCTCCTAGCATTAGCGATAGATGCAGATTTTATATAAAAAGTGGTAGACATAGGGATTGCAGTTCTTCCATAGGTGGACGTAACACAATTACGTACGGCAGAATTAGATGCAAAAGTCCACTTAGCCGTTTGGGCTTAGGTATTCTCCAGATACTAATTGCGTATTTCCCTCCTTGTATTAGTATAGTTCCATGTAATTCAATAGGGGTAGGTCCATTCACCTTCCTTAATTTTCCTGAGAGAGACACACCTCATAACATCTGAAACAGTTCTTGCTTCACTGACGGTAGTCCTCGTCTACCTGCAATAGTAGGCATAACGCCCGATTTACCGAAGGTGAGCTAACTTAGGAAGTGTCCGCCGACATTCCGAATATGTTTTCCCTTCGGAACCATTCATTAGGTAGGATTATAAATTAATCATCATGCAGAAAATTCCATAGTAATTCAGTTACCTGAGGATGCCTGCTTTCGAACGAACGTCATTCCCGTTGTATATAATAATAATCATTTTATGTTAAAGACCCGTCGTGGTCCTATTAAAGAAGTAAAAATTAATTTGCATGCGAATTTTAGACGAGGAGGACAGAATCTTTGCAAAATGCAATTAATAGTCTATGAATGTGTAGTCCATTGAGAAACATGACTAGCGAGGGGTGAAAAAAACTCCATACAAGAAATTTATAAATGGTCGCATTAATTTACAGGAGAAAAAAACTCCTCAATAAAAAGAATATACAGTAACATATATAATATAACGTGAGAAGAAAAGGTGATCTAGGGAACCATTGTTTTACTGTCCTGACGTTTCAAAAGCATACATGCTTCCATGGTCGGAGGTGAATGTGGTATCGCGCCTCACAGTATTTATAGGCGGGTGAAAGTCATGTCAAAACGGGTTTTCTTACATATGAAGTCAGGGCGGCAGGGGCGAATGGGAGGGGGAAGTCCTAGAGCGACTTTTCGCCGGATGAGGGGGTGTTGGACCAGCGATAGTGGTCATCAGCCGCATGCACACATGAAATGTGGCGGCCGGGGGGAGGGAGGGATTGAAGGTGACGGAATGTACTCAAACTACATCGGAGGCCAGCATTGAGAAGTTGGTGGTCGTCGTTCGTACCTTAAAATGAGCGAGTGGATGGCGGATACACACTCGGTCACCCCTCAACCGGGTTCCGACGAAGGCGCAGTCCTCATCACAGCCGGTCCACCTACTAGTCCGGCGGACGAGAAAACGGACAGTCGTTGCGGCGTAAAGAAGATTGCCAGGCTTGAACGACAGCTACGCTCAATGACGGTACGAACGACGACCACAAACGTCTCAACGCTGGCCTCCGATGTAGATTGAGTGCATTCCGTCAACCTCCCTGCCTCCCCCCTCCCGGCCGCCACAGTTCATGTGTGCATGCGGCTGATGACCACTATCGCTGATCCACCACCACCTCATCCGGCGAAAAGACGCTCTAGGGCTCCCCCCGCCCCTTCCCCCCTGTCGCCCTGACTTCATATGTAAGAAAACCCGTTTTGACATGACTTTCACCCACCTATAAATACTGTGAGGCGCGATACCACATTCACCTCCGACCATGGAAGCTTGTATGCTTTTGAAACGTCAGGACAGTAAAACAATGGTTCCCGAGATCGCCTTTTTTTCTCATTTATGTCCGGGGACGCGCATCTTCGCTTCTATTAGCTATAATATACCGTATATAAAACTGTGTTTCTTAGAAGATTGCTTACTTAAAAAGCATACATTTTTTCATGGATTTTCGATGCCCTTAGAATTTCACTTACAATTCGATGTTAATATACTTTTCCAGTTCCACGAATAGCATTGATTCCCGCCTACCGTTACCTAGGTACTCAGATTTTCCAAACTACAAGCTGTATACTATCCCGCCTGCAGGAAGCCATATATTTGCCTTCGCTATTAAAAGTAGACCACATGGGATTTATAAAATTCAGCAGTAAACTTGAGCCATATTGTTAATATTAGAAGACCTCTACCTACATACAAAGATATGACGTCAAATAAACGGCCATTTAACGCTCTTAAGAATCTTGCTACTAAAATCATTTTTAAAACCGAATTATACCCTTCCTTCAAATATGGCATTCGAAGAACACGTCATTCTTCATAGAATGAGCAAGACGATCTCCACTCCTATGCATGTTTTCCATGACACATAACAGATTTCTAAGGGCATCTAGAATCCATGACAAAAATGCCTGCTTCTTAATTAGTCATTTTTTCCCAAGTATATTTTTCGTATGCAGCCGGAAAGAAGTTCGTTTGAATGCCGGTATCCGCAGCTAACTGAATCATTACGCAATAACGCGTTAAAACTATTTGTTTTACAACCTTCCTTAAATAATCTATTCGAAACAAAAACGCATTTAGGAGTTTTCGTTGAGCTTTTATGAGTTAGTCTACTTATCTTACTACTAGACACAGCGCCCTGAGAAACCGGTTGCTGTAGTTGTACCGGTACTACGTTTATTATTGGCAGTTATCTTATGCATTTGAAAACCCAGCATCCGAAAACGTGTTCATATTCATATTACATTAGTCGTATTGGCTTGCATGACATTTAACACCATTTTTCTGTAGCAGTGGCAAACCCGACCGTACTAGTAAATGTCCTACCAGCACTTACTGCAGAGGTAATATTTACTGTTTTCGTCGACTGACGTATTTCATAAGGAGACTGCTCTGCTGCTTGCAGTGGCTGTATCCCAAACGATATTGATGTCGTTCTACTAACAATTATATTACTGGCAGAGACATTACCCATAATAATGCTAATTGTATTCAATGCCAGTTTACAAGCACCGCCAGGGAAGCGTTAGACATAAATTCGGCCAACAGTTAACACAAACGCATATCAAAAGGGGATGAAAATTCGGTTAATGGTAATTATTAGAGTTCAGATGGTTCACTAGGAAAAAAACCTTCTGACGATGACATGTCGACAGTCAAAAAAGGGAGGGGTTGCACTGTATCGGATACTATCAGTTGCCATTTCTTTTTAAGAAATTGGGACCGATTCAAACAGAAGCGCTGAAGAACAGCTTTTCCGTTGGCAAAAGAAACTGTCCCTTGTGAGACTGGCCATAGAGATCGGAGACCACAAACGCCGTCGCTACGGCATACTCCATAAGTGGATTCCGCAACAATAGTTTGAGGGCTTTCTGCATGTAAAAATGCGTAATTCTTCTCTTAGATAAGGGGTACTTTTGCACAGTTTTCACATTCCCCGGTCAGTCTATGTCAAATAGCAACTGCATTTACAGACAGGAATCGCTGATATCTAGCGGTGCGTGCAAGGGGACGAAATAATAAACCTAGCGGTGACTATCTCTTTGAGTGTCGACAACACGTCTAAAAGTAGTGAGTGGGTTAACGGTAGATTATATAACACTTTACATAGTAAAAATAATCCCCTTTTATAATTTACGAAACCATAAAGGATCATGTCTTGTAAGCCGGTCACGTTCCTGGTAAATCAGATGTCGGCCTTCAGGGGTTGAACTCTATTGGTAAAAAAAATCTAGGTCGGATTCAATTTTCTTTTGCTCAGAATCACGCATAAGTATAAATAAAAACGAACACGTGATTGTCACCTCTTGCGCGAATTTCGGCCTCGTCAAATTTGAATGTGTGGCCGAAACCCGTCGAATGAGACGCCACTTGAGAGCTGGCGTCATTTCTCCGCACCGCTGCAGCGTGTTCGGCGATTCGCGTTTGGAGTTGTCTTCCGGTTTCTCCGACGTAGTTGCTTTGACCGTAACTGCACCATGTCCAATAAACGACTCCAGACGTTTCTTGCCGTGGCAGTGGGTCTTTTGGTTTCATCAACTGACGCCTGATGGTTGCCTCCGGCCTGTGTGCAACTCCAACCCCAAGTGGTGCGAGATGGCGGCCAACAGTTTCCGAAACGTTTTTGACACATGGAAGCGCTCGCCAAACTTTGGTGTCCGTGCGAGGGGAGGGAGCCGTGAATATTCATAGGTAGGCAGTAGCATGCCTACTCCATCCAATACATACTGCAGCCGCATGCGCATGAACCACCCTCATCTGCTTATGTCTCTGATGATGGATTTGAGTAGGAATCCGAAACGTCATGCAAATAAAGCTCTTGTCCCGGCGATCGCGTCTTCTTCTTCTTATTCTTCTTCTTCTTCTTCAAGACTTCGTCCTGGGACTCTTCATTTCGCTTCTATTGACTCCCAATCCCGTTTACAGTAGGCTGCGCCTGTAAAATGGAGTACCGCAAGTATTGAATGTGCTGACGAAATTGGTACTATTAGTAGAATATTATCACCGTCGACAATACCACTATTTATTACCGTGCCATTAGATCCAGTTGCCAAATTTCTAATAGAAGTATTACTGTTGATAGTTACCACTTGTTTTCATATCTCAGGAGTAGTCTCCGAAGTAATTTCCCCAACGCCAGTCTTATTCACATAAGTACTTGTTTTGTCGATAATACTAGTCGTATGAATTTTTTATTAGCTGTACTATGCTTATGTGTGAAATAATCTCTGCGGATAACAAGAGCAGTGCATTTTTTCTTATGGTTGCTTTCAGATCCTCCGCACTATAACTGCCGTCACTAGCACAGTACTTTTTTTGTAGTACTATCACTCGTGTAGTACCCCTACTATTACTTGCAGTAATAGTAGTATCAACGTCGCTGGAAACATTAGCGGCAATAGAAATGCCACTATTAGTAACTGTTGTGGGAGTTATAATTAAATTTCGTAGATTTCAACAGTGTGCATACAGGTAGACTTCTTTCTTAATCGCTTACCGTTATTAACATTGACAACACCGTCCATATTACTAGTGCGTTCAATACTACAAATAGCCTTCCTATTTTGGTGAAATTAGATATACCAGTTTCAGGAGACGCAACCTTAATACCCTTCGTATCCTGTCGCAGTCGTACTTATATACAAATAATAGTAATTGCGTTGGCAGTAGCAGAGCCTTACCT